>LPNX010175977.1:901896-1007695 GCA_001517045.1 Pseudotsuga menziesii | reverse complement strand
ACACATACACACACACACACACACACACACACACACACACATGTTAAGGATAACATGGAAATGAAATATATATATATCATTTGATAAAATGAAAAATAAACATTGGCAAGTCGGCCTCCTAAAATCATGGGTAAAACAAGTATAAATAAAGACCAAATCATAGAGGTGAATTTGTGGAAGGATTCAGAGGTTGAAGAGAACTCTGATTTCAGGAAGAAGAAGACGAGGACGGTTTCAGTGGAGGAACAACAGAAGCAAGAAAAACAATAAAACCTTTTTGTATATCTCTTATCTCTGGGTTGGATTGAGGAAACTGGTTGATAAAGTTATAATTCTTGGATGATGATGTTGCAGCAGCAATAGGAGTAGTGGTGCAGTAGTAAAATAATTTTTATCTCTAATCTTTTGGGCCTCACTAAGGAAACATCAATGCTAGATTAATGACAACGTGACCATGGAAAAATGAAGATATGATAGGGGAAAGAATGAAGACATGCTAATGTACAGAGTGATGTTAAATCCAGAATGAATATAGGGCATCAGAAATGGCAGTTAGATGACAAATTAACGTGGAAGAATTGATGGTAGTTTTGATGTGCTTAGAATAATGACATGAATATGTATTTGAATTTCTTATGGAGAGATTAATGTAATGATGGATAGAATGCTGATGTGATAAATATGTATGGTAAAAATACAAGCTGGGTCTTGTACATGTTTTTCTTAGTTAGATCTAAGAAAATACCAAACTGAGTCTTGGACTAGAAGTTGTTGCTTCTGGTCTCTTGCAATATGTTGATAATAATTTGTTTTACTTGATGAATGACATGTGCTTAGTTGATTACTGAAATATAGTTCATTGATGAATATGATAATTGGAAGAAGAAGTTGAAATTGTTAATAAGTCCAAGCTCACTGATTCACCCCCACCTCTCTCAGTGAGCCATTATGTCTAACAATTGGTATCAGAGCAGGCCTTCATAATAAGCCTAGCAAGCTTGAAGGGATCCATAGACACAAGATGGAAGGACCAGCAAAAGTTGACCATGAAGTTCCAGTCTTAGAGAAATCAGATTATTTTGGTCGAAGAAGTAAAATGAAAGGTTACTTAAAGAAATTTGGTGTTGGGAAATTGTGGTGAACCCACATATCCAGCCAAGCAAGAAGACAAAGAAAACAATTGAGAAAGACAATAAGATTGCATTGAAGATGGATGGACTCTCTATCCTTACCAAAGAAAGTATTTGAAAGTACACTTCTGCCAAGGATCTATGGTTCAAGCTGGAAGAAGAATACCAAAAGAAGAATCAAGACAAAGAAAAGGAAACAGAAGTCAAGGATGAGAAGAAAGAAGAAAAGATGGTACAAGCTTCAGATAGAAGTGAAGGTATGTACTCTTCAATGGATGATAATTCTGAATGTAATGATGATGAAGTTGTACTTACAGAAGATGAAAAATAAGTCTTGTTAAAAGCTAATAATGCATTTACATGCACCTTGTTGGATATTGATCTTAAATTCAATCCGAAACTTAAGAGAAAGATTTTGTGGTCATTTGAAAATTACAAAGAAGAGACAAAATATTTTCTCATGAGAGTGAAACTTAAGAACAAATATTTGGAAGATGAGCTAGAAGACCAAAACAATAAAATTGAAAGACTGAAGTCCAAACTAGCAAGAGAACAAGAGAAAATTGGTAAAATCCCCAAATATATTGAGGAGACAGGAATAAATCATATTGGCTTGAGGACTCAGCTGGAAGAAGCCAAAATAATAGAAGATGTTATGAAACTTCATTAAGAATTTGCTCCCACTCCTCAAACCAAAATCTTTAGAAGAAGTGAAAAAATTCCAAGTTGGAACCAAACATCTAGGTATGAATATAGATTTGATGGTTATTGTTATTTATGTTATGATTTTGGTCACAAGGATATGGACTGCTCATTCCATGGAAGAAGAAGTGGTGAAGTCCCAATCATAAAATTAGATGTTGCACATGCAATCGAGTTGGACATATTGTTGCTAACTACCACACCTTGAGATGCTACAATTGTAGTGGATTTGGTCATAAATCCAAAACTTGTGCTAGTCCAAGAAGACAACCAATGAAGAGTCCATCAACAAGGATAACCAATGAATTTTGGAAGATGAATAATGGATGAAGACTTAAAGACCAAAATACAAGTGATCACAGTAAAGGTCACTCTAAGGTATGGGTGAAAAATATTGATCTGTTGAATATGAATGAACTAGATCAATACAGGGAATATGGCTACCACATGACAAGCCAATACTGAGGTCTCTCAGATATTTCAGTGCACCTTAAGTTCATTATTGGAGGATGAACTCTAAGGTAAATTTTGGCCACTCCAAGACAAGTAACGGGTCCAAGGATCATGTTTTATACAAGGCAGGGATGAAACCTGAACTATGTGAGGTGATCCAAATAAGTGTCATAATGATAGGGGGAGGAAGAAATATATTGAAGATATCAAGCATCCAGAGAACTGAATACAAAAGAAATATATTCATGATGAAGAAAACTAATGTAGGTTATGAACAATATGATCAAGATAAAGATCAACATGTTGATGTGTGAGAAATGGATACATGCTAAATGATTATATTATTGACCCTCTCTCCAACTCTAATATGATTGACAAGAAATGATACATGAAACACTTAGTTAGGAGGACTAAGTAAGAATGTCACTTGTCCTTCATTGCACAAAAGTGTGAAGAAAGAGACACAGTCAATGACAAAAATTCATGCTAAAATTGCTGTGCCATTTAGATAATCAAGCAATGAGTCCAATATTATTGATGCAGTAAAAGAGAAATGAAGATACACACTGAAAAAATCAAACCACACAGGAAATAGATGAGTATAGCTCAGATAATTACAATATCATTCTCATTAATTAATCCGATGTTACAGTAGTGTTACATAAGGAATAATTCGAATTCATTAGGGAGGAATTCGAATCTACCAACTAGATGTGACTGTATCTGACTGACTAGATAACTAAGGGTGTCTCAATCAATATCAGAATCCAAATGGTTAACTCCAGATGTCTAATCAAGTCACACAATCAGTAATAAATAGTTGATTCAGTGTAACTAAAGTGGCGGGTGAGCAAAGGCGCCTTATCCACATGCAACCATGCATAACTGGCACTAACTGAACTGATTGTGATCTAACTGAATGTAACTGGAAAATAACTAAGCTTAACTAGTTCCAACTCCAACTGATTGAAGGCGGTTGGTGTCGGGACTCCCAGTGGCTCCATAAATGTAGGGATTGGTTTAGGAGGCGCCTAAACTGATGCATACAAGTGCAGTCAATGGCAGTTAGCCTCTAGCAGTGTGCCCCACACTCTAGTAATTGGTACATGTGGCCCCATTAGGCCAAGTGGACCCAATGGTACTAGTGGACCCAATTATAAAACTCCTAAGTTAGGCTAAAATAATCTAATAGACAGTTTGGTCAAGGGAGGATTATAAATCCTAAAACCCCCCCTGAATCCTAACTTGGAAAACTAAGGGCCCTAGAAACAAGGCTATAAGTCACCCATATACAATCTAAAAGATAAAATGATGCTTAATAAACCGAGGTAATATGGGAAAACCTCATGGGACCTCCCCCCTCAAAATAAGTAGAAATAGGAAAATGCAAGCTATTTTTAGAAGAAGAAGCTTCCTCAGAAAAATAACTTGAACAAAACACTACTGCAAAATTGCAGCTCTATGCAATAGCATGGTCCATCTATACAGCAACATCTTGAAGCTATGCATGTGAACCTCTCAATGTTCTTATGAACTGATGATTCTGTGAGTTTCTTTTGGATCGTGAAGGTAGGGAATGATCAAATTTCTTCTTCTGTGGGCTATGTAGATGATCATTTTCCATCATCAAGTAGCACCGACCGAGAATTCTGTTGCACCATTCTGTAGGAAGAAAATCTATGAGAGACAGTGAAACATGTTCATTCTAATACTGGGACCTAATTCTTCTTCTATCTTCTGGATTTCCAGCACCATTTCCAGCTGCATCTAGGAGCTTTTGAACCCATCCGAGCTTAGGATTTTGGTTTGGAATGGATACTGGATATGGATCTAGGATCTCATGAGATTCAGTCTCAATAACAGGATCATGATGGATTTGATCTTCTTCATCTGAATCTGAAACCTGTAGCAAATCATCATCATCAAAAAATGGTGGAGAAATGGTTATACCTTATTGTGCTACTAATGGTGGTGTGTCATACAACCGATCTTCTTCAAACTGAACAATCATTTCAATGAAGCATCTCCTGGTTGTAACCTCCATACATTTGTAAGCTTTTCCATCTTCTGTATATCGCACTAGAATGCATTCACTACTTTGGGCTTGGAAGGCCTTCCTCTTGTCAAGTGGTATTCTGGCCCAAGATTTGGAACCAAAAACTCTAAGATGAGAGACATTGGGCTTATTCCCATGTAGTGCTTAGAATGGAGTGGCCCCAACCACTGATTTATGAGGAACTCTATTCTGCAAATACGAAGCACAGTTTACAGCTCCATCCCAAAGGGAAGGAGGGAGATGTTTGGCATGGAGAAGGCATGTTTCCATCTCCTTCAGTGATATGTTCTTCCTTTCAACCACACCATTTTGTTGTGGTGTGTATGGAACTGAGTGTTCCATTCTAATCCCCTTTGATTCACAGAAATTATGGAAGTATCCTTTGATGTACTCTCCTCCTTTATCAGATCTTATAGACTTGATTTTATTACTGAAACTATTATCAATCATCAATTTAAAAGCTTTAAAAATCTCAAAAACTTTTGATTTTTGTTTCATAAAGTAGATCCAACAATACCTAGAACAATTATCAATAAAGCCGAGGAAATACCTGCAACCATTAATGGAATTTGTGGGCATAGGTCCAACTACATCACTATGTATCAAACCAAGTATAGAAGTAGTTGTATGTTCCTTCCCAACTTCATACCTCTTCTCTGGATGCTTACCTATCAAGCAACCAACACATACTCCATCAAAAGTTTGGATGGAAGGCAAACCTTCAACCATTTTATCATTGTGGAGTTACTGGAGATATTTGAAATTGAGATGGCCAAATATCTCATGCCAAATCTTGATGGTGTTGTTAGCATGAGAAAATAAAGATGTAGGATGAGAGACATGTAAAATATGTGCGAACTCATAAGCTTTAGTAGAGTGATTTGTAATACCTTTCACTATGAGTTGTCCAATGGATTTTTCTGTAATGCCAATTGTATCTGAATAGAATGTAAGTCTCTTGGGAGATCCTATATTAGTCATCTAATAAACATACAACAAGTTAGCTACAAGGGAGGGCACATAGAGGACATTATTGAACTCTCCATGCTTCGCTCTGACTGAACCCCTTCCTTCTGCTAGAATTTGGGAATCATCTCCCATGTGAATATTAGGCCCTTTTGACAGTGTGAGGGTAGAGAAGGATTCTTTGGAGGAAACCATGTGATTGGATGCTCCATAATCAATTATGTATGCTGTTGACTGAGTAAGGATAGATTTCAAAGCATGGCACCTTTCATCATCTTCTGTCTGTGGTTCTTCATCGGGATTCTTTGCTCTTTGTGTGGAGAGCAATGTTATTCTGCTTGAGGAGAGATGACAGTTGGTCAATCTGCTTCTTCATACAATGGTATTCAAGATGGAAACCCGTCGCACAATAGGGACATATCTTCTTATCAAAATTCTTTTTCTTAGAGCTGGAGGCTCCTTCAGAAGTCTTCTGATTCTATTTAGGCTTTGAATCATCTGCTTTAGGATCCTTTTGCTTTGATTTTCCTTTAGCTTGTGCTTTGGCAGAGTTTGTCACCAGGAGAGCTTGATTTTGGAGGCCTTGATGACTCCCATCTGGATCAACTTCTCTTGCTCCTTGATTAAGGACTCAGAAAAGGAATCAAGTGAAGGAATCTTCTAACCTGGAAATGAATCCCTTTTGGAATGGAAGATTGAAACAAATACAGAATACTCAGGGCCAAGTTTGCTGAGAATGGACATTGGAGAGCACATTTTTCCCATCCTTTCTTTCAGGAAGAAGAAGATGGGGACAATTTCGGTGGAGCAACAATAGAAGCAGGGGCAGCAGTAAAACATTTGTTCTATTTCTTATCTCTGGGTTGGATTGAGGCAGCTGGTTGATAAATTTACAATGCTTGGATGATGATGTTGCAGTAGGAGCAGGAGCAGAGGTGCACCAAAAAAATCATTTTTATCTGTAATCTTTTGGGATTCATTAAGGCAGCAACAGTGGTATATTAATGAAAACATGACCATGTAAAAATGAAGATATGATAGGGGACATAATGAATACATGCTAATGTACAGAGTGATGTTAAATACATAATGAAGAGAGGGAAACATATATGACATTTAGATGACAAATTAACGTGGCAGCAATGATGGCAGTTTTGATGTTCTTAGAATAATGACATGAAGATGTATTTGACTTGCTTATGGAGAGATTAATGTAATTATGGATAGAATGATGATGTATGTGATGTAATGTGATAAATGTGTATGGTAAAAATACAAGCTGGGTCTTGTAAATTTTTTTCTTAGTTGGATCTAAGAAAATACCAAGTTGAGTCTTGGAATGGAAGTTGTTGCTTCTGATTCAATTGTATCCGATTAACCCCCTAGTTGTAGTCAATTGAAGAAATACAAAAGATTAAAATAATATATCTTGTGTCTCTTGCAATATGTTGATGATAATGTGTTTTACTTGATGAATGACATGTTCTTAGTTGATTACTGAAATATAGTTCATTGATGAATATGATGATTGGAAGAAGAAGTTGAAATTGTTAATAAATCCAAGATCATGGATTCAACCCCCCTCTCAGTGAGCCATTTCTTTTAACACTCACCCATGTTCACACTTGCATTCATGACCATTTGGGATGATTAGGATGCTGAATGGTCCACCTAGGGGGGTTTGAGGGTCAAATCATGGTCTGACACTTGTATGCATCCATATGGCCTCCAAGGCCTCATGATTTCTCTCTATTGTAATAGAAACATGATCCAGACATATTTACATGTTGGACAATCATAATAATATCAGTTATTGACTTCATTTGTGTATGTTATTTTCACTCTTTCTATTGTTTTGTGCATAATTTGTGTAATATCGAATTGTGATAATCTCCTTAGCTCCTATATCCTACTATAAATCAATTATCACATCGTATTAGATATATTTGGAGCTGCAAATCAAATCCATAGTGTTTGAGATTTTGTTTGAGGGATTTTCCAGTGAAATTCTTGTGTTTGCATTGCAGGTACAATCAATAGTTTTGTCACCCAGTATGCAAGAAAAAATGGAGCAGACTCATGTATTTCTGACCCATTCAACTATTTTGAGTGCAAGGCATAAATGGTGATCCAACTAAGGTCGAAAGGCTTGTTCAGAGTCACCATGGGGACTGGAGTCGAACCCAACACTGCCATGGAGGAATCAAAGTAATTCAACAAGCTTGATGAAGCATTCCGAATGCTTTGTCTCAACATTTAGAAATACTTACTCTTCCATGTAGAAAATATGACAACTCCCAACGAAGTATGTCTCAAGCTTAAGGCATTGTTCGGGAATACTGATGAGATGAGGGGTCACTAGCTCGAAAATAAGATAATCTCACTGAGTCTAGCTCACTTTGAGACAATCCAAGACTTCTTCACCAAGTTCAAATCATTGGTGCTTCAGCTGAAACAGTGTGGCATAGAGAATAAAGAGGAACATATCATATTGTCCATACTTTCAAAGCTAGGGACAGAGTACTTAGTGTTTGTGTCAAAATTTCACTCTAGCAATCTCAAAGCTTGAAACTGGCGAATGCCTTCACTGGATGACTTCATGGAGTCACTGACTCAAGAGAAAGACAAGCTAGTGCAAATGGGTACATCAAATCCAGTAAGGATCAATCCCTTGTTGTAGGAGTTTCGAATCCATCCAAAGGCAAGAAGAAAGTCAGGGATTCGAAGTAGCAAGAGAAGAAGAAGCCAAAGAAACCCAAATCTTCAAATGGGGGTTTGAATCCTTGCAAGGACAAGGAAAAGAATAAGTAAGAGAAGAAAAAATACACTTACTATGACAAGGGGTGGCATCCAGAGAGTGCATGTATGAAGAATAATATAAACATGATGGTGCAACTGCTTAAGAAGAACAACATCCCACTGCCCGAGGCAGTAAGGAAGAAGGATGGAGGTTCAAGCTCAGAAAATAAGGAGAGGTGCCATGATTTGGTTGTTGGTTCTTCAAGATCTTCTTCCTTCATTATAGATTCAGGAGATTCCAAGCACATGGCCTCTATAGAGGATTCCTTCTTGACCCTATTTCCTTATGATGGTCCATACATTCATATGGGTGACGATTCAAAATCTAAGGCAAAGGGATTGGCATGATTGATATTGAAGAGGGGTACTTCAACAATGCATTGTTTGTGCCTGATCCAACATCGAACCTACTCTCAGTGTATCAATTGACACACATTGGTGAAGCCAAGAGAGTAACATTACTCCAGATGTAGTGGACATAGAAGAAATCTCTACAGGAAAAGTTGTTGTATTGGGTTTTGTTGATCATAATGTAATAATGTACAAATTCTCCCACTTTCTCCCCTACTTCCAAGGGAATTTTAGAAAATAGGACCGCAGAGCAATAAAATATATACAGTGAAATCAATAAACAACATGAAAAACACATTAAAAAATTACAGAGAGACACAGATATAATGTGGTTCACCCAAACGATGGGCTACATCCACAAAGAAATTGCCAGTCCTTTTATTACAGTCCAGAAAGATGAAGGGATACACCCTGCAGAAAAACCACTGCACTTCCTCTTCACGCTCTCACAGTCTCTCTTCCAATAAAATTGAATACCATACACAGTCATGTTACAATGCTTTATTTTATAGGGGAAATACCATGTGAAAATACTACAGTTAACCCAATACCATGGGTCCACAAAACTATTGGCCAACACACATCCCAAAAAATTTTCTCAAGGGCTCCACCCGAACCCCAAGGCAAGGGGAATGAGTGTACAGTACACTTGGGGTAAAAAAAAACTGAATAATATCTTTGGATCTAGAAGATCAGGCTCCACGACCAACAATCTCCCACTTGGAGACTGATCACAGCAACTCTATCGCTACTACACTTGTTGGACTATGCTCTGGACCTTGGACTTGGGAAATTTCTTATTTTCACCTTCATGCTTGAAGGCCAATAGAAACCAAGCAGGAACTCAGTTTCTATTTGGTTACTCCCTTTGTCAACATGTCTGCAGGATTCTGGTTAGTATGTATCTTTTCCAGTTTTAACAGTTCTTCATCTAGAATAGATCTTATGAAGTGGTACTTGAGTTGTATATGTTTAGTCATCAAATGAAAGGATGAGTTCTTTGCAAGGTGAATGGCACTCTAGCTGTCACTATACAGCCTACTATTCTCCTGCTTCTTACCCAATTCTTCCATGAACCTCTGCAACCAAATCATCTCCTTACTAGCCTCTATAGCAGCAATATACTCTGCTTCCATTGTTGAAAGTGCAACAACCCGTTACAGTTTTGAAATCCAACTTACTGCTGTTCCACCCATAGTAAACACATACCTGGTGGTGCTCCTCCTGCTGTCTTTATCACCAGCCATATCTGCTTCAACATATCCCTGTAGAACATTGTTTGAACCTCCAAAACATAATGCATGTGAAGTGGTATTTCTCAAATACCTGAGAATCCACTGTACTTCTTTCCAATGCTCTTTACCTGGATTATTCATATACTTGCTCACAACTCCCACTGCATTTGCAATATCTGGTCTTGTGCACACCATGGCATACATCAAGCTTCCAACCACTGATGAATAGGGAATCTTGGACATGTAATCTATTTCTACCTGTGTCTTTGGACACATCTCCTTACTTAGTTTGAAATGGCTGGCTAAAGGTGTACTAACTGGTTTTGCATTATGCATTCTAAACCCCTGCAACACCTTTTCTATGTACTCACCTTGAGACAACGTCAATTTGCGATTTTTCCTGTCTCTTGTTATTCTCATACCAAGGATTTGCTTTGTAGCACCCAAATCCTTCATCGCAAATGAATTAGCTAGTTTTCTTTTGAGCACATTTATATCCTGCATTTTAGATCCTGCAACAAGCAGGTCATCCACATACAATAACAAGATAATATATCTTTCGTTATTTAGCCTCTTGAAATAAACACAGTGGTCAGAATGACATCTATCATAACCTTATTCTGTCATAAACTTATCAAATTTTAAATACCATTGCCTTGGAGCTTGCTTCAGGCCATACAAGCTCTTCTTCAACCTGCAAACCAAATTCTCCTTACCTTTGACCTCATACCCCTGTGGTTGCTGCATATAAATCTCTTCCTCCAAATCCCCATGGAGAAAGGATGTTTTTACATCTAACTGTTCAAGATGCAAATATTCTACCGCCACTAGACTTAAAATGGTTCTAATTGAAGTCATTTTAACTACAGGAGAAAATATTTCATCAAAGTCTATACCTTTCTTTTGTGCAAACCCCTTTACAGCAAGTCTATCCTTGTACTGCTTCTTGCCTCCATCTTCTTCCTTCAACCTGTAAACCCATTTATTCTACAATGCCCTTTTTTCTGCAAGCAACTTAACTAGATCCCAAGTCTGGTTTCTTACCAATGAGTCCATCTCCTCATCCATGCCTTGCTCCCACTTCTTTCTAGTTTCTACCTGCATTGCTTCTTCATAACATTCTGGTTCACCAGAATCAGTCATCAATAAATAATATAGTGAAGGAGAGAATCGTTTAGGGGGTCTACTTAACCTGGTAGACTTTCTTACAGTTGCAAGAGTTTCAGGTACCTGCTGTTGCTCTTGATTTTCTAGTGTCTTTTGGAACTTCATTTTCTTTGATTTCATCAAGCACCGTGTACTCTGTGTTTTCCTTTTCTTCTTTCTTTCCTTGCAACTGATCTTTGTACATGACCTTTTCATTGAATACTACATCTCTACTCCTAATGATTTTGTGATTTTTAAGATCCCATAAGCGATAACCAAAATCATCAACCCCGTATCCAATAAAGGTACATTTCTTGGATTTAGCCTCAAGCTTTGTTCTATCATCTTTATCAATATGGACAAATGCTTCACAACCAAAAGTTCTTAGAAATTAGTATTTTACCTGTTTACCTATCCATGCCTCCTCTGGAATGCCACCATCCAAAGCGCTTGAACGCCCTCTGTTTATTAAATAAATAGTAGTGTTTACAGCATCAGCCCAAAACTATAAGGGCAACCCTGCATGAAATCTCATACACCTTGCATGCTCCATGATTGTTCTGTTCATCCTTTCTGACACACCATTTTCTTGTGGTGTTCTAGGGACTATCTTCTCTCTATGAATCCCATTGTGTGAACAGTAACTGTCGAACTCCTTGCTGCAGTACTTGCCTCCATTATCAGATATGAGACATTTCAACCTTTTTCCTGTCTCATTCTCAACCATAGATTTCCACTTCTTAAAAGTATCAAACACATCAGATTTTTGTCTAATGAAATAAATCCAAGTTTTTCTAGTTGCATCATCAATAAAAGTAACATGATAATGAGAGCCACCAAGATATTGTACATGAGCTGGTCCTCATACATCTATATGGAAAAGCTCTAACTTTTCACTCTTCTTTTGTTTCCCAACCCTGAGAAATCTAACTCTCTTATGTTTTCCATAAACACAGTTCTCACAGAATTCCAAACTTACTTGCTTCGGATTTGGAAGCAGTTTCCTTGAGTGGAGAATTTGCATCCCCTTCTCACTCATGTGGCCAAGCCTATGATGCCACAACGCCGCACTTGTTTCTGTGGAAGCTACAGAGATAGAATAATCAGTATTATGAGGACATAAATATAACGTACCTACCCTATCTCCTTTTGCTATTACCAGTGATCCTTTAGTGATATTCCACCACGTTTCTCCAAACGTAGACAAACAACCGGTATCTCCCAACTACCCTATTGAGATCATATTTCTTTTCATAGAAGGAATGTACCTTACATCCTTTAGCAGCCATTCACTTCCATTATTTAACTTAATCCATACCTTACTCTTTCCAACAATTTTACATGGTTCATCATCCCCCAATAAAATATGTCCAAAATCACCTTGAACATAATCATGAAAGAATTTCCTATGGGGTGTAGCATGACATGAAACCCCTGAATCTACTACCCAGTAATCGCTAGTATTATCTAATGCAAGAATCAAAGCATCTTGTAACACATCACCTGCCACATTCGCTTCCTGAGTAGTCTCTTGCTGCATCTCACCTTTCTTCTTTGGTGCTCGATAGTCTTTCTTTAGATGTCCTTTATTACCACAGTTCCAACACTTTATTTTTTTGAATCTGGACTTGGATCTTCCCTTTTTAGACTTTCTGCGATTTCCTGGGCTCCTTCCTCTCTCGTTTTGTCTCCCTCTGCTCTCCATGGTCAACGCATTACCTGATGTCTCACATGTGCTTTTTCTTTGCATTTCCTCGCTAAGAATAAAACCAACAACATCATCAAACTTAAGAGTGTTTGAACTAGGGATAGATTTACTTACAACCATGATCAAGCTATTGTAGCTTTCTAGCAATGAGCACAAGATTAGAAGAGCCCTAACCTCATCATCAAAGTTCACTTTTACAGAACTTAACTGAATGGTAAGTGTATTAAGCTCATTTAAATGGTCAGCAACAGATCCACCTTTCGACATCTTCATATTAAATAAACGCTTCATTAAAAATACCTTGTTAGAAGCCGAGGGTTTTCGTAGAGCTTACTCAATGCACTGATCACACCCTCTGTTGTGTTTTATTTCGAAATATTGAAGGCCAACGATGAAGCTAGGAACAACCGTATTTTTCCTAGTTCCTTTTTGTTAAGAACCTCCCATCATTCATCCTTCATAGCCATCAACTGTTTTACTTTTCTGCCCAACGGCAAGTACAGATCCTTCTGGTAAAGCTAGTCTTCCATTTGCATCTTCCATAACTGGTGGTTTTGGCTATTAAATTTCTCGACCCTAAACTTTCCTTCTTCCGCCATTGCTCCCACTCGAACCAGGAACCCTTCTTTCCTGTGAGTTTACCAACCAAATAGACCTTTTGGCTCTGAAACCAATTGTTAGAAAACAGGACCGCAAAGTAATAACAGATATACAATTAAATCAATAAACAAGATGCAAAACATATTAAAACATTACAGAGAGACACATATATAACGTGGTTCACCCAAACGATGGGCTACGTCCACAAAGAAATTGCCAGTCCAGAAAGATGAAGGGATACACCCTGCAGCAAAACCACTGCACTTCTTCTTCATGCTCTTTTAGTCTCTCTTCCAATACAATACAATACCATACACAGTCGTGTTACAATGCTTTATTTTATAGGGGAAATACCATGGGAAAATACTATGGTTAACCCAATACCATGAGTCCGCAAAACTGTTGGCCAACACAAATCCTAAAAAAATTTCTTGTGGGCTCCGCCCTCGAACCCCAAGGCAGGGGGAATGAGTGTACAGTACACCTGGGGTACAAACACAACTGAATAATATCTTTGGATATGGAAGATCAGGCTCCACAACCAACAAGGAATGTGCTTTTTTCCCATGCCAATGATACCAACAAGTTGTGGCAAGAGATATATGGCCATCTCCAATAAAAGTACCTCCATCAAGTTCTCAAATGGCACATTCAAAGGATGTGTAGTGGGAAAGCATGCAGAGTGCAACTATGAGAAAGGGAAAGCAAGGAGAGCTGTCCAAGTGCTTGATTTGGTCATTCAAGCCTCAAAGGGCCTCTTCCCACACCCTATTATGGGGTATTAAGGTATGTATTGACTTTCATAGATGTCTTCTTAAGGCATTGCTGGGTATATTTCCTCAAACTAAAATCTAAAGTCTTTGAGGCTCCCAAAGTTTAGAAAACCTTGGTTGAGAATGCATGTGGGAACAAGATCAAGGTCCTTAGGACTAAAAATGGAAAGGATTATGTGAACAAGATTTTGCAACATCTTTGTGAATAATGTGGCATCCATATGCAACATTCAGTTCCCTACACACCATAGAAGAATAGTGTTGCAGAGTGCAAGAACATGACTCTCAAGGAGATGGAAACCTGTATGTTGGAAGCAAAGGATTTGAATTCTAAGATATGGGCTGAAGCCATTAATTGTGCTGCATATGTTCAAAACATATATCCTCACAAATATTTGTATGGAAACACACCATATGAGTCTTGGTTTGGTCACAAGCCAAGTGTTTCACATTTTAGGGTCTTTGGCTCAAAGGCTTGGGATATGATTCCTCTAGAGAAGAGAAAGGCCTTGAAACCTCAAATAAAGGATTCCATCATGGTTGGATATGTTTAATATTAAAAGGGCTACAATCTCTTTGATCCCTTATCTCAGAAGACATTCATAAAAGGTGTGTACAGTTCGCAGAGGAGCTCATGGGGAATGCTCACATCCTCCACTCCATGATGATGTAAGTGATGAATCCTTTTATGATTTTTCTAATTCTTATATTTATTATGATGATGATGACATGCATTCATATAATGAATCACTCATTTTGACCAAGTGGGCTGAGAAAACCATTCAAGCAGCTGGGGACCTTGCTGGTGATCCTCATAATTCTAGGAAGACTAGATCTCAATTTCACAATGCTTTCTCTGCATGTGAATTGAATATTGATGAGAGATTATTCATGATGGTTGCATATAATACTAAAACATATCAGGAAGCATCACTTGACCCAATATGACAAACAACCATGCAATAAGAGTTCAACTCATTGCAAGACAATGCGACTTGGGAATTGGTTCCCTTGCCCTCCAAGAGGAAACTAATGCAATGCAAGTGGGTCTATAGGAAAAAAAGTGGATGTTGATGGTTCATATATAAATTACAAGGCCAGGTTGGTTTCCAAAGGCTTCTCTCAAGTCTAAGGATTGGACTATACAGAGACATTTGCACCGGTTGCAAAGATGGACTCTATTAGGCTAGTTTTAGCTATTGTTGCATCTAAGTGCTGGGAGGTTCACCACATGGATGCGAAGAGTTCATTTATTCATGGTGACATTTAAATATATATATATATATATATAAACCTAAAGGTTTCATTGAGGATCCTTCACTTCTATGCAGGTTAAAGAAGTCTCTCTATGGCCTCAAGTAAGCCCCGAGGGCTTAGTATTCCAGGATGGACAATTTTCTGCTTTCGCTTGGATTTGAAAGATGTAAATATGACACTAATGTTTATTTGAAGCATGTTGGTGACTTATTGTAGTTCATAGTGCTGTATGTTGATGATATTTTTATTACAAGTAGCTGCACTAAAGAAATTGGATCAATTAAGTCTTCTTTGCACAATGAATTCTCCATGATTGACCTTGGATTGTTGAGGCAATTTATTGGATTAGAGATTGAGCAATATGAAGAGGGGATCAAGGTAATCCAACCAAATTATGCTGAAGACCTATTATTGAATTTTAAAATGGTTTAATTTAAGGCATCCAAGTTCCCATTCCTTTCAAGAATAAAACTAGGTGAATTTGGTGCATCTCCATTGGTGGACAACTTGTTGCACAGACAACTAGTTGGGAGTCTACTGTATCTTACACACTCCCGATATGATTTGGAATATTTTTTAGGTGTTGTTGGTATATATATGCTGCAGATTCATGAGATCCATTGGAAGTCTTCCAAGAGGATCCTACATTATGTGCAAGGAACCCAACACTTAGGGATACACTATGCTATCGGTTCTCCACTAGAAATAGTTGGATTTATTGATTCTGATTGGGTTAGAGATCCCATTGACAGGAAGTGCACTTAAGGTTATGTATTCATGATTTAATATGGTCCCATATTCTGGTCAATCAAGAAACAACATACCATATCCCTCTCTTCAGCTGAGGCCAAGTACAGAGGAGAAGTGAACGTAACTACATAATGTGTGTGGTTGCAAGGTATTCTGCGAGATCTTGGATTTGCATTTGATTCACCCACGGTCATTTGGTGTGATAATCAAAGTGAAATCAAGGTTTCCACTGATATAGTATAGAGATAGAGGACCAAACACATTAAGATACAAATGCACTACATCCAGAAATTGGTGCATGATCAGGTGATAGCCTTGCAGTATTTCTCATCTGCAGAGAAAACTGCTGACATATTCACCAAGAGATTCACAGAGAATAAATTCACCTATATGAGATCTCTTATTGGAGTGGGTGACACATGGTGATGGCTGATATTCACTTTCATATTTTTCTCCATGTCCATTTTTGAGGGGAGGTTTTGTTCCCATGTGGTTTTCCTCCTTACCTTGGTTTTTATGGACAAATNGGGGGGGGGGGGGGTGTTAGATAAATAATCCACCTTAGTACCATGATCGTAGACCTAGGACACATTTCATTAGCCTTCATGCTATATTCCATGGTCTATACTTAGGCTATATTGATCATTTAATCATAGTTAAGGCGCTCTAGGTTGATGATTATGACAACCTAGGTACCCTCATTGATGACATCTCAGTCTTGGTGCACTCCCCCATCCCCATATTCAGGGATATGTTTGACCTTAGGCGCTAGTGCATGTTTGTGGTGGTTTTTGGCCTTTCTTGAGCATTTATTGCCTCTTAGAGCCAATCCTACTCACCCATGTGCTCAGCCACGTATAAAATGACTTCATTTATGATCCATCATGCCTCACCCATGTCCACACTTACATTAGTGACAATTTTATATGATTAGGAAGTTGATTGGTCCACCTATGGGGGTTTGAGGGTCAAATCATGGCATGACACTTGTATGCAACTAGATGGCCTCCAAGGCCTCACAATTTCTCCCTAATGTAATATAAACATGATCCAGAGATATTTACATGTTGGAAAATCATAATAATATTGGTTATTGACTACATTTGTGTATTTTATTTTCACTCTTTCTGTTGTTTTGTGCATAATTTGTGTGTAATATCGAATTATGAGTATCTCCTTGGATCCTATATCCTATTGTAAATCAATGCTCACAGACTTGCTATAAATTTCTTTAATATTTTAATTAAGTTCTTATTGATAGACTCAGTTAGACCATTCCCCCAAGGGAGATATTTGGCTGGATAATTTATTTTTATACATTTGTCTAATGCAAACTAACTAAGATCTACAAAAGAAAGGCACGATGCATTATAAAATAATAAGAAATCAGAAACAACAAATTTGGTAATACAATATTAGTTTCTAGGAATGAAATCACCTGGTTCGTGTTAACAATTCTGAGTGGAATTGCCTCCACCCATCTAGTAAAGTAGACTGTAGCAATAAGAATATACTTATGTTACATTGAGTAGGAAGTGTTAATTGAACCGCAAATGTCCAAGCTCCATTGCTGGAAAGGAGTGTCCATAGTGATTGGTTGAAGAAGAAGAACAAATTTCTTAACTCTAGCAGTAACCTTCTAGCAAGATTCATACCTACGAACAAATGCATGGGCGTTCTTGAACAGAGTTGGCCAATAATAGCCAACCCTTAGGATTTTATGAGTTGTGGTCTCACCTGCAAAGTGACTACTGGTGGAACCTGCATGCAGTTCCATTAATATTATGTCAGCATCATTCTTTTGAACACATCTTAGTAAGAATCCGTCATTATTTCTTTTAAAAAGAACATCATTAATCAACATATAAGGTTCAACTTCAATCTAAGAGCTCTTCTCTTTTTAGATTCAATATTTCCAGGAGCATACTCGTGTGTTAGAAAAAATTTAATATTACCATAACAGGAATTCATAACTGTAGGTATAAAATAAATTTGATCATCACTAGAGACTTCTTCAATGATCCATTTTTCTTCAATTTTTGGTGTGTTAGCTGACTGCGTTTCCATATTGCATAACCGTTGACTTCGAACAATATTTGTTGGCCTAATATCCATATCATATTCTTGTAACATGGTCATCCTATGGGACCGTTTATCACCCAATTCCTTTTGGATCAGTACATTCTGAACCGCCGAGTATGGATCTATAACTTTAGTTTGGGACTTGAGGAGATAAGGCCTAAAGTGTTTGATAGTTTTATAGACAACATAGGCATGTTTTTAAACTCTTGGATAGTTAAGCTCAACTCCCTTTAGGGTGGAACTAGTGAAGGATATTGGAATTTCGTCGCCCTCATAATTTGGTTGTGTAAAGACTGCAACATATGAAACATCATAAGCATATGTAAACAAATTAAAATATTTTGATAAATAAGGGGATACTAAAGTGGGTGCTTCTACGATAGCTTCCCTAATACTACAAAAATATTCTTTCGGAACACCATTCCATTGAAATGCTGTGTCTTTTTTAATCATATCTGGTAAGGGTTTAACAATTTGAGCAAAACTAGGAATGAATCTTGTGACAAAATTGATTTTCCCTAAGAAATCTTGCATAGATTTATATATACTAGGGAGATTAATTTTGGATATTTCACGGGTTCGTTCATGGATAATCATCATTCTGTGTTTAGAAATGACAAAACCAAGTAATTTACCTTCAATTACAATGAAAATTGATTGATTGATTTATTCATCGAAATACCATACTTCCTGCATCGCTCCAAAACATGTCTCAAATGTAAAATATGTCCATGCCTTTTCTTTGAAAAAATAGTAACATCATATAAATATACAACAACATTGTTTTTAATCAAAATTTAGAAATCAATGTGATCCATTTATCTTTGAAAAGTATCTCTTGCATTTATTAAGCCAAAGGGAATCTTTCTGTAAGCAAAATTTCCCCATGGGGTTCTAAAGGAAGTTTTTAATTGATCTGGGTGAGAAACCAGAACTTGGTTATACCTAGAAAAACCATCTAACAGAGAGAACATATTAGACCCATATACTTTCTTTAAAATCTATTCCATTGGGGGCACTAGGTAAAAATCTTTCTCGGGGGCTTTATTAAAATTTCTAATATCAACACAAAGAATAATGTCTCCATTTTTCATTCAAATAGAGACCAAGTTAGCCACCCATTGGGCATGCCTCACAAGAAAAATAATCCTAGATTATGGGAGTTTTTCTATTTCCTTTTTATCTGATGGATCCAATTTAGGATGCATCTTTCTAAGTTTTCACTAGTAAGGTTTAACCTAAGGTTTCATAGGTATGTTGTGTTGCATTATATTTGTGTCAAACATTTTTAAACAAATACATGTTTATACTCTTTAAAAAACTTAATAAAAGAGGCTCTTTCAATAGGGGTGCATTCGGTCCCAAGATTAATATTCAATGGATTCTGCTTAGTTCCTAAATTCATGATCTGATAGCTCATATAGGAACTATTGAACTTTTAAATTTGTCCCGTAGATCATTAAATTTTTCCATTATAACAACTGATTTGGGAACTAGAGTAGTGAGAAAATCTAAAATTTGTCGAAAAAATTCCAGTTAGTGATGTTGTTGGGAATGGAAGGATTGTAGATTAATTCTATTGAAAATGCATCAGGTGCAAAATCTTTGGCGGGAATCAACTTGGATGCAACGTTGGAAATAAAATCAACATCAAAGTTTTGTGACAGGAATACAAAATTTATATTGAAATCCTGGAAATAATTAATTAAATCCCATACTTCCCTATGATAGTTTTTCAAGTGAGTAGAAACACAATGGATTGAGTTCCTATCTCGTCGAAACAATTATCTCAAATTCACGATAAACTTTAATACCTACACTTTCAAGTCGATTTCCTTTTTAAGGCCTTGAATAACTTCCTCATACTCTGCTACATTATTCGTGCATTGAAATTCTAACTTGTAAGCTATCATAATGTTGTTTCTAGTTGGGTCAATTAAGACACAAATAGCCCCAACTCCTTCTTTGGACCTTAATCTGTCAAAAAATAAAGTCCAACAAGTTTTTTCAAGCCTAAAGTTAGTATTTACATTATTTACATTGTGGAGAATGGACCAAGAAGATACCACTTGAGAGAAATTCATAATTTTAGATTGATTTTCACATTCAACATAAGGGGAAATGTCTATAGGAAGATCGCCAAAAAAGGTGTCCTAGCGGTATAATCCCCATATTAGCATTGGAAAACAAGGTGGGCTCTCTTGGATCATCAATATTGATCACTGTTTGTTTCAAATATGGATCTCTTTCAATTTTAATTTTATTCGGTTTATCATTATACTGTAGCCATAAATGTGATCAATCGGTAGCGAAGTAACCTTTAAGTTTCCATGACCAATATCAACTCAACCACATCTCATAAGATTCTGGGACATCAACTACAACAATGTCAATAGTCTAATGGATCTTAGGGTTAGAGGAGAGTCAAATCAAAACATTTTTCAATTCTCCTACGACTTTTACCTTGGACATATCCAATTGTACAATTTGCGTGGGCGCCTCCATATTTGGATTTAGTTTTTTGTAGACAGACAATGGTATAACATTAGAAGATGAACCAGAATCAAACATGCAATTATGGACGTTTCTATTAAAATATTTAAAAAATGTAACAAGAATGGGGGTGTTCAAATATTCTTTCCTGTAGAAGATGAAACATGGGATTGTTGATTATTTCCTTGGAGGAGAGTTTCTAAATTACTATTTTCAACAGTATTACTTTTCTTTGGGGTCAGAATATCTTGAACCTTATCTCTAATCTGAGGGATTTTCAATAATTCATAAAATGTGACATTGGATCTATATTTATTTAAATCTTCCACATGATCATATTCTAGGTCAAGGATATATGTGTCCTTTTGAGCATTGAACTTGGTATTTACAGAGGGGTTCCTATTACTGTTGGATGTAGAGAGAGTGTCCTGAGTTTATTTCCCCTTCTCGCGAGTGTACTAGGAGTGTTGTACAACATATAGAGTTTCATGATCATCCTATTCATCATTCCCTGGAAGTTCATAGAAGTGATTGATAATATGAGAATCTTGATTTTCTGGTGATTTCTCATCATCTTTGAGATATTCAGTGAAACTTGCTTCAATGTTATCAGAGAGAGGTTATGGGCATGCTAACAAGGATTTAATAACAAAGAGTATTCCATCGACTTTCATTCCCTATGAAGGAGGTATTTGTTGGTTTTGGGGTTGCTGATAGGGTTTTCTGTAAGGATTCCTAAAGTACCCACAATTGGATGTACCTTCACTTGCAGTTTTCTTTAAATATATCTCTTTGATGGATTTTTTTTGCAAAAAATTGTAGAGGCTCTCAAGATCTAATTTTCCTTGATCCTTCTTCAAAGCGACGAGCATAGAAGAAGGTTCAGTTTTCTTCTGAGAGGTGGTAGGTTGATCGGTATTAGCATTGGGATTATCGTTGAGAGTTAGCATGTCTTTCTCAACCAAGATATATTCGTCAAAAGCTTCTTGGCGAGTGGCTTTATGCGACCTTTTTACCCACATAGCCATAGGGGTAGGAAGAGCCTTTGCATAATAGGCTACGACAAGGCCTTTATCTTACATGGACTCAATAGGAATTTTATTTTTTATAGTTAGAAATATATGGTTAAAATATTGAGTGCATTCCTTTCTGTCCATTTTCATGGTGGACAATTCCATAACTAAATCCTTGGGTGTTTTATCGTCACCAATTTTTTCAAGAAACAATTTCTCAAATTGATCCCAGGAATGTATAGTTCGAGGTTGTAGCAGAAAATAATAGGTCATTTCCCTATCCTTGAAGGTGTAGGGAAATAATATTCATAATATGTCCTCATGTTTGACATTCCGCAGTTGGACTAGCAACACAGATTTGTTTATGTGATTTTTCGGTGGTTGTTTGTCATCAAGGTCAAATTTTGGTAAGAATTTATCAGGGTTCTTTGGAAACATGTGTTGAGGACCGACGATCGCCATGACGTCTTGATATAACCATGACTAGTTTTGATTTTGATTATGATTGATTATCATAGCCATGTGTGGAGTTATTTGTTTCTCTTCAGAGTTGTCATATGAGGTATCCGTATGATGTTATGAGAAAGTTTCCTCATAACTCTCCCCTCTAGGAGAGTTAGGTGGTGAATAAGGTGGTAACATATGTTGACCTAATCCTCCTCATCCGAAGATGAGATGAGATCTAAGGGGTGGTGTAGATTCACTAAACCGAGATTCCGATTTGAGCAAAGGGTTGACTCGATCAGTAGTGGTGTTAGGATCAACTTTCCATGTCAACACGTTTTGAAGTGCAATATTATGGATCCTCAACCAAGAGAAATATTATGGTGGCATAGTATCCAAAGAGTTTTTTTTAGGTTCAACAATATGTTTAGTTTGCTGGTCAAGATGATGAGACGAATGATCGTTAAGTTCTTGGATCTTGGCCAATCAGGTTTGTGTCCTCGCTAGAACACATTCCGAATTTTCAATGAGCTCCTAGAACTTTTGAATATGAGGTGAAGGGGTAGAGACTATTGTTTCACTTTGATTGTGTGATTCATATGGGAGTGGTTCAGAAGGCGTCTTAGGTTGAGGTGTAACGGTTATGTTCGATGTGGAAAAAGTGTTGGAACGATCATGGGTAGCAATCAATGAGTAGGTACTCAGAGGCATTTTATGAATTTTCTTGAGTCCATAAAGTTGAAAGCCACCCTTTTTCTAGCACCATTTCGTTGATTCCCCCAAAGAGTGCCTTGAAAATTTTCAACAAGGGGAGAGAAGTCTACTCTGAGAGTTTTAGAAAACCCTATGCAAGAGTCTTCCTAGTTCTCATTCGTTTGGGATAACTACCTCTAAAGGATACAAGGAATATGTTGGTTGTATATGGGTTTTGATCCCATGTGAGGAGAATTGGGTTTGAAGTGATTAATTCTAAAAAACAAAGTTGAAAGGTGGTGTGAAAATCTAGGGGAAAATTAATTAATTGATTCAAACAAGGAACCCGTGGTGAAAAAAAAGAACAAATCCTTAGTTTCTTAAAACATCCCTATTGATGTGATTCAAATAAAAAACATTACTCAACTAGATTAATTTAACATTTAAAACCAGGTATCATAAATGATAAAAAACAAAACAATTAGTGAAAATTATGTCAAAGTGTTAGTATTAGTGAATATTGATAAATAAAAAAGGAAATATATTATGATAGAAGTGTTGAACAAATCCATATTATCCTGTCACAATAACTTAACATAATAAACAAATTTAGTATGATGAGTTAACCTTTGCAATTATAAATAACCAAAACATATTAGTAAAAGATTGAATTCAAAGGAAACACATGTGAGATAAGGAAACTTAAACTCAATTTAAGCCAAGAAGGATATGCACAACATTCTCCATCTCGCATTACATGAAGGAAAATCATTACACCACTTGTCATGAAAGACGTAAAATTAAACAAGACTTAGTACAAAAAAATCACGAAAGGCTCGAAAAGGTTCCCCCTTTCCCTTTGAATGGTAGAGAATAAATATAAAAAATATTGATAAGGAAGATCCACAAAAAGATCAAAGATATCCTAAATCTAAGAAATACTAACTACCCTAACTCATATTACTAAGATAGTCCTTCCATTTCGTATAGAATTCCCACATTTAAGCAACATCAAGATAATTAGAATGCTACATCTCGAGATGAGATTTACATAAGTAGGATCTAACCTCCTTGCTTCAGATTTTTGACCAGTTGTCTAAGAATCCATACAAATATATTTTAAACAAATTGTAGTAGATATAAGTGATCTGAATGTAGAGTTACCAATCTGAGTAGTATCTTGGATTAACTAAGTTGAATTATCTCTCTGTTTGTCCACTTCAATGATCCTTACCTTAGATGACATTGAATCTTCCAAATCAACGAAAGCAGGTATTCCGAGAGTTTCCATGTAATTATCAGTTAACATCCATTGTCTGGCACAAATATTTTTCCCATGACTTGAATGATATTTGAGTTCTCATTAGCTTTAGTAATTTCAGGGGAGGAACAATTTGGGTGGCGGCCTTTTAGTTTTAGTTCTTCCATTGCAGCCTTTGCCATGACATCTAGAACTAATCTTGCAATGCAATAATAAAATAGCATAAGCTACTTTAATTGTCAAGAATCACAACAAAACCAAAAGAAGCATAAAATACCTGGAATAAACCTTAAACAAAATCGTAGAAGACAAATGCAATATTCATGCTAGAGCATAGATTCTTACTATTCTGATATTCAAATTATCAGTCACGTAACAGCGAAGAGAGTTTTAAAATTTGATTAAGTATAATCTCTATTAAGGCGAAATCCAGTTAACATTTGTTACAAATAAATCTATTAAAAAATTGGTGATTAGATAATAATTATCCATTAATTGCGTATGATTTAATAGCTTTTAGAGACGTTTTGGCTTTCGAGGCCTGAAGTCAGTATGGGTAGGCGACGTCGACATCAAAACATAAAAAAATAAGTGCAAAATAGTTTCTTTACCGACTTCCAAAATATAATATTGATAGGGATAAGAACATCAACATTGGGACGTCGACGAAAATGTTTAAATGCAGACGATGCCACGCTGACTTCCAAGCTCCTAATTAAAAAAGAAAACATCAGACTCGAAATGTTGGGGTTGCAGTTTAACGTAACAAGTGAATTCTTGACTTCCAACTCCCGATATTTATAAAATGGGAATGTCGGTATTGGAACATCGAAAATATTAATATTGGTATGTTAACATCCCGTTTCCCGAGGTCCTATTTTTATTCTTTTGTTAAAAGATGGATTAGGATGTCACAAACATCAGAACTAACTTAATCAAAAGATAAATTTGTTTCAATTTAACTCCAAAGTACTTTAAAAATAATAATAAGTGAAATTAATTAAAAGGAAATGTCAAGATTTCTTTGAAAAATAAACTAAGGAATCCAAGTTTATAGAAGGGCTCCCATATTTCCCTAAAAAAGGTGGGATCGTTGAGGCAAAAACAAGGTCACACACATGCCATTATAATTATTGTGGACCTCCTCAAGTTTTATGAGGAGGATACATACCTTAGGGGGAATCCTTGTGTTTACAATAGTTGATTCATCATTGGGATCAAGCCACACAGACTTTTATTGTCAGTCCTAATATGTGGTATTTACTCTTAGAGGATGATTTGTATTTCATCACTAGGTTTTTTGGCGGGGAGGAAGCGGGTGGGGGATATTGTCCCTAGTTCCTAAATATACTGTTCGATGATGTTTATTGTAGAAATACACTATCCTAGACATTTTACATGCCACACAATTCTAGGTTGTTGCCCATCAGTTATGGGTACATGCATTTGCTCCAGAGGATGTTAGGTCCCTATCTCTTATTCTCATAACACTTACACACTTTACTTCTGATGGGTATACAATTAGTAGCTCATTGATGTACTATTTAGATAGTTTAGTACAAAGGTCCCGACTGATTTTTAATTGGCGATGTTTTTGAGAAATTTTTGTTTTGTTTTATATTGTTGTCACTTAGTTTTTTATGGTAGGGGTTTATTCCCTTTTGCATTAGAGATACTTTCCTTATTTTTTGAGAAGTTTCATGCCACTCAACCTACATTACTGAAAAAATACTACTCATTCCTAATATTGATGTACATATGTGCATGTGGGGGTAGTTGTTTCCCAAGAGTGGTCATTCAAAGTGGTTATGTATTTTGTTCGATTTAGAGATTTGCAAATTTTTTGTATGAGAACGATCCTGTCCTTGATCTTGTACAATATCCATATGCAGGGATGAATTGGAGAGGATGACATAACATCTTTTTTANTTTGTTCGATTTAGAGATTTGCAAATTTTTTGTATGAGAACGATCCTGTCCTTGATCTTGTACAATATCCATATGCAGGGATGAATTGGAGAGGATGACATAACATTTTTTTTACTTAGGACGAGCCACTATATGAGAGAGGTATTATTATCGTTATCTTTTGATAAACATAGTTGCATTTTTTTTGTCTTATTTAATTCACATGTAATTTATTTTAAAATTTTGTTTCAATTATCTGATTATTATTCTCTATTTTTTTGTAGATATTGGCACATATCTTAAGTACATGCCTCCCTAGAATGATGAGGAAATATATGATCCAGGTGCTCACCATGATCAACCTCTAATATCTAGACCATGTGTTCCACTCATGTCAAATCGTAGAGTCCAAACCGTTGTGGTAGACCACATATATTGTGTGATGGCAACTCAGGGAGTGGTACTAGTCTGTGTTTGGGAAAATTTACAAGTCCTAGAGCTATCAGAGATATGGTATACCCTTCCACATGACATGTCGTTACTGATGCATGATGTTGTCAATTACCCCAACCTCATCCATATATTGAGGGATGGTGTTGGGTCCTCTTCATCTGGCTCATTTACCAAGGATGGTACTCGACATAGATCCAATGGACACCATGATTCTCTTCCACCTAATCCTCCACCATATAGACCAACATACCCTCCTCCTACTCCTCCACCTAATGTGTCACAAGTAGCACCATCAATCGATCCACCACCTCCTCCTCCTAATCCACATGTGTCACTTGCATCACCATCAAATGACCCACCACCTCCCCCTCCTAATCCACATGTGTCACTTGCATCACCATCAAATGACCCACCACCTCCTCCTCCTGATACACACGTGTCACCAACATCAGCATCGACTGATCTACCACCTCCTCATCTTGATCTACATGTGTCAAGTTAGCATCATCATCGATTGATCCACCACCACCTTCTTCTGATGGAGAGATATTATATTTGACATGGTGAGATATTCCTAGCTATAAATATTGGTACTTGACATGTATATTCGACATTGTATATTTCACTTAAGATGTATATCTATGACATGTTTATTGATTTTGATNCTAATTTATATATATATATATATATATATATATATATATATATATATATATTCAAATCATGTTGATGTTGTTGTTGTTTGATATATAAAATGCACGTTTATTTATTTCGATGAGATGTATATTTGAAATCAATATTGATATATGTGTTGGATCTATTTACAGTGGTTATGCATATAATTCATATAGTTAAAGACAATTAAACACCAATCAATGACACACAACACATCAACACAATACACAAAAGTTACCTTGGAAACCCCCCTATTGAGGAAGACTTAAAAACTAGTGATATCTACCACTCATCTATTAATAAACATGCTTAACCAATGTTTACAACCATGATTTACTAATTTAGTAGAAAAAAAATCACACTTCATCTCATCATGCAATTTTCATAACCATTACATCATATATATAGAGGTATACATACACTAGCTCATGGTACCTGATTTAGGTACAATCAACTGCTCATTATTGACAATCCATAACTTCCGAACCACTTTCAGTTATTCTGTAATAGTTGACTTGACTAGTTTAACCTTGGTCAATCGCTCGTTGAGATTCTATCCATTCCCATGTTTCATCGACTTCTCAATGGCTAGTCATTATCTTCAACCAAACAACTATTTCATTCGACCAATTGACCAGACTTCCACCGTCAACTGAATTCCAACTCCAGTCTACTTATATCATTTGACTATCGACTTTCACCATCGATTTCATGCAAAGAAAATAGAATTCCCAACATTCTCCCACTTGTTGTTTTCTTTTCATAAATAGGAGACTCAGAAATTTAGTTCACTTAAGAAGGGATGATAAGCCCATCGATTCCCTACACCAAGAAAAATTATCGGTACTCATCGACTTGGTCGATGATTCTACAAAATTATTCATAATGTTCACCTTCTCCATAAACACCTTCTGGTTCTCCACCATTTCTCTCACAAAATGGTACTATATATCAATTTTCTTTGTCTTTGAATGATGTGTTGGATTCTTTTCTAGGAATATTGCACTCTAAATATCACAATCCGAACTAACAATACACTCACCGAACCCAACTTGCGAACACAATCTATGCAACCACACAACCTCGTTATATGTGTGCGTAGCTTCCATGTATTCATCCTTAGTAGTCAACAATGCAACAACCAACTGTCTCCTACTCATACAACTAATTACTTCACCGATTAACTTGAAAACATATCCACTGGTCGACTATATGTGGTTGATATCTCTAGTCTAGTCGAAGTCAAAAAAACCATGTACATTTATTTCCATGCTGTTCTCATATTTTCCTTGATAGAAGATTGCATAATCCATCATGCCATATACGTACTTGAATACTCTCTAGACTATGGTCTAGTGCTATTTTCCAAGTGTTAATATGCACCTGCTCAATACTCCCACTACATGGGAAATATCTATTCTAGTATAGACCACAACAGACACTGGACTACCTACAACATTAGCACAGAGAACATGCAAAATGTATTATATTTATTTATGTGTCTTAGGACACTGTTTAACATATACCTTTACTCCCAAATGAACAAGAACCTTGATTGATTTTCACTTCTGCATGCTGAATCATTTCAGAGCTGTCTCAACATATTTACTTTGATTTAACTAGATCCTTCTACTTGCTCAATCTCTCTTTATTTCCATTCCAATAATGAAATTTTATGTACTGAGATCCTTCATGTCAAACTTAGACGACAACTGCAGTTCTAGATCCTTATCAGATCCATGTTATTTCTAACCAACAACATGTTGTCGACATACAAAAATACATATACAAAATGATCAATTACTTTATTTCTATACACAACGATCAACCCAAATCCACATAAACCCCAACTACTAGATATACATATCAAACTTTTGATACCATGTCTTAAGTGATTGTTTTGGACAAAAGAGAGACTTCTTGATCATAACATAAAAGCAGAGTGAAATTTGGGTGAAATATACCTTTCTTATTTTTTCCTTTCTTAAACAAAACTTTTCACAACTGAATTTTGTTGTTCCACCTCTTTGTTGGATTCTATCAACTCACCTAAATCCATATTTTTCATCATTCATTTGAAACTCTTTATTTTTTTGTTCCTTTTCTCTTTTATCATCTTCATCCTTTGAAGTAGCTCCAAGTTCCTTGAATATTACATCTTAATATTAAAAAACCTTCCTTACGACTAGATTCCACAACTTATACACTTTCACTCCATCCGTGTAACAGATAAAGATGAATTTCTCTGACTCTTTGTCAAGTTTGCTTCATTTATGTTTTGGGATATGCACAAATACATTGCACCCAAAAAATATGAGATACGTAAGAGAGGGATTTTGACTAGAACATGCCTCAT
Organism: Pseudotsuga menziesii; assembly: GCA_001517045.1. Classification (NCBI taxonomy): domain Eukaryota; kingdom Viridiplantae; phylum Streptophyta; class Pinopsida; order Pinales; family Pinaceae; genus Pseudotsuga; species Pseudotsuga menziesii. The sequence goes on along the minus strand of LPNX010175977.1, from coordinate 978,391 downwards.
ATGGATTCTTTTAGACCATATGCTGACGATGACCAATTCACCAGGTAACATTTTGTGTTAATTTCCTTTTCATGCAATTCTTGTGTGAATCCTGCACCACTGAGTATATTCCTATCTTTCTCCATCAATGTTCTATTCATTCTTTTAGCAACACCAATCTATTTAAGTGTGTATGGAGTTGTTTTTTGTCAAGCTACACCTTGTTGTCTGTAAAACTGGTCGAATGCCTATCCACAAAATTCTCCTCCATTATTTGTTCTCAACACCGTGTTCTTTTTACGAGTCTGATTTTCTACAAGAGCTTTGAACTCTAGGAACTTTTAAAAAACCTCATATTTTTTCTTTGGAAAATACAACCATGTCATTATGGAGAAATCATCTATGAAATACCTATAATACTATGATCCTCCTAGTGAAGGGACCGCTACTAGTCCAAACACATCACTACATATTAACTTCAGTATTTCCTTATCCCTAGTAGCAACAAATAAGAAACTTACATGACTTTGTTTATCATAAATGCAATGTTCATAGAAGTGAACTTCTTCAGTATAGTTAGGGAGACCTTCGACCATACCTTTACTGTGCATAGAAAAACTATCTTTCTCACCAATATGTCCCATCCCTTGGTGCCACAACATGGTTAAGCTAGCTAGACAAGAAGACACGCTGTCAAATTCAAGACAAACTACATTGGCACATTAGTCATTGTTTGTTCTTCCCGATATATTATACAGAGTTCCAATCCGAACTTCTCTCATTAGTACCGTCATTCCTTGCACCATATTGTATGTATCTTTCTCAAATATAAATTTCACACTTGTATTCCTAATCTTACTAATTAAGATTAGTTTTTGAGCCAATCCTAGGATATGAAGCACTCCTAAAAGTGTTCCTATCCTTCCATATTTTAATAATAGTCAAACTTTACCTCGTCCAAGAATCTCGTTCATTCAATAATCTCCCAGAAGGACATCACCACCATTGAACTTATTATATTCACATAACCATTCTTTGTGAGGTGTCGTATGATATGATACACCATAGTCGATCAACTAAGAGTTATGATTTGATTGTGTACTTGTGGAGGTCAAATATGCATCACCTTTCTCTTATTACAAGGACTTACCATCATTCCAATGACCTTCCTCAAACCATTTTCTTCTCTTGAATTTGATTGACTTGTAACCTCGCTTGTAGTTCCTGGCCTTCCTGCATTTCCATCATGTTCTCATCATTAGATCAAGATATTTAGATCTATTCTTATATCTACCCCTTGAGTTTGATATTCTACTAGAGGTTTTTCCTTTTCCTCTGTCTACTGATCGACCTCTTACCATCAAGGCATCATGGATCAAAACTTCCATGTTTTTTCATCTCATCTTTTCTGAAAATAGAGATGCGACCGCATTGTCGATATTTATTATGGTAATATTGCTTTCAATAGCCATGAATAGGATATCTCAGAAGTCTATAAAAGAACACAACAAAATGATACATTTCTCCTCCTTAATGATTTTAATATCCATGGACAACAACTGACTAATCACAATGTTGAACACATTTAGGTGCTATGTAACCGAGTCACCATCACTCATCCTCAGAAGATATGGCTTCTTCCAAAGAAACTTGTTAACCATATATTTCGACTGGTATAAGTTCCCCAAATTTTCCCATAGCTTCTTTGTAATGTCTTCGTTTGAGACATTCAACAATATAGAATCTACCAAACAAAGTCAAATTGTACTTATTGATTTCCTATTTATTTTCTGCTAATATTTCGACGACATACCTATTGGATTTGTACTATGGATGAAAACGACCCATTTCTCTTGATCTACAAATATATCCTCCATTTTAAGCTTCTAAAGCTCAAAACCATGCACGTTAAACTTTTCAATTTCTATCATTGACGTGTTATCCATTCTAACTATAAATCAACGTTTTCTAAAACTCCCACTGAAACATGTATTCACCAAATCCAAGATCAAGCCAAAACCTCAACAACAAAGGTGTCCCTTACAACCAAATATAGATATGATACAAAATATTGGGTTCGGATACATATTTACAGTGGTTATGCATATGATTGATAAAGTTAAACAAAATTAAACTCACCCTAAAAAACCCTCTAATGGGGAAAACCAATAAACCAATGAGTTTTTCCAGTAATCTATTAATCAACTCTCTTAAACACTATTTACAACTATGATTTACTAGAAAACAACACACACTTCATCTCATCATGCTATTTTCATATCCATTACATCTTGTTTATAAATGCAATACATACACTAGCTCATGGAAATTGAGTTAGTTACAACCAATTGCTCATTAATAACAATCCATAAATTCCTAACCACTTTCACGTATTTTATCATAGTCAACTTGACTAGGTCAACCTTGGTTAGTCTTCCATTGAGCTTCTAGTCGCTCCCATGTTCCGTTGATTTCTCGTTGATCAGTTGTTGTCTTTGACCAAACAACTATTTTGGTTAGCCAACCGACCAAACTTCTATTGGCTGCTAACTTCTGACTCCATTTGACTTATACTGATATACTATCAAATTTGACCTTTTATTTCATGTAACTAATATAACTTTAGTGACAATAGGTATGTGTTGTTCCTACAACAACTCCCATCGAACTTCACCCCAAAATAAAAATTCATGGGTCCCCTTTCTCAAAAAATTATGGTTAAGTATGGATAAGGAAGAACAAGATTCAAAGATTTAAGATTTAAGCTCTAGGGAGGTATTTGGACTATCAACCAGTTCAAACAAGGTATAATTATTAGGCTAAACCCTACTAATATTGACCACCCAACTTATCTTCCAAAATTAACGATCCTTCAAACAAAACCTTGATTGAAACTATCTTCCATCAGGTGCAATAATCATCCTTAACAATATCATAGTCATCTCATCGGACTTACCATGTCATTTGATGCATCCTTTTGAAACCCTAATGGCATACCCCAAAATTGGACTTGCCTTATCTGCTTATTACTTGAAATAACTCTTTGGCACCTTGATGATTACCCCTGATAATTTTGACCATCAGGATAGCATGCATTTTGATATACACTTGGATTGAACTCTGATAAATGATACCCTGAAATCTAGTATTAGACTTACCCCATTAGGGTACTATTCTCCAAGACACATTTTTGCATCCCCAATGGGTGCGCTCCGAAAACCACATTGGACTTACCTTGTTGAGGTATCTCCCAAAATACATTTTTGATCAACCATGGACAAACTACAATATTTCTCTATTGGACTTACCCTGTCCGGAAATTCCTTGATAATATATTTTTGCTCCTACGATATGTATATCCTGAAATCACCCTATTGGACATGCCTAATGAGGATAGTATTTCATGCACTCATTTGGAAACTTTGGAAAAAATACTATAAAAAGGATTATATTGGACCTTCCCCATTGAGATATATCTCGATATATTTTTTCTGCAGATCTGATGTACAAACCAAAAGCCTTGTCTTTAACAGAGCATCGAAACATTGTAATCAAGCGTACAAAATAGTCCTGGAATCAAATTCAACATTGTGGACAATTGATGTAGTAAATGCTGCTCCGCTAACAATACTCAGATTGCTGCAGAGCATTTAATGTGTTTGCAGCAGGCATGTCAACCCTTATATTAAAACTGTTTAAGATCTAAAGGTTGACATGCCTGCTGGAAACGCATTAAATACTCTGCAGCAGGCTGAGTATTCCTAGTCTCCTTATTTGAGGAGACCTGTAATAAAATCACAAACATCGTAATATTAATTGTGGAATGATTTAAAATATCAAAATCATGAAAAGAGTAAATTAACGCATGTTGTTCATTCTTTCATCTCCTATTCATTTTGATCATTTCTCCTATGTTCAAAACTTAATCCTTGTTTTATATTGTGTGCAAGATCGAAATGGAGTTGTGCAAAAAGAGGTTGAAGAAATTCCAGCTCCTACCAGTAAAGAAGGGTTGACCTTATCCGACACTAACCACCTTACTAGCTTTCGGGATAATCCCAGATGGGATGAAATGTATAGGATGTCAACTAGCTTTCCACAAGACAATGATGATCGGGATGTATACATGAATACAAGGAAAAACTATTTATTTTTATTGTTCTTAGATCGACATTAATGTTGTATAATGATGCATTTTTTTTATTGTTCTTAGATCGACATTAATGTTGTAAAATGATGCAGAAACATGGATGATTTACGACCATATCAATCTCAAATCTTAGTCAATGGTGTTGATGGTTAATTATGATGGAGATACCATAGCTTCCCTGAAAGCAAAGCAGATAATTTCATTCATAACTTCCCTGAAAGCAAAGCAGATAATTTCATTCAAATGTATAAGTTGAAGGCACCCGAGGTATTCCTAAACAAGGAAAGGAATTGTGTTTATGTATGAATGATTGCGTGATCCAGTCATTCAGCAGTTACATTTAAATTACAGGGATATGTGTGATACTTGGAGTAATTTGTTGTTGCCTCATTGTGTCAATGTGTATTGTTTGAATGCTTTTGATGGATTATTTTTGAAGTTGTATGTTTGTATTAAATCCTGTGATTTATCACCTCCTTTTCATCCAGATGTATAGGCGATGTATACATAATTAAGATGATAACTCTTTATTGATTAGTGCTCTTACATCGATGTTTCAATATATTGTTCATTGAAGAAATTACTTTTTCTATCTCAGCAATACTATTCCTTTTCTATGGATTTGTTTAATTACAAACTCTACTCCCAATCAGAATAGGTTTTAGTTTAGTTTTATATGTTGTCATTTTTTAAGATAGATTAATTTAATTTCTATATTAGGCTAATTAACTTAAAAAATAAATAAAATCTCACAACTTCAAATAAAATCATTGTTGCAAATGGGTCGACATACGAGTCTAAAAGTATCACACCAAATGTGACCAAGCATAACTTAGTACCTGATTGCAATCAGGTACTTTCCCTTATAGTTGACGTGGTCATTCTGGTTCGTTAATAGTTTGACATGTTTATAGATTTTAATGAGATGTATGTTGATATGCATATCACTCATGTATATTTCATATCATGTTGAAGTTCTCTCTTTCGCTAATGTTGTTGTTGGTTGAGTTGTTTAACTTTAGTTTTCTGAAATGGTTTAATTTTGAATGTTATCGCAAAAAGTTATAGCCATTATTCCAACTTAATGTTTCATTCTCCTTCAAGATGAATTGTTTGTTGTCCAAAAAGATACAATATGTTGATTAAACATGTTTACAAATAATATGAAATCACGAAAACAATTATAAATCACATTAATTGATAAATTGTTAAAATCAATTTGATTTATTAAACCTTTTTGTTAAACCATGGAAATAATTAAATATGTTTATATTAAATATATTAAAAAATATAAAAAAATAACATCCAACTAAAGTGAAAAATGATAATTATAATAATAGTATATTTTTAACGTCAAAGCCAAGCTAGACACCAATTTCGTGTATAAGACCCCCTTGTTTTTGCGACAATGGACCTCCTTCTGTTCAAAGATATAACTGCTAAAGTATACAAAGGTGTGCATACCCTAACCCCCTCTATATTCGAATCTACTACCTCCTAGAATGAAACACATATATTTGAATCTACAACCTCCTAGAATGAAACACATGTTCTTAACCAGTAGGCCCATTCAAGCTATACATATTATTAATATTACAAATAATGATAACATCTTGCTCATTAAAACAATAAAACAATCATAAAAACATTTCTTTGATTTTTAAAATTAATTCTTTGATTTTAAACAATGTCAAATAATGACAACAATTCCAAATCATATTTTATTAACTTTATGATATCTCAATTATTGCATAGTAATTCAAAAATGGACATAAACATATGTTAGTATTATACAACATAATTTTTCTATAAAAAAAATAAATATGACTATAATATTTTTTGTAATATGGAGTCTTTATATTATATCATACAAAATTTACAAGTACAAGTATGGTTACTTCCTGGTGGTTTCAAAAAGGAGAAATAAACTATGCCTAAAATACAAGAGTGTTTGATAACTGTCCATAATCACTTGCAAGAGATTTGATTCAGACTAAATAGAAATGAAACTAACCTAAAAAGACTCCTATCAAACTCCACAGACTATGAAGATACTTTCTATTAGACTTTTCAAACTCTATGTGTGACATAGTTACAAAAAAGAGTTGCATCAATAGGCCTAGCTCATATTTGAATCCATAATAGAACATACTTCAAAATCAGTCAGTAGTAGAAGGGAAGGTATTCTTAGAACATATTAAAGAAGATTGGACATGTGCCAATGTAGGGCCACCATCTACACATTGGGGTCCAACCACCGTTGACGTACGGTTGGCACACCATCATTCTTCTTAGCCTCATCGTGGGTGCTTGGTTCCTCTTTCACTGTGTTCCTAGGGAGATTTTTTGTGGATTCTATATTCGTGCCTGAGGTTACCACCTCTTCCTTCACATCCATCTGCAAGTTTGAATCACAACTTCTAGGGACAATTATCTCAAAAGAAACAGGAGAAAAGATGTCATTATTCACTGGTGCACCCAACTCATACTGTAGGAGGGAACTTGCATAAATTCCACCATTTCTATGCACCAATCGATAACACCTTAGATTTTATGCACCAGATCTTGAGTCTTCTCTTGAATTTATTCACCCTAGTTATTGACATCACTATGGATATCATAAAGGATATCAATCATGGAGGTGATGCATTCCTCCATTGTATTTACCCAAGGCACTGTAGAATGACCATGATAATGGATTCCCCTCTAGATGGAGACCCTCACTGATGCCCCCTCACCATACTTGTGAGCAACTTATCAAGAGATAAACATATCCTTATGCTCTTACCACAATGCAACCATTTGTAGTTAAAGAACCTTATGGATTCAGAGTGAGTCTTATCCCTGTGCATTGTCACGTCAGCATTTAAGTTGAGGGAGGTGGTACATCGGTTCCTAGAACCATTGATTTATGTACTAGGACATACCATAAATTCCCAAGTACCTCAAGAATCCCTCCATTCATTATACTGATTACGTCATCATTAATTCGACAATTAATTCCTGCAGCCACCCCATCCGGGGATGCCCAATCCTTTACAACCTGATTATGCCAAGAGAGTGGGAGTGAAGAATGCCTCTCTAGAAGCCATTGTTTCCTTAGGTGCATTGTGGGTTGCTCCACTTTGGAATTTTCAAGAATATATACAATTTTGTTGGTTGAATGTTTGACATCGGAGGGGATGATTATCAGAGGTGGTCGAACAAGATTCATGACTAAATCAAGAAGGTGCTCTAAGAACCAACTTGAAGATAATTTTGAAGGGGTGGTGTCGTTCGGTATCCTGGTTAAAATGTATATAATTATATTGTAGTGTCCTTCAACAATGAGATGCATGTGTTTTTTATGGATAGTGATAAAAACCCCATGGAACAAAGCCCAAATATCTAGCATTATTGGACTCAATCCTAATCCCTCCCGCATAAGTGAACTTGATCCCCCCTTGAGAGTTTCAAAAAACACTACCATATCTAGCAATACCTAGATTCACTTTAGACACCCACCAATTTTTAGTTAGTAAAATCTAGGCCCAGGGAATTCCATGAGGTAGGATTGGTAACTAAGATCCTTTTTGGATGTTGTGTGCTCATGAATTTTGGAGGATTAGTAAACTAGTGGTCCAAAATCGCTTTTCTTCTTATGGCTCACATTTGTAGTCAAGTTTTGTCCAGGGAGAAAGGTATATGGTTTCTGATACTCCTTTACGAGTTCTTTCCTAAATATATTTCCAAGGGATATTTAGATATTTAAAGATATGATGGTTCCACTCCTTCCATAACTCTCACATAAGAAAACTAGGAACCAACTACCAAATTTTATTAAGAATTGGAATTTTGTAGCCTTGGGCACGCCATGCAATTAGAGTATGTTTCATCCTACTTCTTTGTATGTCAGATTGTCTCATAGTATTAGCCACCCAATCCCATAACTACAATTTGTAAGAGCACACATTCAAGAAATGGTCAAGGATCTCCCCTTCCTTCTCTTAGAGGTAGGAAATAGAAGGTCCAGTGAAGCGACCTCTTCTTTGAATATTTTCTCAGGTGAGGGTTCTTCAATGTGACAAAAGCTAGAGGAAAGTGCAAATCTTTGGGTAATATCCAGTGTGCCATATTTTGTCCTATATTTCATGTTTATTGAGTTGATGCACCCCTATTTTCAAATAATAGGCTTCCTTAACCAAGAAATTTGCCCAGGGTGAGTGCCCCCATTGCAGGATGTCGAGCCCCTTCTTAATTCTTAGGAGTATTCTATGGAGTAATTAAATCCAAGGATGAACATATACATGATTCAAAATATTGAGATTCTCGATAGAATGTTTCCATTTTATGCATTCCCTCTCCCTAGAGTCGAGATTCCAATTGAAGGGAACCAGATGGTGGTGGGGATAATTCAAATGCTATAAGATGTTGTGTATTCTCTCTTGCAAATGTAGCGGTGGAAGTTGTTGCCAATAATAATCCCAGAATCACACCAAAGTACCATCCCCATCTTCCTAAAAATGGTGTTCCTGAATCAAGATTTTTTGTTTTCAAGCAACATATCAAGTCAACAAACCTTGATGAGGATCCTCCCAATGAATATTATTGTCCTCCTAAATGACGGGGGAGTAATTTTGTTTCCATAACTTGGCCCAAATATTAGTTGGACTCTTCATTCATCTCACATTCATCTCCAACATAATTTCACCCCCAAAATTTGATTCATAAATTCTGAGTCTTTGAGTCCAAGTCCACCACATGCCTTAGGTTTGCATAGATTGGCTGAGATTATGAGAGCCCATTTTCTATTATTTGAGGTTCCACTCCATAAAAAATTTCTCTAAAGGTTACAAATGAGTTTTAACACACCTTTTGGAGCTGCTAAAGCTGAGAATATATAAAGGGGAATGGCTTGCAACACTGACTTGGTCTCGATGTGGCAACTAGGTAGGTTAAGTGGGCAGAGGTTCCAAGACAAAGTCATTTATTCAGAGAGGTTAGCAAATACTCCCAAGAGATATTATGCAAGGAATTATCAATGATAGGTATTATGAGATATTTGGATAGAATGGTGCTTTGCGAAAATACAAAAATGCACGAGATGTGTCTTTGGATAGAAACAAGGGTATTTAGGAAGAATATTTGAGATTTGAAGTTGTTTATGAAGGGTTTGTAGGCATAAAAAAATTATTGGAGAATGGACTTGAGGGTGAAAACCTCTTTTACAGAGGGAACTCCCATGAGGAGAGTGTCATTGGAAAATTGGTTGTGATATATTGGTGGGTCTATACCATGAAGTAGAAGGCTAGTAAGGGCCTAGGTTGAGATTGCAACTTTTAAGCTTTGTGTAAGGCCCTCTGCCATCAAAATGAAAAAGAAGGGTGAGAGTGGGTCTCCTTGCTTGATTCCTTTGGATGGAGCAAAAGTATCCAAGGGAAAATCATTTACCAGAATAAAAAAAAAATATGACGAGGTGAGAGCCATGATCCAGTTGATCCAATGAGGGTTAAAACCAAAATATTCTATAGTAATGTGCATATATTGCCAACTTAGACAATCAAAATCCTTCGAGATATATCATTTATGTGCATACCTAGGATTCTTGTCATGCAAAGTGAGTGAATTATCTCACGAGTGAGTATGATGCTATCCATAATCTATCTTCTTACACATATCATGTTTGATATTGAGAGATCATATGTGACTTGAGATGTAGGGATATCACTTTTCTTATGACTTTGTAGATGACATTGCAATGTGCAATAGGTCTGAAATTTTTGGGGTCTTCTACTCTATATTCTTTGGGGATCAAAGAGATGAAGGTATAATTAAGATAAGAGAGGAATCCCAGAGGTCTTCTTGAGTACTCCACTAATATCTAGACCTCCTTCCTAACCAACGACCAAAAATGATGAAAGAATTCAATTGTGAAGCTGTATAGTCCTTGGGAATTTCCCACATGCATCTCATTCATTGCTAAGTCAACTTCCTCTTGAGTTATTGGTTGCATCAAAACTTCCTTCTACTCTTCTATTATTACTTGAGGTATATGAGAAGTGACTTTGTTGACAGATTATTCCTGATTTGAGTTTGTTTGTGAAAAACAGATCGACAAAGAAATGAACCAAATCCTTCTCTATGTATTTCCTCCATGTGAGTGTTTCCCCTTCATGGGTTTTAATCCTGTGAGTTTGGTTCAAATGATTCCTCTTAATGGTTGATCTATGGAAGAAATTTATGTTTCACTCCCCTTCTTTGAGCCAGAGAACTCTTGATTTTTATCACCAACAGATTTCCTCTTGTGTGCTTTGATTGACAATTCACAACTCCAGATTATTCTCTTTTGAATAAAGGTCTTCGGTGCACCCCAATAGAATGATTTATTGTTGTGTTCATTTCATTCAAGCTTCTAAGGTTCTTTGGGCCTAAAATATATCCCCAAATCTAGTATTTTGACATAGGCTAAGATTATGCTTGAAATGTTTCAACATTTGTTGGATTAGACACATCAAAGAGCCCTTGCAGATTGTCAATTCCTCCCACCATTTCTCGATATTATTTTGGAATTCTTTTTTGTGAGACAAAAAATTTCAAACATGAAGGGCTTGCATAAAGGTGAGATATTTATATCCAAAAAGAGACATAAGGGTCAATGATATGAACCAATTAGAGGGAGAATGGACACTTTGATTGTCATCCCTTCCATTATAATAGATTCACTAATTAGGAACTGATCTGATCAATAGTTGACCTTTTGATTACCCAAGCGCCTATTACACAAGGTATAGACTCCATTGGATGTTTCCATATCTACCAGACATATATCTTGAATGGATTTGGATAGCTCATTTCTATTCATTTCTAATATTATGATGCACCCGATATTCTCATTTAGGGAGGTTATTATGCTAAAGTCCCCCCGACTATCTGGTGAGATTCCTTAACCATTTCACTGATGGTGTTTAGAAGCTCTATAAAGTTTTGTTTTTCATGAAGAAGTTGTGGGCCATAGACATTTGTTAGCCTAACCCCTTGGATTTACATTCCATATGTATGAACTGTATTGAAACCGTCCATATTATGGATAAATAATTGGAGACTTCTACGGTACTAGATTCCCACAGAATTTCCAGTCCCCCTACAACACCCTTGGCATCAATGAAAAACATTTGACTATTAGGCCAACATATTGAGATCATGCATTGGGTCTCTTCCCCTGAACATTTAGTCTCCTATAACATAAGAATGTATGGTTTCTCCTCCCTTATTTTCTTCTGGAATATCCTTTTTTTGTTCTTGTCATTAATTCCTCTAATGTTCTAGGAGTGTATCTTCATTTCTAATATTTTGGGAGAATGGGGATGAATTTGCATGTCAACACATCAATATGTCCAGAGTTAAGCATTATGTGCCCAACTTCTTCAATGAGCTTCTTGGTTGGATTCCTTCCTCGTTTCTTAACTACCCTTATATGATGCTTGATGGGTTTTCCAGGTCTCGTAGGTGAGTTAAGGTACAATTTGTGCACTTTCACTAGATGATCCATAGGGATCGCTTTGTATTGTATTTTTCGGAATGAGTCTACTATGTTTTCCAAGTTGATATCTACCAATTCATTGTCATCAAATTCTAATTTCAGGTCCACAACATCTTCCATTGTCACATCCTCTCTCTCTATTGCATTTTTTCCTTGTGACCTACTAGTTCTTCCCCCTTTCCATGTTGTTTCATTTTCATCGGTGGGTTAGGGTTTTTTCCCTTCAGTATATCTTCGGATGGATTATGGTTAAATTCCAACTCTTACTCTTCTATTGGATCAACCTCTAGATATTCAAGAGGTCTTCATATCTATTCTTGGAAACAAAGTTCTTTTCCTAGTTTACCCTTTCCTCCTGTACGCCATTCTCCTTCTTCATTGTACTAGGGCAAAGTTCTCTTTTGTTTATTTTTTTCCTAATTATGTGGCTTTGGAAAGAGATTTATAGGAAAATCCATAAATGTTCCAACGAATGTGATATTTTCTACATATGAAAGGGATGTGTTCATAATCAATGGTCTGGATCCAATCCTCCCCCTGTCATGTAAGGAAAAGTTCACCATGGAGAGCTTGTGAGATGTTTAAATATACATAAATTCTTGCATATGAACTGTATCACTCTATTTTTTTGGCTTTATATGCTTTGAAAAACTTTCCCAAGGTGTTTCCATTTCCCTATAAGGGTTCTAATAACCAAAACTCCAAGGGTAGAGAATATAATCGTATCCAAACCGACGCATGGGAAAAGTATTCCTTTGTTAGGATAAAATTCTCCAACCATTCATGTAGGAAAAGGCCACCTGAATTAAATAAGTAAGGGTCTCTATCAAATATTTAGTCATGATCTTCTTGGTTGTTTGGATGTGGTGAAAAGCCCCTTTCATCCCAGATGCAACTTGTAATTCCCTTTGGGATTCCACCAGGTATTTTTCCACTTAAATAATTCCCTTTACGATGGCCATAGCACTAAAAAATTCCTTGTTAGGGAACACTTACTCATATATTGTGTATATCCCTCATATTTTTCTAATTGAACCTCATAACATGGCACCGAGGTGGCTTGAGGGATCTATTTCCCTTCTTTTGAAACTTGAGTCACCTTTGGATGGGAAGAAGATACTTTGGGGGGAAGACTAATTTTCCTTTCCTTTTCATTCTTTTACATTTTTTCCCTATAACAGCGTATCCAAATTGCTTCGATTCCTTTCTTTTGGGATTTCCAAAGGGCCACTTAGTGAGCAACACCTTAATGTTGTGTCACAAAAATATAATAGGGAGGGCCAATCCTCCCCACTTAAGGACACCATGGAGGTGACTAGGATGCGACCGAGTCGAGTGATCCAAGGAGGCGTACATTAGTGATTGCAAAAACCCTAGATCTCAAGAGAACCCTATTTGTATGTGAAAATATATTACAAATTACTTTAAGTCATATATATGACTATAATTAAAATATATCAAAATCATATTTTATGTGGCGAGTATTATTTAATTTATTTTCAATATGATGCTCATTAATTTTTCATATCCAACATTATAAAATGAATACAAAAAACATAAATTGCCAATTATAAATACCCATAATAAAATGACACCTCCATAGTATCAATTAATGTTGAGATAAAACATTTACATACCATTGTTCATTTCCATCAACCCGATTATCTTCTTCTCTTGGAATTAATATAAGATTGTTGTTATCAAAAATATGTTTTGAAATTGGATCATGTCTCAGTATAAACCATTAATCCCCATCCAACACATCTAGGTAAAAAAAACAGTTGGTTGTAGTGTTTTGTGAAAACATTGGGTTTCTTAGTTTCGACCCACATTTTGTAGAGTTAATAGATATTCTCCCATTATCATGATATTCCTTTACATTACTCCGCTTAAAGGTATCCCACCACTTGCACCTAAAAATAACACATTGAAAAGATGAGAATCCCACTTGCATGATCTCTTGTATGTTTCCAATGTAAAATAACTTCCCCTCTATTATATTTTGATCAGGGTGGCTAACAAAACTAGATTGGTCAAACTCTACCTCCACTACACAATCTTGTATGAGGTGTCCATCATCAACATGATCAGTGGGTTCCTTAGTTTCGACCCAAATGTTAGCAGTGAATGTGGGAATGTTAGGAGTGAATGTTTTGATAGGTGCAAATATATGAATGAATGTTAGGAAATGTTCGGAAGGTTAGGAAGTTTTGATAGGTGCAAATATATGAATGTTAGGAAAGGTTAGGAATGTTAGGAAGTTTTTATAGGTGAAAAATATATGAAAGTATGTATTATTAAGTTTATGTATGATTGTAGATGTAAAATATTTTCAGTGTTGAGAAGTTGAGAATGTTAGGAATGTTAGAAAGTTTTGATAGAAATGTTTTTTATTGCTAAGGTAAAATTAGCAACTTGATTATGAATTTTAATATTTTTTATACTAAGGTAACATTAGCAATTTAATTATTATATTTATTTTATGTTCGTTACAAGAAAATAAAATGAGCACTACAAAGTTGCAGTAGTGAGGAAACTACAAATAACATTTCTATATAACCCCCTAGGATTTAAAGAAAGGTGATGAAATGAATACAGAAAAACAAAAAGAAAGACTTGTAGAGTTACAGGGATAATTCAAAAAATTAAGGCCCTCCATGTTTGATGGAGAATTTGAGAAAGCAATAGAATCTTGGTTGTTAAATTTGCTCTATGGTGGAAGGAGGCTAAAAGTGTCACTAACATACGTAGTAAAGAGTTGAGTTGGAAATTTTGTTAAAAACTATTGAAAAAATGTATATGTCAGAACGATATTATGATGAGAAAGCCCAATAATTCAATGATTTGAGACTAGGATTGTTAACCATGGAAGAATTTGTAACCGAGTTTGTAAATTTACAACGCTATGTACTATACCTAAGAGTTGAAAAAGCTAAGATATACAATTTTATCAGTTGTTTACCCCTAGTGTATAAGGAAAAGATTGTGTTTGAAATTCCTAAACAATGGATGAAGCAATTAGAAAGGCCTATTTGTGCTACCATTTGTTTAAACAAATATCCAAATTGAGTAGAAGTTGGAAAAATAAAAAAATTTGAAAAGATCAATCAACGTAGGAAAGGATTTAAACCCTCACCTTTTGGAAAAGGAACAAGAGGTCATACTGATAAAAATTACAACAGGAGAGGTTCAACCAATAGCAATGGGGTAAAGAGTATCGAAACTTCCAGTGGAGGATGGAATAGTAACCCGTAAGCATGTTGTAGGAAGCTTCTACTGTGAATGACATAGCCAGGAATATCCCTATAGTTAATGTTTCTTTGGAATATCTGTAGGCAAACCATCAATCCACCATGTTGGAAGTAGAAGGTAAAGTTTTGAACATACATGTTTCGATACTTATCGATTCAGGATCTAGTTTAAGTTACATTACACCAAAAGTAGTTGAAAAGTGTAAACTTAGTAAGGAAAAACAAAAAAAATGCATGGTTGGTATAGCTAGCAACAAAGGTAAAAAGGAAAGTTACGGAGATAGTTAAAGATTTGTTATTAGGTTTTAATGACTTGGATACCTCAGTTAATTTAAATATACTTCCCCTAGGATCCTATGACATTTTGATAGGTATGGATTGGCTAGAATCTCATAAAGCTGTTATCGACTATTTGCGTAAAATTTTTAGTAGTGTGGATGAGGAGGATAAGTATCATACAATGAATAAAATTTACATACCTTTATCTACACGACAAATTTCAGCACTACAACGTAAAAAATGTATTAGGAAAGGGTGTCAACTTTATGGCATCAAAATTAAAGAATTTGAGCCCAAAAAATAAAAAATGGAACTGGAACAATTTCCTAATTTAAAGGAATTTGAAGTTGTATTTTGTGATAAGATATTAGTATTACCACCTAAACGATATTTAGATTTTACCATAGATCTAATGTTGTTTTCAACACTAGTATCACGAGCTCCATATCATATGAGTATACCAGAATTAACGAAATGAAGAATACAATTACAGGAGTTACTAGACAAAGGATATATTCAGCCTAGTGTATCTCCTTAAAGAGCACCTGTTTTGTTCATGGGTGTGCTAGTAATATAATAAATTGTAATGTATTATTATTGTTTACTGTCATGCATGGATAAGTTATAGTTGATGAATAGATAACCAACCATTGATGGCAGATAACTAGAAGAACGCGAGCTAAAAAAAAAATTGGCCGACGAATTTTTTTTTTCGATCGACGATTTTTTTTTTTGCGTTTGCGTTGTAAATAATGGTTCCGTAATGGAAAAACATTGTTTGGCCGAATAACCCTTGAGACCTAAAACATGCACAATTTTCAGGTTTCTCCATTTTCGGAAGGTAAAATGGATGCCTTACAGTACAAATCGACTATTGGACTTGATACCATTAGTTTCGTCATTGAATCTACTTTCCATAGGTATAGATTTTGTTGTGTATAGATGAGATCTGATATTTTTTTTTGTTTGTTTCTTAACATGTGTCGAGTTTCTTTTCATCTCTTTCAACATGCAGTGAAATGAAAAATATATAAATTTAAAAATGCACCACCTAAAAAATTGAAACAAATATGGTACGGTTAATTGGAGTGTCTACTTCAAAAGGGTATTCGTAGATTTTTAAATTTTATAGTCAATTGAGAGAAAACTGGCGCAACTAAACACATGTTGAATATCAACAAAGTTTCCCCAATGGTCGAATTCAAAAAAATATTATAATTAGTATATAGATCTATTGGTTACAAAATTATAGTCATCGCAATAGTATATTGTGTGTAGATTGTCGTAACATATTTTGTTTTTGCAAAACACAAGTTTAACAATGATTTTAGGGGCGCAACCAAACGTGTCTATTTTTTAGTCCTTTCATTTTATAAGGACACACTGTCAAACATTTTCTGAAACGACATATCAAATTTCAATAATAAAAAAATTGAAAAAATTATGAATATAAATCTAACATAATTCTCTAAAAGTTTTGTTTTTACTTGAAAGTGAAATTCTAAATGAAAATATCACTTTCGTTCGCCCAAAGTTGAAAAACATGAAAAAATCAAATTTATTTTCTCATAAGACCCCCCAAAATAGACACCATCTTCATGGATTCACCCTGTTGCATATAGAAGTTGTATCTTATTGTGTAGAGTTTTAAATGCCCTTATTCCATGGTTTCTTTACACATATGTATTTTATTCTTCATAGTAGCATAAATGTAGCTACCCATTTCCATCATCTTCAAAAGATACACCATTTCCATCCTGTTCTTAACTTTCATCTTTAGATGACCCACTAATTGACTTGGCCATTGAATCACATTTTTCTTATAATGTTTCTTGAGATCCATGCAATACTTTCTTGTCTATGCATCCTACCTCTTTTATAATCCTATGAGCCTACCTCTTTTATAATCCTATGAGGTAACTATCTATCCATTAAAAATGGTTTAACTTTAAAAAATACTATTAAACATTTAATTGTTAATCACCAAGTCCTATTCTAAACAATTTTAATAGTATATACTTGCCAAAATCTCTAATTATAGCCTTGTTCACATTAAACCTTCCCCAAAATAAATTAGGCAACTTTTATTTAGCCATCCACGTTCTATGTGAAATATTTAATATATTTTTTCTTTATTTTTATTTTATTTTATGGTATTCAGAAGGATATTGATTCTCTACAAGGTGAAGAAGATTACAATGATTGGTGGAAGAGTGTCAAGAAGGAAATAAGGAAGGAAAATCAGGCTAGTGCAGGTCTTCTTGCAGAGGTTTTGGAGAGATTTGAAATTGTTTTTGAGAACCAAAATGAGTGTATCTTCATTTTGGATGCAATGTATAGACTGGCTCTATATCTTAAGCAGTGTAACAAAAGGGTCCAAGTTGTTGAAAAGGATGAAGTCTAAACTGGAAGCCAATATACAATTGATAGTGGTAGGTTTCATCATGTGGTGTGCTTAAATAGATCATCCCAAGATTCCCTTAACATGTGTGTTGTGCACTGTAATGATGAAAACTCTTAAGAATGAAGACAATTTGTCAAATTCTTGTTATGAGTTATGAGTATGTGGGGCGACTTCTTTGTTAAATACATGGATGACCACGTAAAAAAATTCTCATTGGCCTTTTCCACTCAGATCAAAACTGTATGAAGGATTCCAAAGAAAGCAGGAAGAACAACCATATCAACTACAGAGATCCTTATGGACTTTCCTTTGGGCCATTATGGATATTGGGAACCAATATAGTGAAACTCTAGGATGGTCCAAACACCGTACTGAACTATTTCTTGCTTATAAATAGATATGTGTGCATGTAGGGACAAGTCTTTGTTTCAACTTTTAAGTTTTTTGTCCCTAGTTATATGATCGTTGTCGTGCAAGGTCAATAAGACAAAATGGTCCAGACTTGGAGGTCATTACAAGTATGTAGCTATGAAACTGGATCCAGATAAGCAATCGACCAAGTTGGGAGATACACGATGAAATATTTGGTGACCAACATTTAGCTTGGTAAAAAACAATATATAAATCATATTATTAATATATTTGGCTTGCTAGTATGTTATAGAATGAGAACACAATACACCATTTGGTAGATTGACAAATTAATGATAATAGTGATGATTTTTAAGAAATTAAACATAATTAATAATAATGTGTTTTACCTAGTTTTGTAAAAATTGAAATCAAATATATTAAATATAATAAAAAATTACAATTATAATAAGTATAATTTTATAAGCATTTTAATTTATAATTTTGTCTTAAAAATTAAAAATAATATATCAACATTAACACTAAAATGATTAAATTTAAAGATGAGTTTAGTTACATGACATGAACAAGTATATTAGAAATCTAAAAGTTAAAAAAAAATGTATGGAGTTATTAAACATTTTTCTACCTCCCGAAAACTTAATATTAATTTCGTAAATTTCTCTTAGACAAAGTGTTGAATTTATATTAATAAATTAATACAACATATAAAAAGTTAAAATGTTTTGATCATGAGATATATAGAAACTGAAAAAGGTTTGTTAAGCCGTCATTAGCAGGATTTCACGATCATTAACAATGTGACCAAAGGAATATAGGCAAGACCCAATCATAGATCATGTTCAAGCAAAGTTAGGTTTTAGGGAAGTACTCATCATATTAATCATTCTAATGAATTGAATTTTTTATATAAAATATAGGATACTAAATTTATTAGTTTAGTTTTAAATATATTTTTTTTCAGGAAGAAAAAAGCTTGTCCTTGTTATTCAATTAAGAATCAAAGGTCATCTTTACATTCAGCCCATAACCGGGTAACAACATAATTATTCTCCATAGGAGTTCTGCCAGGGGGAAAGGCAACCAACCACAAGTGTTTCCATCAGTGAACTGTCTCGTCATGAATGGGCTGTCCACTTTATCATATCTATTGAGTGCCAAAAGGCACTGTTCTGCACTCTAAAAGAGAGTACTCAATACGAGAAAAAAACCAATAAAAACAGGGAAGAAACTCCCTTTTAATAAACATCTCAAAAGAGCTGAAAAGAGTCATGAGAAACCAACCGGTTCTCGAAAAATTCCTTATATCTACCAATACCTTGAGGTAACATGAGTGCATCTTTAGAGAGTCGGTCAGCTAACCGATTGTGCTCTCGATAGATATGAGTGAAAGACAAAGCCTGGAAGCTAGTGAATAGCTTTTTTGTCTCCCTGCACCAATGAACCAGATCAGTCGGGGAGAGAGCAGTCGATCCTTTTGCCCAGTTGATGATTACAAGAGAATCACCATATATCTGAGTCATGGGGATCCCCATCATATGGGAGGTAAAGAGAATTGCCCATAAGCTGAGCAATTCCGCTTTAGTGTTGGTTCCATGTCCCACCCCCAGCGAGAACTCCATATGGTGTCCATCATTGATATAAATACAGTATCCCACACTAAAGCACCACAGGAACACCAATGGCAATAAAGGATGGCTGGCGGACTTCACAAATAAAACTCTATAAAAACATATTAAGACTCCAAGATTGTCAATGGCAATAAAGAATGGCTGGCGGATTTGAACCTGTGACCTGAACCCAAATCTGTCTAACCCGTACTAAGACTCCAAGATTGCCCGAAGCGCGACTGTGTTATTGTATATAGAGCTCGGAATTACCCCCGGTTCTCAAATCTTAGTTATCCATGGTAAAATGTTGGAGTTTTGTTAAATTATCAAAAAAATTTATTAATTGATTGGAGAAATGGTTTCAGCTATCTAGATAGATCATTTAAATATATAATTTCAACACCAAAAACTATAATTTTATGGCTAAATTTTAAAAAAAAATTACACTATATAAATAAAACAAATTTGTAATCTTTTACTTTATATAAAAAAAAAATTTGAAAACTATAATTTTATCGCTAAGTTTTCCAAATTTTTTTACATTATATATAAATTTTTCTTTTTTT
Organism: Pseudotsuga menziesii; assembly: GCA_001517045.1. Classification (NCBI taxonomy): domain Eukaryota; kingdom Viridiplantae; phylum Streptophyta; class Pinopsida; order Pinales; family Pinaceae; genus Pseudotsuga; species Pseudotsuga menziesii. The sequence continues at coordinate 958,261 of LPNX010175977.1, read as the reverse complement.
AAATCTTTTAGCTTATATAAAAAGAAGTTGAAATTTTAAAAAGATTATTATAAAACTTGTAGAAGAAAATAGAATCAGATTCATGGTTAAAGAGATGTTTTGATTGATTCTTAATCATTTTGTTTATTTATCTTCATGGTTTACAGTGCTGGAAGAAAGAGTGATCGAAAATGGTGCATCAAACTTCTATAAAAAGAGGATTTTTATTAGATTTGTGATCAAAAGAAAAATTGGATTGTTGTTACTAGAGGAACTTTTCTCTTAACTAAAAGAATATTTTACATGCAGTAGAGTAATAAATGCTGAGGCAACAATCCACAATACAACTGTGGCAACATTTATTACTATGATACATGTTGAATATTATTCGCCCTTAATCGATGTACATTATTAAGAAACACGCCGCTTATCCATCTCCGTTTATGCGTTTGCAAAGCAAAACCTCCGCAACAATTAAATTGATCAGGTTTTCATTTGTATTTTGTTAAATTTTAACCTTTTTTGGTATGTGCTATACAACACAAAGCACACTAGCGCGCCAATGCTCTTTACTTTAAAGCGCACTGAAAAGTATAAGTTAAAAGAATCAACGTATGCATTTATCATCAATGAACCAATGTAAACAACGAAACATGGGTAGGAATTTCATTTTCTTAATTTTTTTTTTTTATAAAAGAAAAGCCTAATCCCAATTTAATTCATTTTCCAAGATTTAGATAGGAGATTTATGAAAGGGAAATTTACTAGCGAATACTTTGTAGTGGGAATATTTTTTTGAAGATACAAATTTGTACGGGATAAATGTAGGTCACATCTAAAAATGCAAATGAGAAGTTAAGATATGTCACTCAATACCTCAATATTTTTTTATTTTTTTATTTGATTAAATAAAATTCAATGTATTTTAAAAAAGGTTTTATATTTACCTTTAATATTGGAAGCCTTAGATTTCTTCTTATTTCTCTTGGTTACTCTCTCTACATTTTACAAGAGGTATTACTTTTCCTTCTAAGCAATAGATTTTTATACGATTTTTTTACTTGTATATGGGGTGTTTAGTATCCTTTGCATAGTGCCACCCATGGAATTGGATATCAAAACTAGTCACCCTAAATTAAAAAAAACATATTTGTTGTTTGTGGTTCCCACTTTTCATAAATACCACACTGGTGCATACTTATGTAATATGCATTGTTGTGGGAAATCATGCACAAGATTGCTTCCCACTTTTGGTAACGGGGATATGCCTTGTAGGATGCAACAAGGCCTTAGTATCAAGCCCCTTTCGGGGGTGGAGTGTGAGGTTAGATGGCCCCAAGTGATTCTTCAAGAAATTGTTAGAAGCAATCAAAGCAAAAAAAATAGAAATGGTAAAACTTGAATGAAATGACAAAAGAGGGGGAGAGTATGCAAACTTCAACAATCACAATGATCAAAACCATTTGTATATTTTCCAATGTTCAAGCCAATACAAACACCTTGGAGAGGTGAGCTCCAAATAGAGGCAAACACTCTTCATAAGGGAGGTCTTCCTTGTCCAACAAAATACTTGAAGTATGGTTAATGAACCAATGTAAAATGGGAAGAACAATTGCTCCTTGATGGAAGGAGGCAATGAAGCTTTAGAAATGATTGACAAGTGAGGGAAAAGGGCGAGCAAGATGAGAGATCAAGCACAATTCCTGCAACATAACTTTTCTTCCAAATATTCTTACAAATGACATTCCCATGGCTTTCTTTTATAGGCCAAGAGGTGGCTAAGAAATGACAAGATCACAATGTGAACCCATTGATTCACAGTTTGAGCTCCCAAGTACACCAAGAATCCATTTAAGGAAACCAAGTGTGTGAGAGTCCAGATTCGAATTCAAATCGGTAAGTGGAGATTTCATGAGCCATCAATGTGTTGTTGGTGGGTGAGATCCCGCCATTTGTGTCAGTAGCGCAGGTATCAAAGGATATTTCGTGCCACAGTGTGGGTGTTGTTTTGGGGGCTCATGTTGCAGCTCTAGTAACTGAAGTTTAACTAGTGTTGTTTTGGTTTTCGGCTATTTTGAGGCTATCTTTGGCTCATTATGCTCTTTAGACCTTGTGAAGGTGTCTTTGGTTGTGTGCATGTTATTGTTGATGACGATTTACTATGTGAATCATGAAATTGCCGTAGGTGTGTGAATTTTTCATGATAGCATGCACTAGTGCATACTTACGTGTTGTCACACCAATGTTCATGTGTCTGTCACCGACACCGCTTAATTTGTCATGTATAAAATTGTTTTATACCAAAAAAATTACATTTTGAATTTGTTCATAGGTTTAGCAGCGTGCATAAACATTTATGAGGCACCATGACATTTATTATTTTATGGAGCACTAGGTGAATAAATAATTTGTGAAAAAACGTATTTGGATTTGTAACATCATAACTGATCTCACAAGAATCTATGAACCAAGACAAAACTCACAAATAGATCTCACAAGCAATTTACTCAGAATTGACATGAAACAATGCAAAAAATGGGTTGCAACTGTATAATGCTTTCATTAATAAAAAAAAGTAAATGGATAAAATCTGGATGATGTTTACAATGTAATACACTGGTATGAATAACTAAACAATTTGAATACATGAGAGAAAATTCGAATTGATTGACTCACTCTAAATGGACATGTCTAAATCACTATTGAAGCCTAACTAGTTAGCTCCAGTTGTTTAAATCAGTGGCTCTATCAGTTAGAATCAATTAAACTAGTATAACTGGATGTAATTGAATGTAACTAGATGTAACTGACCCATAACTAGGCTTGACTAGTCAGCAACTAAACTCAATTGAAGGAGGTTGGCAACGACACTCCCAGTGGCTCCTAAATTAAAGAGATTGGTCTAGGAGGTGCCTAAACTGATGCATGCAAGTGCAGTTAGTGGAAGTTAGCCTCAATTATTGTTCCCCGCACTCTAGTTATTGGTACATGTGGCCCAATTAGGCCGTGTGGACCCAATGGAACTAATGACTCAATAATGACTGAAAATACTCCTATTTTAGCATAATTAACCAATTTGGACAAGGGAGGATTATAATCCTAACACCCCCCTTGAATGCTAACTTGGAAAATTTGTGGGCCCTGGTAACTAAGACCAAAGTTCACCCATTACAGCTAAAATTCAAAATTATCTGCTTAATACAAACAAGGAAACAGGGAAAAACCTCATGGGCAAAATACCCCCCCCCAAATTAGGCAGGTAAAATCAGGATCAATCTTGTTCTTTTGTGCATAGGTATCCTGGGGCATGGCATGTGAACTTCTTTACCCAAACTAAATGATTACTTCTGGAGTAACCTTCCTCTTTGGAAGAAGAATAATGTGCTCAACTGAATCAGAAATATAGACAGCTGCTGGATGAAGACTGGACCCGTGTAGAGCAACTGAAATCAATTGATAAGAGAGAAAAGGTGCTTGAGAATTCGAACCATGTGAGGAACACCCAAGAAAATGATATATTTAAACCTTGAACAACAAACCATGTGAGGTGATATCAGCTCCAAGTGTTACGACCAAGTGTCTAGGCAGATGCATAATGTCTCCCTCTTTACTAGTTTTGTGAGGAGATGAGCATGCGATCAATGGTAGAGAATCCCTGGGATATGGAGAGCAAATGCTTGAGATCCATAATGTGATATAGCTTTAGAAATCAACAATGATTCACAAAATACAATATTAGCAACCTCATAAGAGGAAACTAACATCAAATCCCCAACAACAAATTTGAAGAAGACTTGTGGTACTTGATTTTTCACACCAAAATTGGTGAGAGTAGCTACAAGCATGACTGAAAGATATTGGAACTTAAAATTCGAACCAAATAATAATAGATCATATCTAAATAAGATCATATCAGATCCAAATAAGTTCATATCAGATCCAAAAGTGTGGTCCACTGAGATGGTAGATGCACAGTTTTCTCCTTCTTCAAAATTATGAGTATTGGTGCATGCAATCCTATAGGAATTTGCTGGAATATCTAGATTAAGGAGAGCAAATGGAGAACTCCTACAATCTGATATTATTTCAAAAATATCCAATGTATTACTTATCTGCACACTAGCAACAACATTAGAGGGAGAGAAATCGAATTCCTCTTCACTTTCAGAAGCAATCATTGGAGAATCACTGGAGAATGCTTGCATAGAAGTGCAACAAATTTTTTATTCAATATCATAGATTCGAATGTATTCTTCTGGATCAGACATATTAGAATATGAGATATCAGATATCTCACAAAATTTCGGAGCATCAAGAGAAGGAGTCACTACAAGGAGACTTTCTTCAATTCGAATTAACTGTGTAGAAGATTCTGCTTCTTCTTCATCTTGAACAACTTCATTAGAGAGAGTAGAGGTTGAGAATTTTGAATAGAGAGCTCTTGTGGTGCTAGGTGTGATCTCCAAATTTCTTTTATGATCCTCATTGTTCTTGCCAAAGATTCCATCCAATTTTGTCCAGAGATCCTTTGGGTATTCAACTGATTTAACAAGGTAGCGCAGGCTTGGAGAAAGGGCCAGACATATTGTTCCAAAATCTCTATCAACATCATTTATCCAGTCATTCACATTCTCATAAGAATATTTACCAAGTCCAATAGAAACCTCATAGAGATCTTGTCTTTTTATAGATGAAATCATCTTCATCTTCCATTTTGAATATCTTGTGGATGGAGTAAGAAGAGGAATGAATAATTTCGAATCCATCTAAAATTGTACCTGCAATTACACAAAAAACACAAAGTAAGGTCGAACAACCCACACTTTTGGAGTTTGCATCACACTCGGCTTAGTCAATTAAGCAAGCTTGATCAACAATTCCTTTTCCCAGGAATTATGTGGTAAACTCTCCGCTTTTGGTGTAGAGCTAGAATTTTTGAGTTTTTTTGCTCAAATTTCTTTGATCCAGCATGAAATATGTAGAAGGAGAAATTCATTGTCTTGCTGAGGCTATGATACCATATAAAAATTGAGCTCACAGGAATCTATGAACCAAGACAAAACTCACAAATAGATCTCACAAGCAATTTACTGAAAATTGACATGAAACAATGCAAAAAATGGGTTGCAGCTGTATAATGCTTTCATTAATAAAAAATTAAATGGATACAATATGGATTATTTTTACAATGTAATACACTGGTATTAATAACCAAACAATTCGAATACATTAAAGGAAATTCGAATTGATTGACTCAGTTTAACTCTATGGAGAACTAGACATGTCTAAATCACTATCGGAGCCTAACTAGTTAGATCTAGTTGTTTAAATCAGTGGCTCAATCAATTAGAATCAATTAAACTAATCTAAATGAATGTAACTGGATGTAACTTAATGTAACTAGATGTAACTGACTCATAACTAGGCTTGACTAGTCTCCAACTGAACTCAACTGAAGTAGGTTGGTGACGGCACTCCTAGTGGCTCCTAAATTAAAGGGAGTGGTCTAGGAGGTGCCTGAACTGATGCATGCAAGTACAGCCAGTGGAATTTATCCTCAATTAGTGTTCCCCACACTCTAGTGACTGGTACATGTGTCCCAATTAGGCCATGTGGACCCAATGGAACTAGTGACTCAATAATGACAGAAAAGACTCCTATTTTAGGCATAATTGACCAATTTGGACAAGGGAGGATTATAATCCCAACCCCCTCTGAATCTAACTCGGGAAAATTTGTGGGACCTGGTAACTAAGACCAAAGGTCACCCATTATAGCTAAAATGAAAAAGTAACTTCTTAATACAAATAAGGAAATGGGGAAAAACCTCATGGGAAAAATACCCCCCCTCAAACTAAGCAGGTGAAATAAGGATCAATCTTGTTCTTTTGTGCACAGGTATCCTGGGGCATGGCATGTGAAATTCTCCATCCAAACTAAATTATTATGTCTGGAGGAATATTCCTCTTTGGAATAAGAATAACATGCTCAACCAAATCAGAAATATAGGTAGTTGCTGGAATAAAACTGGAACCATGTAGAGCAACTGAAATCAATTGATTAGAGAGAAATGGTGCTTGAGAATTCAAACCATGTGAGAAAACCAATGAAAATGATATATTGCATCCTTGAACAGCAAACATGTGAGGTAATATCAGCTATAAGTGTTAGGAGCAAATGTCCAGGCAGATGCAGAATGTCTCCCTCTTTACTAGTTTTGTGAGGAGATGAGCATGTGATCAATGGTAGAGAAGCCCTGGGACCGTGGAGAGAGAATGGTTGAGCTCGATAATATGATATAGCTTCAGAAATAAAAAATTATTCACTAAATACAATATCAACAACCTCATAAGAGGAAACTAACATCCAATCCCTAGCAACAAATTTGAAGAAGACTTGCAGTACTTGATTTTTCACTCCAAAATTGGTGAGAGCAACTACAAGCATGACTGAAATCTGTTGGCACTTAAAATATGAACCAAATAATATCATATCAGATCTAAATAAGATCATATCAGATCCAAATAAGTTCATATCATATCCAAAAGTGTGGTCTACCGAGATGGTAGATGCATAGTTTTCTCCTTCTTCAAAATTCTGAGTATTGGTGCATGCAATCCTGTAGGAATTTGCTGGAAGATATAAATTAAGCAGAGTGAATGGATCACTCCTACAATCTGATATTATTTCCAAAATATCCAAGGTATTACTTATCTGCACATCAGCAACAACATTAGAGGGAGATAAATTGAATTCCTCTTCACTTTCAGAAGCAATCACTAGCAAATTTTGCACAAAATTTAAAGGAGAATCACTAGAGAATGTTTGCATAGAAGTGCAACATATTTTTTCTTTAATATCAGAGATTCGAATGTATTCTTCTGGATCAGGCATATGGGAATACGAGATATCAGAGATCTCACAAACCTCTGGAGCATCAAGATATGGAGTCACTGCAAGGAGACTTTCTTCAATTCGAATTGTCTGTGTAGAAGATTCTGCTTCTTCTTCATCTTAAACAACTTCATTAGAGAGAGTAGAGGCCGAGACTTTTGAATAGAGATATATTGTGGTGCTTGGTGTGATCTCCAAATTTATATTATGATCCTCATTGTGCTTACCAAAGGTTCTATACAATTTTTTCCAGAGATCCTTTGGGTATTCAACAGATTTAACAAGGTAGCGCAAGCTTGGAGAAAGGGCTAGGCATATTGTTCCAAAAGCTCTATCACCATCATTTAGCCAGTCATTCTCATTCTCATAAGAATCTTTACCAAGTCCAATATACACCTTAGAGAGATATTGTCTCTTTAGAGATGAAATCATCTTCATCTTCCATTCCGAATATCTTGTGGATGGAGTAAGAAGAGGAACTGATAATTTTGAATCCATCTAAAATTGTACCTGCAATTACATAAAAAACACAAAGTAAGGTCAAACAACCTGCAATTTTGGAGTTTGCATCACACCTGGCTTAGTAAATCAAGCAAGCTTGATCAACAATTCCTTTACCTAGGAATTATGTGGTAAACTCTCTGCTTCTGGTGCAGAGCTGGAATTTTTGAGTTTTTTTGCTCAAATTGCTTTGATCCAGCATGAAAGCTGTAGAAGGAGAACTTCATTGTACTGTCGAGGCTTTGATACCATATAAAAATTGAGCTCATAGGAATCTATGAACCAAGACAAAACTCACAAATAGATCTCACAAGAAATTTACTCATAATTGACATGAAACAGTGCAAAAAATGGGTTGCAACTGTATAATTCTTTCATTAATAAAAAAATTAAATGGATACAATCTGGATGATGTTTACAATGTAATACACTGGTATTAATAACCAGACCATTTGAATACATGAGAGGAAATTAGAATTGATTGACTCAGTTTAATTGTATGGATAACTGGACATGTCTAAATCACTATCGGAGCCTAACTAGTCAGCTCTAGTTGTTTAAATCAGTGGCTCAATTAGTTAGAATCAGTTAAACTAGTCTAACTAAATGTTATTGTATGTAACTAAATGTAACTAGATGTAACTGAATGTAACTGACTCATAACTAGGTTTGACTAGTCAGCAACTGAACTCAACTAAAGGAGGTTGGTGACGACACTCCCAGTGGCTCGTAAATTAAAGGGATTGGTCTAGGAGGTGCCTAAATTGATGCATGCAAGTGCAGTTAGTGGAATTTAGACTCAATTAGTGTTCCCCACACTCTAGTGACTGGTACATGTGGCCCAATTAGGCCATGTGGACCCAATGGAACTAGTGACTCAATAATGACTGAAAAGACTCCTATTTTAGGCATAATTGGCCAATTTGGACAAGGGAGGATTATAATCCTAACAAATGATACATTGGTGCATACATGCATGCATACTGCACCAATGCACACATTTATATATTCTACATCGGTGCGCTTATGTAGGTATAACATGTCGGTGCTTATGTTTATTATACACACCATTATATTTTTTTATAAAATTATTTCCTAATTTTTATACCTAATGATTCCTAGAATTTTTGTTTTAAAGAATATGGATGATAGAAGTTCAAGGAAATGACTTATTGCAGTGAGCACAATGCTAACTCATCCAAAGAAAATAACGAGGTAAGTTATTTATGTTTTATTAGAAACTTAATATATTTGAATTTTTTAGTAGGTTCAAATTAATGATGTGTATTGGTTAATGTGTGTCATGCATAGAAAAAAGTTGAAAAAACTTATTAATATTGTTCATATTCTAAGTGAAGAAGAGTGTAAAAGCTTTATGGAAATGTTACACAGGGAGGAATTAGGTGGATGAAGAGGTAATGAACATGAAGTTTTTTTTTAATTTTTACTAAAAGTGAATTTCTTAACATTAATATTTAACATGTTTTAAACGCTCAATTTCACATTTTTTTAAATTTTTGCGGTGATCGATACCGAGGGAAAATAATATCGTCCTGAGAAGATAAAATTTATGAAGGATGTAAATGATTGTGTTGGTCCTCAGTTAATTTTGAGTGGTGTTGGAATTTAATGAGAGGGTTTTTTTTTTTTACAAAACTATGAAGGATATAATGGAAATAATGTATAGACTTAGTTTCCACTTACATTGCAAAAATCAATCAAATGACTCCAAGAATAAGGTTATAAATAAAGTACAATAAATATTTGCAAAAGCAGTGTCCAATGAGAGTCGTGAGACTTGCAATAGCAAAAACTTACAATAACAAAAAATAATCATTTAAAAAGTTTTATTACTAAACATGTTTTTCTATAATGTCTTAAGAATTACAAAATTAATTTATGTTTCTATATTTATTTTCATGTCAATTTAAAAAAAAATATTATTGTTCTTTTTTTATTTTTAGGAAGATTATGAAAATTCCAAAGGAAAAATGAGGGGATTGCCAAAACATGTCGGTAGGGATTTCCAAAAAAGTGTACAAGTATATGGTAAAGTAAATGAACATAATTGCATTGCAAGAGGATCCAACCCAACAATAATGTGCATCAAAGGTATAATAGGTAATCATTGATTTTTCATTTAAGTACATCCAATTTAATTTTCTCATGAAATACTAATTTTCAAGTGTTTTGTTGCATAAAAAAATAAAATGGAACCCATTCAACACATAATACATGATGACAAGGAATAAAAGGATTGACAGCAAAGTTTGTGGATACTTACATTTTAGACCTTACTAAATATTTCACATTTCTTGTAATCTTTATATTTAAATAGTTGATTTATACTCATCCATGGTTGTCTTCCAATAGGTTCTAACATACAAAGAAGAACCATAAGAAGAATTGATTGACATTGGGTTAAGTATGGGTTGTGAGTATATGTTGAAGGATTTAGAGTTAACTGAACAATTTGTAAGTATCTATGTTGCAATTTCACTTCCTTTATTTTACAATTAATGGAACAACAAGAATTCTTTATATTAATTACATATATGCTTTATCACGGTGTATTAAATATTGAGGAAACAAAGTACGGAGTGGAGGAAATGAAATAAATTTTGAGAAACGAAGGGGTGCATGGCTTCAAAAGAACGTGCATTGTTTATGAAACAATCACTGCTATGGCACACTTTTTTATTTATGCAAAGATGTATATTATACTATATAAATGCACATATATTTATTACACTTTATTTATATGATTGTAGGGGGAACATGAAGAGGAGGAATGTTGAAAAAAAAAGATGAAGAACATCAAAGCATTAGGTTAAATAACCCAACTACAATATCACCTACAAGTGATGAATAACTGAGGCATGCACACAACTTGAGCGATAAAAACAATTCAAGTGATGAACCACAATCAATATAATTGACTGTTACTACAAGTAATATGCTTTGGAATATTTTTCCACTATGAAAATAAGAGATTTTGTTCAATGTATTGGACATATTGTCCCATTTGCATAAGGACATGTTACCAATAAGTACAATAATTACATATCGACATTTTGTTTGATGTATTAGACATGTTGTCCCATTTGGATGCCAACAGGTTACATATAAGTGTAACAATTACATATTGGCTGCATTTTTATTATTGTGCACCTTTATTTTATCTCTTTTTGTATGACGATGGATTTCATATTCATATATAATAAAATGGGTTTCTTAGTATATTGCATTGTCTAATGTTGTAAATATTGTGTTGTTGATTAAATTCTATATGGATGATTTATATTGTTACAACCAACATAGGTGTAATCCATTGGAAAACACATGAATGCAATCGTTATATGTAAAGACAATAATTAAAACATAAAAATAAATATAGTTTTAAAATAAATTTGATTTCAAGATCATTACATGAAATTTTGTAAAAAAACAATTAATTAAAACATATATTACATATTAGTGCATCGTATTCTTTTGAAGTCACTATACAATGCATGCCATAAAAATATGACAATTGGTGCATTTTAATTATACACATTGGTTTGTTCTTATGATGTATAAGCATTGATGCTTATACAAGCATCGATGTTTTTTTAGTTTATACACACCATTGCTTGTTTTAATAACATGTAGTGGTTCATGTATACAACATACATAACAAAAAAAACCTATGCTAAAACCTCCAACCACCCAAAATTTATTTGTTATCATGAACATTCACAAAAATCTCCACTACTAATTGTAGAGGTAGCAGCAAAAGTTTTTTTTAATTTTTTTCCCAATCTTGTAACACTAGATACCTCTGCAAAAACCTCTGCTACAAAGTGTTTTCCTTGTATTTAATAAAACTAAAATCACACTTGAAGCATTATGAAGAAAAAAACGTCAACAACTCAACATTTTACTCATATATATGTGGATAGCAATGCATATACCCTCCCCACATTTGGTTATCTCTCTCACCCACACATAATCAAACGCTCTACTCATATTATTCATACATAATACAAATTACAATTATATAATAGGTGTTCAACCTCTTCTAGTACATTCTAGATGACTTATAAAAATCATACTGTCTACAATTCCTTTTCTACCATGTCAAAGACCATGACAACATGATCACGATGCCAAGGTCCTTCCTCACTTCTCTCAACAACCCTGACACTTCACGCATTTTATTATTTATCCCGACCATAATTAGTTTGATGTTTCACCTTGCATTTTATTATTTATCCCCACTATAATTAGTTTGATGTTTCACCTTTCAAATATTCTAGGTTCCTTAATCTCATCATGTAACCATTATTATTCCTTTATTTTATATTCCCTACAAATTCACTCATAAGAGATTCTTCTATACTCTTTTATTCAAATGGATAGTTATTTGGCATTGTTAGCTTCATTGCCTACTCGAGTACTAAATTATAATAATTCCATCCTTATTGGTTCAAGATCCTTGTCTATAGTATGCTACACTCTTTTTTATTTATTCACGAGGTACTTCTCTATAAGAACATCGACTTCACATGTCTTCACAACCTTTTCCACGTAAACGTCCCTCTCCCCAAGCATTTCCATGATCAGCAAAATCTTGCTAGAATTCATCGATTTTCCATTGTACTCCTCATATGCATGATCACTCTACAAGGGTATTTGCATTTGGTAGTGGTGAAATTGCATCAATTTATTTCCAATAGTTTCTTTACAAACATTATATCTCTATCGGTAACGACATTATTAAGAAGTTTATGAAGTTTGTATATGTTGCATAAAGATTTTAACAATTGATAATAATTGTCATTAAAATCTATTTAAATAAAATGAACATACTTAGTCAATCAATCAACAACCACAAAATTCAAATTATTCCCTTCAACCATAGTCAAACACGTTATAAAATCCATAATGATGGATTCCAATTTCTGATCTAGAATGGTTAATCTCTGAGATGGTCTTTGGATTTTTAGTTTTCTTTCTAGTTCTTTTTATAAACCTCACAATGAGCCACAAAATTATTTCTATCCATTTTCATTCCTTTCAAAATGAACCATGATATGTTTTAAAAAATCCTACCTAACCAATAAAAAATGAAGAATGGTTATCCATTAATATTATTTTCTTAAATTTGAAATTAGGTACAAGATACAATACATTCTTATACATGATGACATCCTTTGAGAAACAAAAATTGTTATATTTGAAGTTAGTTACAAGGTACAATACATTCTTATACATGATGACATCGTTTGAGAAAGAAAATTTGTTATCCCATGCTTGTGCTTTATATTCATCTAAAAACGAAGATTTTTTTTGAATCCTTGACATATTTTCCACTACCACTTTCCATCTAGACCATAGTAATAGTTTTGTCATTTTTCCATTTATAATAAAGAGTATGTTACAAGATTGATTAATCCATATTGATTAATCCCTGTGTTATAACCAATTTCAAAATCAAACCCTTTTGGATTCCTTACCCACTCGGATTTGTGTGTGAATAAGTGTTTTGGGTTGAGAAGTATTGCTTGAATGTTTCAACAACACACATAAGAGGAAAAATTTCCATATCATTACACCTATAAATGTTTATATTTTAGAATTTGAAGTGGACTATAAAGTATGTTTTTCCTAGATTGCAAGAGAATGATACAAATGTATTGTCCAGATTGATTTTATGGTCGTCGTTCCAAATTTGAAATAAACAATTATACAAAAAAATAATATTATAAAAAATAACTAGTAGTTGATGCATGGATAACGATAATTTCATGGTAAACAACCCATTTAACTAGAAGAATGTGGGTGATAACAAGTAGCTGAGGCATATCCAACATGTGATTACAACTATGCATGTAGAGTAAGTAACATATAACTTGTTTCTGCACATAACTTGTTCATGGAAGTCAGTGGCACTTAATTTATGGCCTATTAGTGTTCACCAACCACAATTTAAGTGGTTTTGCTAATAAATACTCAATTTTTTTTTATCCCACTTTTAAAGGTGATAAGTCGTTAATTAAGTATTTCCCCAATGTCTCTTTGTGAAGCATCATGCTCAATAACAAAAAGTTGTGAAAAATATAAAAATACCGAAACTATTTTGGATACCATGATTTTTTTATGAATTGAAATGTAAATTCCACTATATATATTCATTTTTTTTTTCTCAAATCTAGAGCCACATGTCCTCCAATCCCTTTTACCAACTCTCGTAGAAATTGCATAAACTCAAGAATCCTATTAATTGTGTCAATTTTTTTGGGTGTTACGATCAAGGAGGGATTGAATCTTATAACATTACATCCTTGCATTCTTTATTGATACTGTGCCCCAAATACAAAATTTCACTTTTTTTAAACTCACACTTAGATTGGTTAACCAGACGAGATATTTTCCACCAGATTTTTAAACAATCCATAAATGATATAGATGTTCCTCCATATTCTCGATATAGACACAACATCGTAGAATAATATAAACACAAAATTTGTTAACTAAGGAAGGAAAATCCGGTTTATAGTACCTTATAAGGTCGTTGCGGCATTGTGATCCCAAAAGCATTACGTTGAACTCAAACTAGCCATGATGAGTTTTGAAGGTAATCTTATATTGGTCAAATCCCATTATCTTGATTTGGTGATAGCCAGATCATAAAACAATATTTTTGGTTATGGTTGTCCCACACAATTCATCTATGTTTTTTTTTAATAGAAATGAGTAATTATTTTATATTAAAAAGGTTGTGGAAGACCATAAAACTAAAAAAATTACATACATTTTGGACTGCCCAAAAATGGATCAATGAGTTGAATAAAGGAACAAACTTATTCTATACATGTTTATATAATGGCATATAACTAATTCCCTAGAAAACCAAGAACTAAAATGCCTTACATGTTGGTAAAGGAAAAAAATGCTAGTGAAATACCTAAAAACAAGATTGTAAAATTAACTGAAACGGTGGCCATTGTGGCATTCCTCCATATATTGGTCATCTTTATTAGGTCCTTAGACAAGTTGAGTAATAGGCTATTCAATAACTACCCAGGTAGTGTTTTGGGTTGCTTCCTCCTCCATGAGCTTAGAACCAACATGTATTAAAGGATGACCTATGATAGACTAGGTTCCATGAGAAAAGCTAACTATTATGTTGTAATGCATCTCAATTTTGTCTCTCTTATTTTTTTAATGTAAAATGTAAACGGCAATGAGGCCTAGATCCAAACATATGTATCACATTTTAATCGATGGATTAATGAAATTTGATGACTATGGACGAGGAGGATGTTAAAATAAGGGGGATATTAACCCATGAGAGGGAAAATGAAAGAGTTATGGGGGTAAATACTCAGAGATCATAACCTCGCCATTAATCCCATGTCTTAGGGAGGAGAACCTTGGGGTTATTAATCCTCGATTATAATATTGGGATAAAAACAAGGGAGTGGTTGGCTACATAGTGTTAAGGGAGGTGGCATGTGGGGCTCCTTCTCCATGCACAAAAAATGTCAGGACTTGCAAAGGGTCATTTCATTTGGGGAAATATGGAGAGAGAAGGATGGCGTGGTGAAGAGGGAGTGGAGCATAACTGGATGTCAATATATATAACCATTGTTTTGTTGACCAATTACCTGGAATAATGGGTTGGCATGTTGGCTTAACCTGACATTCTTTATTGACATCCTTATACATCTAGTGATCAAATTATCCTTGAATAAACCTATCTTGAAGAACTGAATGGTGGTTAAAATTTCTCGAGGTACTTCTCAGTGAAAGAAGGGAGCCGACCACCAGGTGTTGGATGGGATGAGAAGGAAAATTATTGTTTATTGTGTTTTGACCAACTGTCCTAGTGTGATGTTGTCTTTTTGAGTGAAAAATCATTGAGTACACCTATGTGTTTTCCTCTCATTATTCATAGGTTCAACTTGAGATTGGTAACCTTGCTGAGAGATTGAGGACCAGGGTGGGCTAAGGTTGGGTGGAGTGTTCCTCACCCATATTCATTTCCAGAAGAAAAAATCAGGTGAGTAAATTCTCGATGCTTACAAAATGGAATTTGGGTTGAAGTGATGGAAAGGGTGTAATAATCAATGTGGTGAATGGATTGCATGATGAAATTCAAATTTCCTTTTTGCTTGTTTTAAATCTTTATATTCTAAAATTGCATGAGATAAACTCGTGCATGCCATCATTGAGTTGAATAAGAATTTGTTGGATAGGAACATATGTTCTTATTTGATTACTGGTAATTTTATGAGTAATTTACCTTTAAAATCGTGGGTCACTAAAATTCTATGTTTTAAATCGGTTTGATGGGAATTTTAAGATTAATTGACCATAAAAATGGTTGGTCATTGAAAATATCGGTTTAAATGAGTTTGTTGCTAATTTTAAGAATAAATAATTTGTTCCCCGGATGTAGGTGGCATATGTTATCCTAATTTGGGATGTAGGTGACATATGTTATCCCAATTGGCATGTGGCAATCGAAGAGGCCACGTGAAAAGGGCTTGGAGATCATGTAGGGAAGTGGGAGGTTAATGCAATAGGATGGAGACATTAGCAGAAATTTGGGTTTATGTGGTGGTAGTACAATGGGAGTTATGAGAAAAAGTTGGAAAGTCCGGATGCGAATGAAGGATGAAGGTCAGGCTAGGGGAATTTCGGATATGAGAGGAGTTCATCCACCCTTTAGTATGGGATCTTGTGCTAGATTGTGGGTATGCTTTATATTCATCATTGTTTTGAATTGCTCACCACTGTTACCATACTTGTTGCACAACTATCTTGAGAGAAGGTTCCCATTGACTAATTATATTTTGAAAAAATATTTTTGAGCTAAATGATGAAATTTTGATGGGATATCATCAAGATATAAGTTTTGTATGCAATATAAGAATCACTTGGACAAATCATGTATGTGAAAAATGTGGGTATGTTGACATATTTTTACTATCCATTTTTATATGACTATTTATAAGAATGTGAACAAGGTGAATAGATCCACATATATGCAATAAGAAGTTCTTTTGAATCTAATGTTAATTTTTCAATGTGCTTGTAGACATGTATTGGATATATGGGAAAGTTAACATTGTTCACAAACTCTTTGAGATAAATTTTGAATGAGATGTTGTGTTACGAAATGGAAGATTCTTTTGTAAGCTATTGGAATTTATTTTTGATTGGAGATGATGTTTTATTTTTCCATGGTACATTAGAGTATGAACAAGTTGTTGAGAATTTTTATAACTATATTTTTGTTCCTAATTATAAAGTTGTTGTCTATATTTTTGTCTATTGTATATTGTTAGATTGATGTGCATATCACACTATGGAAGTGTGACAGTATGTGACAATTTTATTTCACCCCTATATACTTTGGTATTTTGAGAGGAATCCCCTTGTATGATAGATGAAGCAATGAAAATAGTTAGTAAAATGGGTGGTTGGTATGTGATAAAAACATACACTTATTTGAGAATATATGGATCATCTAGTCCTCTCCACATTTTACCAACTTTCATCCTAGATAAGTTGATTATTATAGATATTACGTATTAGACTATTTTACATGGAATTGAAACATTGTTAGCAAAATATAATAAAGAACCATGGACTTCATACCATTAGCCATTCTACCATACAAAATTTGTATTTCTAAAGTATTAGCATCCAAAGTAGAGGCCTTGGCATCCTATCATTTCAATGAAGAAATATACAAGAGACATTATCCCCTAGGTTTAGCTGCAAATCATTGAGATATGTTGGGTTATAAATGGACTTATCAACATGAAACCTAGATAGATGAGAATGTATACAAAAGATATAGAGTCCTATGAAGATGCCATGATGACAATAAATTGGGTGTTGGAGGGGAAACCAAGAAATAAGAAGCGACTACTAGGGCCAAGGTCGAGCATGACAAAGAACAAAAAAAATAGAAGAAGAATAGGAAAATACAAAATCACACACATATGTGAGGGATTTAAATATTCTTAATCCAAGTATCCCAAACTTCAATGTTATGCTAGAATTGATGCAGTAATAGGGAGCCATATCCCAATTTATTGTACTAATACTAGGACAACCATCATCAACTAACATAGAGGAGGTGGTCATTTTAGGTTCATTGGCATATTTGAAAAGAAAAGAGGATGAGTGGTCCAACAAACATAGAAAATTCATGATGTCCCATGACCAAGAAATTGTTGTAACCACTGAAATTTTAGTTAATAAATACAACTATACAAACACTTTAGCTACAATATAAGTAGGGGGTGCTTCTTTCAATCTACGACAACTAATGTGACTGGAATGGTGAAGGAAATGCATGAGGCAAAAAAAGAGTAGAAAAGTTGGAATATCAAGTGAAGTATTATCAGGACGAGGTAGCAAGTTTGTCTGAGTTTAAATATTGTGCTGTGAATTGAATATAACACAAAGGACATTGTACAACAATTTGTTTGAATTTCAATAACAAGGATTTCAACTCCACAATTTCTATGAGTGAACGTAAAGAAAGATCAATGAGAAGGAACCCATATTAGTTTTTAATAACTAAGTAAATGGAAATAAGATGAGAAGGATGCCCCTAAATACTTACCAAGGATGAGAAATAAATAAGTTGATTGCACATTGTTGCCACTAGAAAACTTAAAGTCTACTTATATCAAGCTAGAAAATCATATTCAAGAGACCTGGAACAAACAACTGCATATATTCCAAATAATAGAGAAAATAATACAAATACACTACTTATCCCCTCTAGTGAATAAAATGAATGCAGTCCTATACAATAGTGCATGTAAGACATGGAAAATAATATTCATCTAGAGAAAATAGTCATTGAAATTTCTCCAAGAGTAAGTAAGGAAAGGTTGATGGAGTATATCTCTACTTGTTCAAAATGATTGATAAATTCATTTATCGATACCTTACAAAAGGGTTTAGAGACAATGCAAAGAGAGATCAATATGTATGACATATCCTTTGAACAATGGAATTTTCCACAGTCTATTGCATTAATGTTTCATATGGCATTTGGACTTGATATTTGAAGGACAAGGTTGAAGGGAGAATTTAATTAAACAAACATATAATATTGATAATTCATAAGGTAAAGAGTCCATGAAAGGGGAGAAGTCACATGTATCAAACTATATATATGTATTGCGAGGAAAGGAAATGGGTCTTCACTTGTATAATTTTTTGTAAGAACTATTTCTTGAAAATTGATAAGCAAAAGTCACCACTAGCCAAATTATTGAAGGAGAATTAGATATTATATAATTGTAAGGCGTATAGAACTACTTTTTTGTGCTTTTGTTATTAGACTATTTCTAATAATGATTGTTAATGTATACTATTCCTTGGTTAATGATTTATTC
Source organism: Pseudotsuga menziesii (assembly GCA_001517045.1). Lineage (NCBI taxonomy): Eukaryota > Viridiplantae > Streptophyta > Pinopsida > Pinales > Pinaceae > Pseudotsuga > Pseudotsuga menziesii. The sequence goes on along the minus strand of LPNX010175977.1, from coordinate 939,473 downwards.
TCATTCCATTTCTTTTCTCATCTATTTTCCTATATCCTATGGATACATAATTGGATTATTGATCATTAAATTAGATACTATTTTTAATTGATGATTAGTTATAAGTACATTTCATTATTAAATAATCATTAATTGTTTGTTTGGATATAGTGTTGAGGATACATGTGTTATATGTCTAATTCTCCATTTTTTTAATTGTAGGAAACATTTAGTAAAAAAATATTGCATTTAATGTAGGACTACATAGTGCATCCACAATATAATTGCATATGTAGCTTGCATAAGAATTTTCCTATATTTTTAAAAACCCTAATCCAAACAATCAAAATGGTGGTCAGGTCATAAGCTAGATGGATTCCCTATCTTGGATATGGTGAGGTCTAAATGAGCCCTTACAATGGGGAGAAACCCCACTAATTGTATGGGGAAATTGTGCCCCATCAACATATTTGTTGCAAGGAGGAGGGATTTGAATAGTTGAAAGAGACCCATATCAATCACTTCATTTTCATTTTGAATTGTCCAACATAAATTCTTACCATTATCATATACTTACCCAAGGTGAGGATTTGTCTCCATAACAAATACACAAAAAATAGTTTCTCCTAAACTAGAACAATTGTGCAATGTTCCTAACCAAGAATTTGACAAATTCCATCATTTTACCAAGGAATATTCTAAGAAGAGAAGTAAGTTTACCACCACTCCTTTACTCCCCAGAAGAAAAATAAATACTAAAAATATAATTTAGACCATTGAACATGTATTAGTGGATTCAATAGATGATATGATTGATCTCGCTTTAAAAAAAATCCACGACCCCTAAACACAATACCTTCAACTCCCTTGGGCCTAACCACTCATTCCACTAACTCTTCACATCCTTATTTAGACCTTGAGTTTGCGACCAAAGCCTACAAGTTCACAAGAAGTTTTCTAGAAATAGATATGAATTGTAACTAACCTATAATGTCTTGACTTTAGAAAGGAAGCTTCATGACTTACCAAATAATCCTAAATATGCATGCCCCCTAAAATTGATTATGATAAATCATATTCTCCAAAAATTGTCTATTTGTTTATATGTCCATTAGATTAATGAACATTGTATATGAAGATGTTTTATGTAGACTATTCTCTTATACTTTTAAAAATAATACATCAACTTGGTATTTTAATATTTTAGTTGGGTCAATTTCAAAATGGGATAATTTTGAAAAGGATTTCTTAGAAAAAAATGAGATGCGTTGACTCAAGCTACGCTTTTGAAAGAACTAATATCCATATAAATAGATAAAGAGGGAAAATATAAAGGATTTCAATCAAAATTTTACAACCATTTCCCATTAGATTCCCCTTCGAAGAAATCTTAGTTGTGGAATATTACGCATCCACTCTCCACATCTTGATTTCCATGTTTGTTAAGAGGGTCGGTAAAAGATATTTAACGAAAAATTTTGAAGAGTTGAAAAATGTATAAAATGGAATATCGAGCCTGGATGGTAATACTAAGTCATATGAAACTAAGGATAATATTGCTTCCAAAATTTTTATTGAAATATCTAGACCTCAAATTAATACCAATTTCAACGCCAATGACAAGAAACCTGTGGACATGGATGGTGATATGCACTTGGTAAAACATTTGTTTAATGAAATTGCCAATTTGAAAAGGAATTATGAAGGAACCTCAACTCAAGGACATACAAACATTTTTATATAAAAATAACCTAACTATCTAAACCTATGGAGCCTTCAAATTTTCATATGAATCTAGATGAAGTCAAAATGGATAATTACTGCACATATCACCATTCTAACCACTTAGGAAAAACCTATCCCCAATGAATCCACTCCATGACATTAGTATCCTATAAATTTTTTGGTCAACAAAAGCCAATTGACACCCCTTGTCAGGAAACAAAGGTTGATCCTACAATGGAGAATTAGGAAGAACATATTGGAGAAGCAACCATGTTCCTATTGGATATATCCTTGGGACTCTTGGATGAATGGGAAGAAGTGGAGGACAAATTACAACATAGTTAGATAACATAGAGATTAACCCCTCATTAGTAAGGCACTTTGTTGTGGGAAGAATCGCCACAAGGGTGGAAAGCCTTCCCATAGTGAGAGAATCCTTGAGGTTGTAGCAAGGACCTAATTTTATGTTAGAGAATTAAAATAAAAAAACCTGACCAAATGGTCAAGCCAACTCTTGATTACTAACAAAATTAAAAACAAAACAAAACAAAACTGAAATAAAGAGATGGGTAAGAGATAGAGAAAACAAGATTGAACAAGATTATGCCAAACCAAAATTTTATTGCCCAATGGTCTAACTAAATACAAGAGTAACACCTAGGAGTTTCAAGCTTCAAGGGAATCCAACAATATCTCTTAGGGAGGCCATTTTTTCCACACAATTGCAAGCTAGCTAGGAGAGAACAATGAGAAACTCTTGCTTGTTAGGGGAAGAGGGAAAGGGATCTTTGTGTATTCCAATATGAGGAAGGAATGAGATTGAAAGAGGAGATCTCAATGTGATTCCAACAACATAACTTTTCTCTATTTTTCTTCCTCTAGAATGCATGCCCATGGCTTCCTTTTATAGGCCAAAGGGTGAGCAAGAAATAACAAGATCCAATGTGAACTCTCTCTTCCTTTAAATTGGTTCCCAAGTACATGAGAGGGGATATTCAATGCTCTCAATCATGTGAGAGGTCCCAATTCAAATTTTGGATCCAAGAGAGATGTTCGAATCCTTTAATGCACTGTGGAATTTTGTGGTCCCATCGTTTTACCAGTCATGTAGACATTGAAGGGAAATCCGTGCAAGGTCGTGTGGGTGTCTGCACAGATAAAGTGTGCTACATAACATGGCATGTAAGTACTTATAGTCATGATACTATCCCTTTAGATTGCTTTTTATCATTTTATGGCTCATATTGTTTTCTGGGTCTAATGAGGATGTCTTCAATGAGTTGCATTTTTATGTTGATGACACCTTTATGCAAGATTAGTCTAAATGCCGCATGAATGTTAGATTTAATCATTTTAAATACTTCCCTAGTACAACCTATCACATTCCCATAGAATAACACTATCCATGATCCACCTAAGAAAGAAACAATGATAAACCCACCCAAACTTACCTTATACTATCCTCAGCTAGAAAACATGAAAAAAACAAAACAAAATATTTATATGTTTGGCATCTGTAATATTCCCCAATAGAAAAAACTTTTGTTGTAGGATTTTAAACCATCATTTGGAAAAATCTAGGATACCATTGTCAACTTTTAAGCAAAACATAAATATTCTGTGTATAAAATAAATTCAAAACTCAAACAAAAAACCATTGTACATGATGCCCTAGTAGGAAATAAATAAAACTCTCAAACACATCCATTTGTACTCACTTTTTAAATCTATTTCACTGCTTTAGGAGCAACCTCAATTGTGATGATATTTTATTTTGTAAAATCAACATCACCCCATCCAAGTGTTCTACTCACATCATCATGTTGGATAGAATATATGTCAAGTTAATGCAAGAAATTAAAGATGTATTAATCTAGGTAGCATCCAACCGAAGAGTATATCAAATAATTGATATCAATGTGGTGGATATACCAAAATATTATGATTTTTTTCTTGGTAGATATTGGTCTAAAAAATGTTTAGGGATATTTTCCTATTAACTGGTCTCATTTATGGTTACCATGAAGGGAGTACAAAATCAAATTCACATTGATAGGGAATCCTATGTGGAGCATAATGTCACAAAATTGGAACATAAAGAACATGTGCAATTTACACAGTCAATTTTGGGGAACTATTTTCTAAAAACTATATAGTCAAAGAAACAATCTTGGAAACTGAAAAACAACCTAAACTCTTTGATTTTACTCAAACTAATGAATTGAAAGTTTTATTTTAATAGATAAAGTAAATGGTACCTCTAATAACTTAGATATAGATACTAAAATTCGAACTTTATTTTTTGATGGATATAAATATTAAGGCATGAGATCTAGATTGATGTTTCCAATTTCTAGATTTAGGTATGTGCTCCAGTTTAAGATGGAGGGGAGCAATTTGTTCCCCCTCACCCTCTCAATTCTCTTCCAATATAGAAACAATTTTTCTTATTGGGGATGGGAATAGTTTTTCAAATATGTGGAAGATTGGAATTGGGATGGCTCATTAGAGGAAATTTGAACTCAAAATGGGCCTTTTAACTCTAATTCAAATTCCATGTCATCATGTCTAGCACATGAAATTGCTTTAAATTTGAAATACCATATAGGTCTTAAACAATTTTTTAATATACATTTGGGGATAGGTATCATAAAAAAACTACTTTTTTGTTTGTATTTTCGACATATCTCCATGTGTTTTTACTCAAATTTCGATCGGGAGAGCTCGTTGGATGTCAAATTAAATCCCACATGCAACGAGTACCCACTCGGCATACTTTTGACGGAACTCGCTACCCCAAAACAATAAATACCTGAAAAAACACGATGATGATGTCATCATCACATTTTTTCAGGTATTTATTGTTTTTGGGGTAGCGAGGTCCATTAAAAGTATGTTGAGTGGATACGCATTGGATGTGGAATTTAATTCCACATCCAATGAGCTATCCCGATCGAAATTTGAGTAAAAACACACGGAGATATGTCGAAAATACAAACAAAAAAGTAGTTTTTTTCTTTTCTTCCTCCAAAATTAATAAATATTATTTTATTAATTTTCCTTAGGAGGCCCATTTTGAATTGAAATTTCCTTTAATGCACCCATTCAATCAGGATATGGTTGTGGGTGAAACACTCAGTGAGACTAGGGATATTAAATGAATGTTGAGGATGAATTCATAGATGAAAGGTATGAAGCAATGTATTTAGCACATGATCAATAGTCATATGGAGTAGTGGGACAACAACAAAGAGGTGTTTGAGTACAAAGTTAAAGAACATGGGGACGGAGTGGAGCATCTCATTGTAAAATTATCAATTCCACAATATATTCAGGCTAGATTGAACCTCACAATGAGAGTAGAAATTAATAAGACAAGAGAGATAAATTTTGTAGTAATAATTGGACACAATACTCATTAAACTATATGTAATACATCCATGATAGAAAAGAGGGAGTTTGAATCCTATAAGCATGATTTGAATCCTCGACTCCAAACATAACTAACCTAGGAATAATCACCACTGAAGACTCACTAGTGCAACTCCAGACAATTGAAATAGTTGACAATTAATTAACTGACCAAGGTATGTGAGCAAAAGTAACCATCTCCTTAAATCATGCAAAAGAGGCACTAGGCTAAATGAAAATGTGGCCCATCGTAGCATAAATCAACACTGACTAGGGTGAAATGATGATGGAACTCCCATAGCTTATATTGGTATACTAAAATATAGGGATTGGTCTCTGGAGATCCTAAATTGATGCATGAGGGCATATCAAGTGGATAATGGGCCCCAAATAATATCTCCACATAATAATGAAAGTTAAAATGAGATCCTAAGCTAGTAAACTAACACAATAGATTATGGTGTACAAGGGAGGATTACAATAATCCTAACACCCCCCCCTTAATCCAAACTTGGACAACCTGGGTCTTAGAAATATCTTATTGGGGATGGGAATAATTTTCAAATATGTGGAGTATGGTAATTGGGATGGCTCACCCATTCAATCAGGATATAGTTGTAGGTGAAGCACTCAATGAGACTAGGGATATTAAATGAATGTTGAGGATGAATTTGTAGATGAAAGGTATGAAGCAATCTATTGACTACATCAATATTCATATTAAGTAGCGGGGCAATAAGAAACAAGTGCTTGAGTCCAAAGTTAAAAAACACGGGGACAAAGTGGAGCATCTCATTATAAAATTATCCACAATATCTTCACGCTAGATTGAACTTCATAGCGAGAGAAAAATGAAAGAGGTTGATTTTAAAGTGAAAAATTCATAAAAATTCATAATGGAATTAATAAGAAAAGAGAGATAAATTTTGCAGCAATAATTGGACACAATACTCATTAAACTATGTAATACATCCATGATACAAAAGAGGGAATTTGAATCCTCTAGGAGTGGTTTGAATCCCTGACTCCATAAATCGCTAACCTAGGAATAATCACCACTGAAGACTCACTAGTGCAACTCCAGAAAACAGAAATAGCTGACAGTGAATTAAATAAACAAGGTATGTGAGAAAAGGAACCCATCTCCTTAAATCATGCAACAGAGGTTCTAGGCTAACTGAAAGTGAACTGAATTTGTCCCATTAGAGCATAACTCAACACTGACTAGGGTGAATTGATGGTGGAACTCTTGTAACTTAGAGTGGTCTCCTAAGGTCTAGGGGTTGGTATAGGGAGCTCGTATATTGATGCATGAGGGTGCATCAAGTGGCTAATGGGACCTAGATAATATCTCCATATAATAATTAAAGTGACAATGACATACTAACATAATAAATTATGGTGGAAAAGGGAGGATTACAATAATCCTAACAATCCCCTTAATCCAAAATTGGAAAACCCGGGCCCTTGCAACTGAGACCAAATGTCACCCATACAATCTAATGAAAAATTAACTTCTCAATAAATTGAGGAAATGGGAAAATCTCATGGGAAACCCCCCCGCTCAAAATGAACAATAGGGAGCTGGATCAAGTATTCACACCAAGAGACAAATATCTCCTAAGGAAAAGACTTTGTAAAAACAATTTGCAGCCTACACCTCTGTAGATTAGTAATGTAGTGTGGTGGTCCTTATGTGTACTCATTCCCTGATATAGTGCATGTGAACCATCTAGACCTCCTTCTTCCAATCTGATTCCAAATAGGAAAGGAGATGTTGTTGCCTTGTAATCAGACTTGTACCTTTCAAAACTATGTGACAATATGGAAGAGTTCAACTTGGGATGCCATGCCCTTGGGACTTGATTGATCCCATATGACGGTTTCCTCAGCTTGCATATCAAGGAGGAATCAATAGTGCACCCCTTAGGTTGTTCCCTGTAGATCTCTTCTTCCAATTTAACACGTAGAAGGGAAATTTTGTCTCTTCTCTATGGAGGAAGAGAGACATGATCCAATGTCTCATTGTTCTGCAATGAATCATATTCCTTATTCATGCCTTCCTGCCTTGGTGGATCATGGCCAGCCACTTTGTAGGACTCTGGATTAGAACTCACCATCATGTAGCACCTCTCTGGGAGTTTATAACACCTCTCTAGGAGAAGTGGATCTGCATGACATTGCACAAGGTTCTCATATTGAAACTAACAACTAGTTCTCCTTTTTTATATGAATCTCCAAATCCTCAATAAATTAATGCACCAATTTAAACCTAGAATTGGGAGTAGGGACTAGATATGGATCTGGATATGCTTGAAATTCATCTTCATGCCAAAATCTGATTCAACTTGGTCCTCATATTTGAATTATGAATATGAAACATCAGTAGAAACATTATCATATGAAAATGGTTTAGGTAAAATAGATTTACCTTCCCTTTTAACTGGCCACCAATATTGCAATGGATTTGAGTAAGAAAAAAAATGTGAGAACTCATATGCCCATTAGAGGAAATTTGGGGTCTAAAATGGGCCTTATAAGAAAACACGCCAACAATAAATTTTGTGAGTTGGAATTCAAGAACCAATAGAATTTCAATAAAATGAGTCAACCATAATGGTTGAATTGACGTATTTGTCATAAAAGAAAACTACTTTTTTTGCTCGTATTTTCGACATATCTCCCTGTGTTTTTACTCAAATTTCAAGCGAGAGAGCTCGTTGGATGTGTAATTTAATTCCCCATCCAACAAGTACCCACATGGAATACTTTTGATGGACCCCTCTACCCCAAAAAAAAGAAATACCTGAAAAAACGTGATGATGATGTCATCATCATGTTTTCTAGGTATTTCTTGTTTTTGGGGTAGCAGGGTCTGTCAAAAGTATGCCGTGTGGGTATTCGTTGGATGTGGAATTAAATTTTGCATCCAACAAGCTCTCCCACTCTAAATTTGAGTAAAAACACAGGAAGATATGTCGAAAATACAAACACAAAAAGTAATTTTTTTCATTCTTCCTCCAAAATTAATAACTATTATTTTATTAGTTTAACTATTATTTTATTATTTTCCTTAGGAGGCCCATTTTAGACCTCAAATTTCCTCTAATGTTGGAGGCATGATTTGCAACACCTTTAGCTATCATCTTCCCGGTAGAGATATCTGAGATCTAAACTGAGTCGGGTAAAAAAAAAACTCTCTTTGGTGAACCAGTGTGTGTCATTTGGTAAACAAATAACAAATTTGCTGCTAAAGATGGCACATATAGGACATCTTTGAACACTCCATGTTCTAATTTTATTGTACCCTTTCCTTCATATTGGATATGAGTATCATCTCCCATCTGAACAAGTGGACCATTAGTAATATTTAATAAAGAAAATGTCTCTTTAGATGCAACCATGTGGTTGGAGGCTCTTGAATCAATGAAGAAGGCTTGAGATTTTGAAAATCCATCCTTCAGTGCATGGAATCACTCATGATCATTGCCCTTGCTTTCACGATCAATATTCCTTGCACCTTCTAGGAGGGAGATATGGTGTTATTTGAGAAGTCTAGCCATTTGATCTATAGTTTTATTCATACAACCTTTCTCTGAATGGTTTTCTTTCTTACAATAGGAACACTTGGTCTTTTCAAACCTCTTATGCTTGTCCTTCTTAGAACCTGAGGCTCCCTCCAATCGAATTCAATATATATCTTGTTCTTCCATTTTTGCTTCCCTTTTTCTTGTGCATTCTTGGTCTCCCTATCTATAATGCATAAGGAATTACCAAGCCCAAAATGTATCCTAAATAAGAAAAAGGTAGAGAGAGATAAGCAAAAATGAGAGAGAAAATTAGAATATTATGGTATTTTTACGATAAATTTTTATCCCAAAGTTGGATTGGGGCGCTCTTGGTACCGTTGGAAAGGTCTCATCTTGGGAAACAATGTTTGTGTTTTGAGCTTAGCAATATTCCTCATGATTTGTCTAGGTAGTGCATTTTTTGTAAATATGGGCATGCAGAATCTCGAAAAGCATATTTTCAAAGATGCTTTACTGAAAGCATATTTTAAAGCATCTTATTTCTCAAAAGAATATTTTAAATCATCTTTGAGAATATGCTTTAAAATATGCTTTTAATAAAGCATCTTTGAAAAGATGTTTTCGAGATTCCTCATGCTCATATTTACAAAAATGCACGCCTCGACCAACCCGTGAGGAATATTACAAATATCAAAACACAAAAGTTGTAGACCTCGACAAGAAATTTCAAAAAATTCTAAGAGTGCCCCAATCCAACTTTAGGATCAAAAGTTATTGCAAAAATACCATAATATTCTCCTTTTCTCTCTCATTTTTGCTTATTTCTCTTTACCTTTTTCTTATTTAGGATACATTGTAGCAGAAGGTAGGATGTTATGGAGCTTGATTCTTGGAGTTTTTTAGGACTCAAATTAGGATTACCTTATCTTGTTCTTGAATGAGGGATTCAATGAATGCATCAAGTGAGGGAATTTTCCAGTTTGGGTTTGTCAGTCTCTCGGAGTGGAAGGTGGACACAAATACTAAAAATTCAGAGCCAAGCTTGCTCATAATGAAGAGCACCGACTGCTCATCCTTATTTTCAATTCCACATTTCTTGCACTACATGACCAAAGAATTGAATTTGGAGAAGAATTTTTGGATGGTTTCGAAACTGTTGGGTTGAAGAGCAATCAACTCATTCTAAAAAAAGTGGCCTCTCAACTCATCCTTCTTTCCAAACAATGACTCAAGCTTCATCCATACTTCCCTTGGTGTTTTTAATCCATCAAGGTGAAAGAGAAACTCCATGGAGATATGAATACATATGAAACCAAAGGCTTCATCCATTTTGTTCAGGTACTTTGATTTCTCTAAAGGTTGTTGGGGTTCGACCTCCTTTCCCATAGTGACCCTATATAGACTGTTTTTGTGCAACACAATATGCATATCTCCCCTCCAATACATGTAACTGAAAGGTATAAGGATCCTTGGTGTCAAGGCAGTTGGATTCTTCATTTTGCAGCTTAAGGAGCATCACAATTCTATTAAATTCTTCAATTAACCTACATATAGCTCTCAATTCAAAGGTAAACTATCTCTATAGAGCTCTGATACCATGTAAAAAGATCAATTCCATGGGATCTTCAGGATATATTGAACCTCATAGTGAGAGAAGTGAAAGAGGTTGATTTTACAGTAAAAATTTCATAAACATTCACAGTGAAATTAATCAAACAAGAGATATAAATTTTGCAGCAATAATTGGACTCAATACTCATTAAATTGTATGTAAAAAATCCATGATACAAAAGAGGGAATTTGAATCCTCTAGGAGTGATTCAAATCCATGACTCCAGTCTAACTCCAGACATGAATAACCTAGGAATAATCACCACTAAAGACTCACTAGTGTGACTCTAAACAAACTAAATGTCAGTTAACTGACCAAGGTAGGTGAGAAAAGGAACCCATCTCCTTAAATCATGCAAAACAAGTGTTAGGATAACTGAAATTGAATTGAATGTGGCCCATTAGAGCATAAATCAACTCTGACTAGGGTGAACTGATGGTGGAACTCCTGTAACACAAAGTGGTATCGTAATATCTAGGGATTGGTCTTTGGAGATCCTATATTGATGCATGAGGGCACATCAAGTGGCTAATGGGACCTAGATAATATCTCCATACACTAATGAAAGTGACAATGACATCCTAATCTAGTAGACTGACATAATAGATTATGGTGCACAAGGGAGGATTAATAGATTATGGTGGACAAGGGATGATTACAATAATCCTAACACTCATTAGTGAATTTGAAATGTATTCAATATGATTATACGTTTTACCCAAATGAATCAGTCTCATGTTGGGTAGTGTGTGGGATCACGAGCAATAGAAGAAGAGACGGTCCAACAAAATTCCATTACAAAAATTAAAGGACCAATCTCATAGGAACATGCTTAAGATGAACAACAAAAGGATGAAATCCATAATGGACATTTTTTCATTTAATCTAGCCATGTTCTTATGTATTTTACTCACATAATACTATTAGGATAGTTTATAAGGTTGTGCGGTTTCAGATTTTTTTTGAAATTTTTGTATGTAATGTGGATTTATTATGTCAAAGGAATCCAAAAGGGACCTATGCTCCCCAAGGAATTTTTTTTTGTGTTGAATCTTTTGTAAATCTTGGGTTGTTAAGGATTGCCTAATCCAATTTAATACAAATAAATTTACCCATTTCTATAATTAAAACAATAATAAAAAATTTAATTAATTATGTGTGTATTTATATATATAATTTAATTAATTAATTAATTAATATTATTATTTTAATTATAGAAATGGGAATGTGTGCATGCATAGATATATTTTCCACTCAAAATCTTTTGATTAAATTTTATCTCTCTTAAATTATTTATTTATAGAATTAGACTTAGATTGATGATGATGGTTATTAGCATCCATTGAGACCAGGTTTGGTTTATCGAACCTTTAAAAAGGTAAGGAGTCACTTGGTTTTCTTTAGATTTTATTTATGTTCTTGGAATTTTTTAAGAGAAGTTGTAATAGGATAGACTTACTATTTCCTTTAAGCATCGCATACTACTAATGAAGTATAGTTGCCACTCGGCATGACCACAGCCTTTCTAGTTGGGCATGACCAACAACCTCTTGTATCACGTGGACTATGCCTCATTAACACATCCTAATTGAACCCAATATATACATATATTATAATTATGGAATATAAATGTGCTCGTTTCACCTTAGGTGATGCTAAACCATCGCTTCCCAACAATAAGCAACCTTGTTACACCTTCACTCGAGCAAACACAGTCAAGAACAACTGACCACAAAAATACAATGATGTTTTCATCCATCTAGTCCAATACTTTAAAATGATCAAAGTTCATGTCTCTCATAGCACGATGTGTTTACATACCTTTGGTCCCCAACTCAACTCTATCATCCTAGCATGGGTGACACATCATCCAACACATCATCAATTTCCTTGGCCTTTGTTGATTCCTGAACTCCAAAGCCTCATGCATTGTTCATCCTTAATAAATAATCCATCCTTGGTCATCCTAATCTAAGTTATAATACACTTTCCTAACCATCTCGTATCTAGAACATATCTGTTGGTTACCAATGATACCAAATATCAACTGGTTGTGAAGAATTTCCAAGCATACCAAGCACATTCTCTACCAAGTGCAATGTTTCACACACTCAAGTCTTCCTCAAAGTCCAAGGTCAAAACATTCTCCCCTTATTTAAGGTGTTGACATCCTCATCAACATGAATCCATTAGGTTACTTTTTAAGGATTCTAATATTATCCGAAAGTATAGTATCCTAGGCAATTATTTTGGATTGAAATAAACATGTATATAGATAGGTAGGCAAATATTAAAAATGAAACATACAGTTTACTATTGAAATATGTAAATTTTGGAAAATATTATGATAAAAAACATATTTTATGTATATATAGGTGATATTAGAGACTAAGAATGGCCAAATAGTGAATTTATTTTGAAAAAAAAGCCTGAAAAATATCCAATTGGCAAAATTTCGCCCCTAAAATGATCCTGGACTCCATGGAAACATCTAGTGAAATAGGTATTGGTGAAGAGACACTTCCACAATTCTCACATTCAAACATGGCTATGATACCATCTATAATTGAGATAGACTTACAAATTCCCTTGAGCATCCCATACCACTCAAGAAGTGTAGTTTCCACTCGGCACCACTGTGACCTTACTAGTTGGGCATGAATAGCAATCACTTGTATCACATGAACTATGCCTCATCAACATGTCCTAACCAAACCCAATCTAGGTGTATATTATACTTGTATAATATGAACATGCTCATTTCAACATAAGCGATGCTACCCCATCACCACCCAACTACATGAAACTGTATTACGCCTTCCCCTAAGCTAGCATAGTTAAACAATAAACCACCAAATGTACGATGACATTGTCATCCATCTAGTCCAATATTTGATGATTCCCAAAGGTCATGTCCCTCATAGCACATGGAATTCACATATCTTTGAACCTCACCTCAATGCTCTTCTCCTAGCATGGGAAACACACCATCTAGCACATTGTCAATTATGTCATCCTCCACTAATTCCTGAACTCTAGGGCCTCGTCGATTCCCTCGGCCCTTACATGAAAAATTATCATTGGTTCTCCTATCCTTTGCACTAGTACACTATCTTAACCAACTCGCATCTTCAACACACGAGTTGGTCACCAAGGATACCAAATAATGGTTGGTCGCGTAGACTCATCAAGTATACTTAGCACATCCTCTATCATGTGCAAGGGTTTTAACACCTAATTCATCCTCGAAGTTGAGGTTCTTGGCATTCCTATATTACCATAGTTGTGAAGAGTTAAAAGTTTAGGAAAGTCGATAGTGTAATAAATATTTTGAAATTGCACTCTAATGTGGGTGTAAGTAGAACATTATATGAGAGAGTTGTTTTCATATTCAACCCTCTTAGTTTCATAAATATTACATCTTCTTTCATCCCACAACATTTTAGGAATTGTCCAATGCCATGTTTCACTATGGATCTCATGAGAGTTTGTTCTTATTTTAGCAATGTTGATTTTCTTCTTCACGCAAGTTAAAACATTGTTTTTTTTATATTACAGATTAGGGTTAATAAAATCCTTGTAATATATTAATTTTACCTTACCTCTAATTCCTTATAGCACCACAACTTATCCTCAAATTTAGATGTGATAATATTTTTAATATTATCATTATTATGCAAAGTGACATCTTCCTCAACTCCCCATTGATTTAGACAAGACTTGTTCTCTTTATGGAAACTTCACTTAAGTTATAAACCGCTTCTATATTTGCTCAATCTTCCTCCAAGATTCTCTAGAAATGTTGCACCACCATACTTCACAACCATACAAGATAAAAAAGGGAGGACAATAGTTTCAAAGAGGAACTTATTTTTATCCCACATGACCAGATTGGCTGATTTACAGTTATTTTCAATACCAAAATAATCTTTCCACCATCCATTAATCATTTTCTCAATTCTATAGTTCCAATTGAGCTCGTGACGAATATCAATTCCGAGGTACTTGTAAGAAGTCACTTCCTCTATATTTCTATTATCATAAATAAAATTTGCATAGGTGTCTTTCTTAGATTTTATAATCATGATTTGTGTCTTGTCGGTGTTAACAGTCATACCCATGTTAGAGAAAAAATCTTTAAGAATTTTTAATTGCTTATCAAGATCAGAAGGGCACCTTCCCATAAGAACAATATGATCAGCATAAAGTAGGAGGATGACAACTATCCCAACTAAGATTACATCGGCACAACCTACTTCTTCTAAACACTTTTCTAGCTTGTCAATGTAAATTCCAAAAAGGGTAGGGGAGAGGGGGAAACCTTGTTTAACTCCAATATTACAATTTATATATGTTGTCCACCCCTCATTATTCTTAAGCTTGGAAATGACCCTTTTGTATAACCTTATCGCGACAACTGCCAACTCAAATGAAACCTTAAGCTCCTCTAGCCTATTCCATAGGTTATCTTTAGGCACTATATCAAAAGATTTTCTAAATTCCACAGAGCAACAAAATATGTTAGACTTATTATTAGTTTATTCCTCTGCAATGATCCTAAGGGTAACGAGGTGGTCCGTGGTTAAATGATTCCTTCTAAAACATTCTTGGCCTTTAGCCTACTTACCTTCCATTTCTAGCCATTCATTGATTTTATTTTCTAATATAATACCATATAACTTATCCAAGAGAGGGTTAATCATAATAGTATGATAATTAGAGGGGTCATTTTTATCACCACTTTTGAAAATATAAATAATGAGGCTTTGAGTCCAAGGTATAGGAAACACTTGCTTGAACGCTAGATTAAAGAGTTTGTGGATGTACGGGATGAGGACAGACCCTCCTATTTTTATGATTTCCGCTTGGTATCCTTCATTGTCTTTGGATTTTCCATTTGCTAAGCGCTTAACCTGAAATCTATGTCTTCTAACGAGAAAACTTATTTCATTGTAAGAAGGGTTTGAATGTTATCTTTGATATCTGAAGATTCATAAATATTTTTAAGATAGTAATTCCAATCTTTTAAAGCAATTTGATTCTCTTCTTTTGTTTTGCGAGTTAGAATTTTCCTCCATAATTTCTTAGGAGCCACTTTGGAGAGGTGTCGGGCTCATGGTCATTGAAAATGTTGAAATCTATTAATTTGTTGTAACTAAAGGTTTCATTAGCGATAATGAATATTTTTTTTTTTTGTACATTATGTTATTAATAGTATTATTACATGTCCTCTCATTTTTAAATGCAATGTACTTTGACTTCTACATACCTTAAATGCATATACTAATTATTAATTTTTAAAGTTTAAAAACTAAAACTAATTCTTTCTATTAATATCTAAAATATATATATATTTATATATTACAACACATCATTATTAAAAAAACAAACAAATTTAAAAAATTAAATCTACTAAAACTAAAAACTAATAAACAATTATTAATTAATTATAAAAAAACCTAAGTATTAATTATTAATAAAAATTAATTAACTTTTAAAATAAGAAAATTTTAAAACTATAAAGAAAAAAACAAAAAAACTGATTTTTTTTAGAAGTGGGTCTTTCCCCCATTGAGTGCATGGGTATGACTAGGTACCTGATGTATAAGCATAAGATAAATAACATGGGAAACGAGAGACTTCTTAAAATTGCTTTAAACTCAAGTCAAAACCAAATACGCCTCAAGCGGTGTTGGTGGAAAGATACCATGGCTTGGTAAAACCATTGGGGCATTGAGGAAAATGACATTTTGTAGAACATTGATAATGTCAAAAATATTATTACTTCTAAGTTTAAAGAGCAATTATGGTGTGAGGAAAATTTAACGGTTAAGAGAAAATTAAGATACTATAAGGAGGTCATTAATCCTAACTTGGAATATGAGAAGTATCTCTCAATAGTAACTAGCTCACGAAAGAAAATTAATATAGCGAAAATTAGAATGAACTCTCATGAACTCCATAGCGAATTAGGGCGTTGGTTTATTCCTAAAACTCCATGGGCGGAAAGGGTTTGCCATCTGTGTGTGTCTATGAACGTTGATGATGAAATTCACTCTCTTAAAGTGCCTTTCTTACACCCACATTATATCTATATTTCATAGTATTTGTCACAATACAAACCTTTATAACCTCATAACTTGCCAAATTTATAGTGAGCCTTAAAAGCTTCTTGACAAGCAAAACTAATATAATTAATATAATACATTTATCAATTATATAAAAAATAACAAAATCAATAAATATAACATGACCTTATTTGAAGAGGTCATTAATCCTAACTTGGAAGATGAGAAGTATCTCTCAGTAGTAACTAGCTCACGAAAGAAAATTAATATAGCCAAGATTAAAATGAACTCTCATGAACTCCATAGCGAAAAATGACGTTGGTCTATTCCTAAAACCCCATGGGCAGAAAGGGTTTGCCATCTGTGTGAGTCTATGAGTGTTGATGATGAAATTCATTTTCTCTTAAAGTGCCTTACTTACACCCACATTAGATCTGTATTTTATAGTATTTGTTACAATACAAACCTTTATAACCTCTTAACTTGCCAAATTTATAGTGAGCTTAAAAAGCTTCTTGACAAGCAAAATCAATATAATTTATATAATACATTTATCAATTATATAAAAAATAACAAAATCAATAAATATAACATGACCTTATTTGAAGAGGTCATTAATCCTAACTTGGAAGATGACAAGTATCTTTCGGTAGTAACTAACTCACGAAAGAAAATTAATATAGCCAAGATTAGAACGAACTCTCATGAACTCCATAGTGAAAAAGGGCGTTGGTCTATTCCTAAAACCTCATGGGCAGAAAAGGTTTGCCATCTATGTGAGTCTATGAGTGTTGATGATGAAATTCACTTTCTCTTAAAGTGCCTTACTTATACCCACATTAGATCTGTATTTCATAGTATTTGTTACAATACAAACCTTTATAACCTTCTAACTTGCCAAATTTATATTAAGCTTAAAAAGCTTATTGACAAACAAAATTAATATAATTTATATAATACATCTATTAATTATATAAAAAATAACAAAATCAATAAATATAACATAGCCTTATTTATATAAACGTAATATAATTTTATAGCAAAAATTAATTGTTTTACAACTATAACTTTTTATTTAATTTAAGATTTTTTTATATTTTTCATTATTATAATTCATTTTTATTTTATTATTTAGTTTTAACTCATTAAAATATATTTTATTTAAAATAAATTATATATAAACATATATATATATATATACAATCACATTTATAAATGTTTTGAATTCACAATAATAAATGTTTTGAATTTTGATAGTAATAAAAATTAAAAAGTGGCTTCATTGTTCGGTGGTATCTCATTATTTTCAAGTTATAAAGTATACTTATAAATAAAAGATTAGACCAATTTAAAGTTATTTTTATTGTTTGGTAGTATCTCATTTTTATTAAACAATAATAAGATTTTAACACTACAGTCATAAGTTGGAACAATATATATAATAATAAAAATATTAATAATTAAATTATATGTCATATTATTTTGATTAAATTCTTCTAAAAAACGTTGTCATTTTTATATAAATTACTAAATTTATTAATTAATCATTAACATTTTATTATTGCCAAAATTAAATTAAAAGTCATAAGTTGGAACAATATATATAATAATAAAAATATTAATAATTAAATTATATGTCATATTATTTTGATTAAATTCTTCTAAAAAACGTTGTCATTTTTATATAAATTACTAAATTTATTAATTAATCATTAACATTTTATTATTACCAAAATTAAATTAAATAAACTCTATTATAAAATACTTATATTTATTTTAGTATAGGCTTTTGATATCATCGAAAGTCACTTATGATTGTGCACCTTTCTATCCTCTACTTTTTAATACTTTTAATTTGTTTTTTATAAAAGTAATGCTTTACAACTTGCCATTAAGGTAAATGCATCCAAATTGGTTTAGAGTTCAAAGAGTGCTCATTGTTACTATACAAAATGAAAATCTACTGAAAGGCCACCTAATGAGAGTTCCCTATCTTTAACACTTGGTATCTAAGAGCCTCTTGCCACCAACTATCTTTAATGATTATCCTGCCAACCATAGAGCCTACAACAACAACATAAAATATACAAGATGATTGTAAACAAGAAAAAAGTCAAGAAACAAAATAAAAACAATGGTAACTATCTAGTCCCTCATAGAGATAATAGAGACAACTAATATGAATGCACCCTAAAACTATCCCAATCATTAGCAATCCAATAGCTAATATAAAAGAAAATTATTAAAAATACTTAATAAAAAAAACACTAAAAATACTCAAAAAAATAAAATAAAAAATTAAACATCAAGCATTATTATTCATGAAGTCCTTCAATAGATTACAAGAGAACAAGAGAAGAACTCATATTTACGCCGTAGGTGTTTTCTCAATGAAAGAAGTTGTCCAAAAGATTCCTCGTCCCCCTAGCTACTAACCTTTCGACACGTGCCATTTGGCGATTTTAGGTACGTAGTAGTTAAATTTATCGATTGTTATATCCTGTGATCCGGCTGATCGGTTAAGTACAAGTTCTGAAAACACTAGGGCTTTATTCTGTCAGGCGAGTTAAGGTACAACACAGGCTTTATTCTGTTAGGCAAGTTTAGCTACAACAAAAACATTGTTAAAATTTTCGGTTATTATATTCCATGATTTGGCAAAGACTGAAGAAGCAACATGGAGTTGATCCGTTAAATACATGTTCTCAGGCTTTATTTTGTCTATTCGTATTTCCGTGTAACTTCTTCCTTTGCCAAGTCCATCTTATTTTAAACTAGCTCTACGTTCATGATAAGGTCAGTAAATTTGGCACGGACAGAGAGATCTTCTGTTAAAATTTCCAAGGGCGCACTAAGTCTGAATATTTTAAGTGCCATTTCCTTACGTGGAGTTTGCAATACTCTGATAAAACGACCGACCAGTACTAGGGTTTTCCATTCACTAGTCGGCTAGGTTACGGAGATTGATTTGATGTACATGGATACAACCGAACAGGGAAGGAAACAAGCTCAGGGTGCATTCATGCCCAGTTTAACAAGATCACTACATTTTGGAATAATCCAGATCCAGCTTTAACATATCTTTCGTTCAAAATCAGAATCGTTAATGATGCTTGGCTACTGTCGCAACAACAAAGGTGGGTATTGGTTTCTTAGTTTCCACTTAATACTCCTAACAAAATCTTACTCTTGACGGTGCATAAAGCTTAATGCTTTGGAGAAAAAAATGAAAAATGACTATGCAGATTGACTAATTTTCTGAGAAAGACTTGAAAAAAAGGACGAATAATTCACTTGTGATTCTTTATTTTTGTATCGGATAATGAATTATTATTGAAATAGTCACAGAAATACAGTCTAGGAGTTTCGATTCAACTGATGAGATTCGAACATGTGATACGAAATTCGAAGCAGGAAAATCGATTTTGGTTTGATATACAAAACATTCTCCATCCATGAACCCGGTTGCGCCCGTCTAGAGATGAGAAAATTTTGCTTCCTGCAATAGCCTGCATTTTCTCTCTGATTTTGGCTTTATCATTTCCATAGAGAACGCCCCGAGATTGCCGATTTCTTATTTTCAATTTCAATTTCCGATTTCTTATTTTCAATTTCAATTTCCGATTTATTTTCAATTTCTGATTTCTTATTTTCAATTTCAATTTCCGATTTCTTATTTTCAATTTGCGATTTATTTTCAATTTCAGATTTCAATTTTCGATTTATTTCGAAATTCACTTGTGATTCTTTATTTTTGTATCCTATAATGAATTATTATTGAAATAGTCACAGAAATAGGATCTAGGCACGATCTAGGAGCTCCGAATGAGCTAATGAGATTCAAACACGCGATACGAATTCAAAGCAGGAAAACTAAAAGCCGAGCTTTGAGATCTCTGGATTCAAAGGGCCACTTAATACTCCTACCAAAATCTTACTCCTGACGGTGCAGAAAGCTTAATGCTTTGGAGAAAAAAATGGAAAATGACTATGCAGATTGACTATTTTTCCCAGAAAGACTTGAAAAAAAGGACAAAGAATTCACTTGTGATTCTTTATTTTTGTATCCGATAATGAATTATTATTGAAATAGTCACAGAAATAAGATCTAGGAGCTCCAATTCAGCTGATGAGATTCAAACATGCGATACGAAATTTGAAGCAGGAAAACTAAATTTGGTTTAATATACAAAATGTTCTCCATCCCTGAACCTGGTTGCGCTCCAGAGATGAGAAAATTTTTCTTCCTGCAATAGCATGCATTTTCTCTTCGATTTTGGCTTTATCATTTCCATAGAGAACGCCCTGAGATTGCCGATTTCTTATTTTCAATTTCCTATTTAGTTTTTTATTTATTTTCAATTTCCGATTTCTTATTTTCAGTTTCTGATTTCTTATTTTCAATTTCCAATTTTAATTTCCGGCTTATTTTCAATTTTCGATTTATTTCGAAATTCACTTGTGATTCTTTATTTTTGTATCCGATAATGAATTATTATTGAAATAGTCATAGAAATACGATCTAGGAGCTCCGAATCAGCTAATGAGATTGAAACATGCGATACGAATTCAAAGCAAGAAAACTGAGATCCGAGCTTTGAGATATCTGGATTCAAATTGGTGACATCCCTGTCGAAAGAAGGGAAAAATTGATATCCGGGCGGGCAAGAATCGAACCTGGGATGTAGATTTTGAAGACAAAGAACTCAAATGGGAGACGCAAATGGGACGAGATTCGAGGCTTGCGACGCCTGCTCTCTTCCTCCGCCTGATTGGGTATATATGAAGGAGAACGCTATAATGGAGCACTAAAATTTATCTAATCATATGTAATCTTTTGTTTGCAAGATGATGGTATCAACCTTTCATCTTAATAATAATAAATATTCTTAAAAAGAATATGAAACCAACCATCAACGGTATAAATAACCACTTGCAACCATTGATTTACCAAACCAAAATCTCCCAAAAAATAAATAACCCTCTGCAATAGACATTGAAACTTTCGACACCCTCCTGGTTGCAATTATGCGTCTTTAAGTATGTCCTTGGCATTTCTGACATGCTCTTCGTTGCCTTCTTCATTAGGCTGTAATTTCTATTACACTTTTGGATAATGATATGATCCTCTTGGCTTCATCCCCCGAGGCCTTGCAGAGACAATTAGATGCATTGGTCCTTTTCTGTGCCCTTCGACAATTGACAGTCAATCTGGATAAAACCAAGGTTACGATATTCCACGGGTCGAAGAAGGTCCTTCGATATATTTATTTAGTTTATAGGAAAATCCACAAATTATTTCAATTGGCAATCTCTGTTTCGTTGAAAATAAGAAAATCGGCAATGGGCAATATAAAAACTTATATAAAAACTTAGATAATGAAGGTCCTTGGACATTTTTCTAATCACATAATTAAATTGATGTTATACCCAATTTATGCATGCACCACCCATTGTGGGGGATTCAGACTGAAGTAGAAATGCACGACCTCGGAGTTTAGAAATTATTTATTTTATATGAAATCCAAAAATTATTTCAATCGGCAATTGAGGAGAGGAAATTCCTTGCTTGTACCTAAAGCAACATTTCTTCTAGTGAAAAAATTGCAAAGCAGACCACGACCGAATTCTTATATGTTGACTATGTTGGAGAAATATAAACAGTTAAAAATTTGTGGTGTACGGATATTTATACAACTTTCAATGAGGGACTGTGTAGTAAAATTTTCTTGCACTAAATGTTATCAATTTTATATACAATGTAAATGTGTATGGTGTGAAGTCTTCACTGACCAACCATATTGGAGAGGGCATGTTTAACAGAGACCGTATCGGGAGTGAAGACCTTCCAGACTCTTCTCCACCGAATGCATCATTTCCCGAATAAAAGTTTTGCAGACTGTAAAAATTACAGCATTAAAGACAAATTAATCATAGATATAACTTTACATATGGAAAAATATTTTGAGAAATGAACAAGATGAAAGGAGGAAGTTACTGCGATTGCCCGAATCATGTGCTTCTGTAATGATCTTCGTACAGGTCGCCTGCTTCAGATTTTAAATTTGTCAGTAACAACGACAAAGTTTAATGATTTAGCTTGATTACACAAATTACTCCAATTAATGTCTATCTTGTAAGGAAGGAATGTTTTAACTTATATTTCATACAGATTAACTCCATTACTGTCCATATTTGCAAAAAAAAATAAAGAAATTAGGTCAAGTGAACCATTTGACTTAATGACACTAAATTACTCAGATTAATGTGAAAATGGAATTGTTGTAAAATTTATTTTGTATATATTAACTGTAAATACAATAGAACTTTATATATTTATATGAGATATGATATTAGGTATATCTAATAACTGTTTGATTGTGATTAATTTTAAATAATGAATTATTAGCTATGTTGTATCCGATAACTGCCATTCCAACATTAGCTATCCGATAACTGTGTTATCGGATAACTAAAGGTTATATCTTTCATAATAACTGCACATATTACCTATTTCGCACAAATTTATGTGAAATCCAGGAAATGAGTGCATAGATTGTTTACTTTGCATAATATACTGCAGGAATAAACTGTACGCACTGGCTAATTTGTTGGAAAAGAATTCATGTGAAGCATTTTTTTGTTGGAAAATGGAAGAAAAAGATCATGAATTGGAGACAATTCAAAGCAAAACTTTAACCACATATAGGATGGAGCGGCTTCACCTCATCAATAAAGGAAAGGAAAACAGAAGTCATTAGAGGTCAACTAGTATCAACATGTTGTTACTTATGTTGATTTAGAGAGAGGAGGGTTTTTGTAAATTGAGATTTATTTTTATTAAGCTTTAACTGATTCCGTTAGGGTTATTTCAAGTATTTCATTTTTCTGGAATGATTACAATGAATTCCATTTTTTCCATAATTATAAAACAGGTTATTCTTTTCAAGAATTATTAGCCACTATTTATGTCGCCACAGAAATGGAAATAAATACCCTTAAATATCTGATCAAATTTATGCTTTTCACCATAGAATGAAGGAGATTGTTTTAAAGTAACTCCGATTCCACTTAAAACTATATATATATATATATATATGAGAAGATAGAGGAGTTTATTGTCTTAAAATTACATATATAATGCAAATTGAAATGTGTTAAAAGAGAAAATCCCATTTTATGTGTGGATGAGGAGTTCAATATTGCCCCCTCAAAAGTAGCAAATTAATTATAAAAAAATGTTTAATGTGACTGTTTTCTATAACCGGTATCCATTTTCATTTAACATAAAAAGACCGATCAAATTAGGATGGAGAAACTTCACCTCACCAATAAAGGAAAGGACAATATAAGTCATTAGAGGTCAACCAGTATCAACATGTTGCTACTTATGTTGATTCAGAACAAAGGACATTTCATTATATTGAGGAGCTTATTGTCGTAAAATTACATATATAATGCAAATTGAAATATGTTAAAAATAAATAAATGAGACTGTTTTTGCATATGAAAAATTCCTGTTACTATTTAACAATAAATTAAGCTCTTGCAACCGGCCACAACAACACAATTCTGAATATGGTGCATGAAGAAAATACTAAAAGCATGAAACAAACCTTGAACATCGGTGCCAAAATTATGGTAACTTTATTAAACCTTCTTTAATCAACCCTGAAATCAGAGAAATGAATCAACATTATAAATAAAAAAACCGAACTTTCCGATTTCCGATTTCCTATATTTTGGATATCGAAAATTGGAGAGTCACATTTTTGTTGAAATAATTTGTTGGCTTCTCAATTTCTGATTCTCCATATTTCGGATATCGGAAACCGGAAACATCGGTTTTTTTTATTTATAATGTTGATTCATTTCTCTGATTTCTGATATTTTGGATCTCGGATATCGTTTTTTATTTTAATAAAGTTCATTTGTCCGATTTCCAACTTTGAGATCCGAAAAAAGACCTTTCCACTTTCCAATGGACTGGGATCGAAGAATTTAAACTTCCTTGGCTCTTGTTTTTTTGTTCTTTTTATTTTTATTTTATTTATGTTCTATGTGGAGGAGGGAGCATAGACTATCTCTATAGCAAAGGGGAATTACTACAGAAAGCACAACGAAGAAGCAACTAAATCTCAATGGGATCTTGTTTCCATAAGAAAAACAGTTTTCCCCAATGGAACTTCATTTTTAACTAACACTTTTTATGTAAATGGAAGTTAAATCACAGACCTCTCTACTGATTGGCAGAAAACATCGCAATTTTTTCACAGATAAGTAATAACTTCTCCATTGAAATAAATTTAACTATGTAATAAATTTCAAATGGTGGTTCGATATGGAAGATATAAGTTAGGTAACAATTTATCCATTGAAATAGACAATATGGACTTAATGAGTGTTTGAACCTTAATATAAATGATCATAATTTATTTTTATTTTTAAAATTTCAAAGGTTTATAAATTCTAATTTTACTTTTAATAAAAATAAACTCAAATTTTGAAACCAACAATTCTATGGTGATTTTAGTCAGTTATACAAATTATATGGAGAATACGGTATAGCTCATATGTCCTCCACAAGAAAATTATGACCAAAAATTCTGTCGAAAGAATCTTTTTTGCTACAGAAAAATATGCCATTGGCTGTTGACATGATTTTAAAGAATCATTCCATCATCGGAGGTAGTGCACTGTGTGTTGTTTGGGGTAAGAATAGTAAGTCGATCGCTTCAGCGAAGCTTCACGTAAATTTTGTTTCTGCCACCTACTTTTTTTGTGAGGTTTTCTTTAAATATAATCACTTCGCGAGAGATCTGGGACTTAATTTTGTCTGTTTTTGTTTAAAGATTAACTCTACATAATTTAAATTGTTAATTTTGTCACTTTTTGCTTCAATGTTTAGCGAGAAATTGTGGGATTCGCTATCCAGTGGATCAAGAAGGTGAGAAAATTGAATCACGAAAAATTATTTGCGATTTCAACAGTATTTAATGCTTGTATGAACGAATATTTAGCTCATTTTCTGTTTGCATGATAATTTTCAGTTTGTGTGCTCAAGGTCTGCAACAAGAATGACAAAAATGGAATTTCATCGCTATCTTGCCAGGCAGAACATGCAGACTCCTATTTTAGACTGGATACATGACTTCCTTCTCACAATTTAAGGTACATTTACGTGCAGGGTATGCATTGTCGCAGTCATGGTTTCGAACTATAATTGCTTATATGAGATTTTTAAACTCTATTAATTTTTTTTATTTTTTATTTTTTATTTTTTATTTTTCCGTCATTGAAGAAATTTCTGATAAACAATTTTATTTATATAAAGAATTAAGGCTACAATACTTGGTTTTCACTGATGATTTTTAAAATTTATTAATTTATATTATTTTTCATTAATATTTTTAAATTTAATTTAAAATTTTAATTTGTTAACACCGTTGAAGAATATGCTTTGATACAATTTGACAATCACATTTATAAAAAATAAGGGGCAAAGGACAATACTTGGTTTTCACTAACTCTGCAAATTATTTGTTTATCTAAAAATTTTAAGGTTTATTATTAATTTATTTTATGTTTACATAATATTTATAAATTTTATTAAGAAAATATTTTTAATTAAAATTTAACTCCAAACCATTATCATAAGAACTTTCCATTTCAACTACTCCACATGGATTACTATTAAAATATAAAATATCGCTTTATGTCAAAAGTGAAATCTATATCACTTTATTACATACAAAACATATTTTTACAAAAAAATGAAATCTATAAAACTTTATCAATGAGAATGCTCACTTGATTCTTCTTTATCTCTGTTATGTGTGATACAAATACTCGATTTCAAATTCGGAATTACCCATAGTTGAAATCTTCACCCATGTATTGACTATCGTTCCCATCACTCGCTATCATAAGAATTAAATTCCTTCTGTACCATTTTGAAAGTTGGAAAGTATCACACAATCTCCTTTGAACATCAATGGGTTACTGATCAGGTATCAGTACTGTAAAATTTAAGAATTTGTCGGCGGGTTTTAACCAGAAAAAACCTTTCTTCCAGAAGACGATCTATGAACGTTTTTCATAGAATAAAAAGTATGATTAATTTGAACATAAAAGTAAAGTATGTATTAATTTGATTCTTAATAGCAATATATATATATATATATATTATTTCCATATATTTATATAAATATTAAAAAATATTGCATTTGGGAACCTGTCAAGACGGGACTTGCTTAGGATTCTTCTATAGGTTTGTCGTTAGCCTTTATCTCCATGATTTTTTTTATCATTGTAAATAGATTAGAGATTTCTTTTCAAAGAGAGAAGCCCTCTTCTTGGAAGACTTTTTTTGCATATTTTATTGTAGTTATTGTAAGTTCTTGCAAGTTCATGGAGGACACAACTTTGAGTTTTTCATTTAAGCATAACATCTATGTAGTATTGAGGTAGGGTATAGACCTAGACTTTGCTATTGGTTGAATTTTGTTTGTTATGGTTTTGCCTCACATCAAAACAGAGGAGGGTAAATCACGTCAAGGTAGGAACTAGATATTGAAATATACGAAAGAAATAGGGAAAACATATTAATGTTCGATTCACTTTGTAATTACAATTAACACTCTCTGAATGTTCGATTCAATTTTTAATTACTCGAAATCGGAAATCGAATTGACAGAAAGTGAAAAACCCTCTTTCGTAAGTGGAGGAGCCAATTTCCACAACTTGAATAGGAAATCGAAAAAGTGTGAGAGTGCTTAAGACCTGTTTCAAAAGATATTAAGCCTATTTCCGAAGTGCCTATGCGGAAATACAGAAATACCAATGCAGAGGTAAAATTATTAAATTATGATATTAATTTAATTTACAAATATGATTTATGATATATGAAATTTCACATCTTTTAATATTAAAGTTCGGCACGGAAATACAGAAATACCAATGCGGAGGTAAAATTATTAACTCATGATATTAATTTAATTTACATCTTTTAATAGTAAAGTTTGTTGAGATATCAACAAACTTGAATTATTGAGGAGAATATTGTGCGATTTTTTGCGTTATCTATTGATAAAAACAGAGATATGAGTTTGCGATTGATTTTATTTCTGAGTTCATTCATTTATTTTGTAGGTGAGTTAATAACTTTCAGACTTGAACTTGCTCGACTTGGAATTATGCTTACAATAGAGCATTTCCTGGGTTGTATGAGTGAAGATCACCCAATGCAAAATATGCCTTATGTTTCAATGCTTTTACTCATGGCAACTCTTTCCTGAGTCCGAGTCTATACCCAACACACCATTTTTTCTACCTTAAAGATTGTTGATTTCCTATTTCTGATTTCTGATTATCGGAACCCAAAATTTGAGTTTTTGTTAAGGTTATTTGGGGTATCCGCTATTTCCGATATCGGAAACCGAAGACTCAGATTTTTGTTGAACTAATTTGTTGGCTTCCCAATTTCTGATTTTCGATATTTTGGATATCGAAAATAGGGAAGCAAGCAAATTATTTCAACAAAAACCTTAATAATTTCATTTTCATAATAAAAAATTTTCATTGCTAAATAAATTTAAATGAATTTCCACTAATTTTTTCTTGACTCCATGATCTTTAACTTGATCCTCATTCATGCTGCTTGAGAAATTTCATCCCGGGCTCTATGCAAGTTCCGCAGGGCAAAACATGTTTGTGCAAAGCTCCTTTCTAGTCATTGGGAATTGAAGGATACACTCTTAGAGTAGAAAACCTAGGAGTTCACCTAAAGATACTCTAAATTATTCCAAAATAGAGTGCAACGCAAAGATGGACATGATCTAAGACAAAAATCCTTAAATTTCCTTCAATTGGCTATCCTTTCCATAGTTCTGCAACAAGATTGCTCCACCGCCATTTCAGAATCGACTTAATAGCTTCCGGTTCGTATTGCGGAGGTGAGCTCCTCAACTTATAAAACAGACTTTCTGCACTTTCAAGCCTTTCCGATTTTCGATTTCCATTTAGAAAAGCCAGCTCCTCAACTTAGGAAACAGGGTTCCTGCACTTTCACACCTTTCCGGTTTTCGATTCAGAAATCGGCTCCTAGAATTTTTAAACTGGATTTCTGAACTTCTCCACTTTTCGGTCCAGGATGCGAAAATCAACTTCTCCAACACAGTATAGAAAGTTAGAAAGGTTCAGTTATGGAAAGACTAAATATTTTTACCCTCTCGACGTTTTTTTGTACCTCTTAGTGCAAATGCTAGTTATAAAGAGAAGAACTCCCATTTATAGAAGAGGAGGCAAGTTATGGTTACCACCCCCAAATCAATAGTCACCTTATGGTTGAGAAAATACTTATTACTATTTTAAAAATGACAAGTGACCATGTTTTATAATCTTACAAAAACTTTTAAAGTAACTTATCTTATTTTGAAAAGTAAAGCAATTAGTGTATCTAAGAGACACGATGGCTTTGAGAAAATCCTCTTTGGAGAAGTGACAAAAGAGAAGTAACATCACATTAAATGTATTTGGAGAATGAGCTCGAAGTGACTACTAGGAAGTGAGACCCAAGTATCCCATCCAAGTCTTCAAAAACACTTTTGTTACCATCTTCAGTTTGTCCAACCAATTTTTGTCATGCAAGGGAGATAATGCACAAGGCAATGTGCATTGTGCACAAGACAATGTGTGACAGTCTCTAAGACTAGGTGTCTTTCGTATATATAAAGGAGAAAAATAGTACAATTACAATAAAGGTCATAGCATAAAAATAATGTTAATCCCTTAATGATGGCACATTACCCCATATAGTGTGGCATTTTACCTCCTACATTGTGGTGCATTACATATTATTTATGTCAACTTGGGTTTATTAGTGGGCCTATTAGTTGTTATTTTACACCTTTGTCTCCTATGTATAGGAAGGAGATATTTTCATTTTAGTCATCATCGTATCTTGTCTTATGTACTCAGTACATTGTGTAAGGAGGTTCCACCCTCAAGAGGATTTCTAATTATCTTTTCTCTTCATTTTTAAGGTGTGGATTAATCTCTTCTTGTCTATTTTTTATCTTTTTATGTTATTTCCGAGACTTGATTGCATAACATTTGCTATCAGAGCTCTTTCCTCAAAATTGGCTTCTGCAAAACGAGTCATCTTGGAAATTTTGCTACAATTTTTTTTTACAAGGATTCAGAGATTGAGGTTAAAAAATAAATTCTAAAACAGGCTAAACTATCTCCAGTCCAAAATTTAGATCCTGATCGATTACATTTTCAGAGATAATTGTGGAGGAATATAGGGTTTTTTACTAGTCCAAAACCTAGCCTAAAACATGTGTTACAAGGAAAAAGGTCATATCCGAGGAATTCGAGATCCCAATTGAGTGAGACTAGTTGAATATGAAAGAAGACATACCAAGGTATATGTGGTAGATTTTTCAGCTATAGAAATGAAATATTGGACACGTGACATACCATACAAGTTCGTTGTCTTGGATAGGCCAAAAATAACAAGATTTGGAATATTTGCATTAAAATTTTTTTTGGAACATCCAAATTATGATAGACCTGAGGGATTGGAAAGAGAACATGTTAGGATATCAGAAACCTAAATTTCAGACTTAGAGGAGTTGAAATTCGAATTTTAACTTAGTTACAAGTCTACCATAAAACAATATTCTAATTAGGGTTTGAAAAAAGGTATGTCATTTTGAATTTGAATAGATTTGAATAGAAGGATCTATTTGTGGTAAGCCCTAGGGTGTGATATATATTTATTGTTCAAAATCATACAAAAAGGAAGTGGAAAAATCACACCACTCAAACCCCCATAGGATTCATCCTCGACATACGATGAAATGGAAGACATATCTTTTAGAGTGTCTAAGTTAGAAGATATGATTAAAGGAAATATGAAAATGGATGACTTAGTTAAATTGGAAAATAAAATGGCTAGT
Organism: Pseudotsuga menziesii; assembly: GCA_001517045.1. NCBI lineage: Eukaryota > Viridiplantae > Streptophyta > Pinopsida > Pinales > Pinaceae > Pseudotsuga > Pseudotsuga menziesii. The sequence goes on along the minus strand of LPNX010175977.1, from coordinate 909,184 downwards.
AAAGAGGATATCAAAGGGATGGATAGTAAAGAGGATCTCAAAAGGATGTCTAGTAAAGAGGATCTCAAAGGGATGGATAAAAAATAAGATCTTCAAGACTTGAAGGAATTGATGAAGGATATAAAACACAACTTTATTCCTCATGTGTCCACTCGAGAAGAGGATAAGGAGGAAAAATGGGACTTATTCCAATCACATCTGCAGAAATTTGAAAAACAATTGGAGAGTAGGAAGTTTGATTCCTCAAAATTTGATGATTTACTACAACATCATGGGTTCAATTCAGGCCCAAGGAACTACTTTATTCGCAAGATTGGCATGAGAAAGTTTGATGGCAAGGATCCAATCAAATGGATTTTTCAAATGGAGCAATTTTTTTATCTACATGAGGTGCCAACTTTGCAAAAGATAACTATTGCATCCTTATATTTAGAACCTGATCAAATTGTATGGTACCAATGGCTTTGTGACCGTAAAAATGACTCTGTTATCTCTTTGTCTATATTCACAAAATAATTGATTGCACATTATGGGGATATAAATAGAAACACCTTCTTTATCATGTTGGTAAATATCAAGAAAAAAGGTCCAGTTACAGAGCACATCAAGCAATTTCAGTAGCCAAGTCTCGGAGTGAATTATAATATTTCAGAAGATAATTTGTCAGATATATTTATTGGAACCTTGAAAGATAACATTCAATATGAGGTGTGTCTTTTTCAACCATCATCCCTAGAGAAGGATTTCATGATGGCAAGGAAGGTTGAAAGTAAAAATATGGCAATGACTACTAAAAAGACCTTCTCCAACACATACAAAAAAATGACATTCCTTCTTCTAAACCACCACAAAGGTTGACACCCAACAACTAGATGAAAGAAGAGAAAAAGGATTATGCTTTAATTGTGACGACAAGTATAGTAATGGACATAAGTGTGGTGAGAAGAAATTATTCTACATAGATTGTGAAGAGGAAGAACCAAAAGAAGAGGAAGCATCTCAAGATGAAGAAATTAAAGGGGCTACTTCAGAAGAAATTACTGCCACCATATCTTGTCATGCATTGGATGGAATTAGCACTCCTCAAACTTGCAAGATCGAAGGATACATAAAAAAGAATAAGGTAATGGTGTTGATTGATTTTGGTAGTACTCATAATTTAATTCACTACAAATTAGTTAAAGTTCTTAATTTCTTTGTATATCATGCACTAGAGTATCAAGTAATGATTTCCTATGGAGGAACTATAAACTGCTCAGGGAAATGCCATAACATAAATCTTGCTATGGGGGAATATGTATTGAATATTCCAATGATTTCTATACCAATAGGTGGTGTTGATGTTGTCATATGCGTACAATGGTTACAATCATTGGGAACAATGGATTTTAAATTTCAAAAACTTTTCATGAAATTTTCATTGGAAGGAAAAGAATTTGAGTTAAATGGTAGCACATGAAAACCAAGCAAGGTGATATGCTCTAATGGTATGAAAAAATTGTTGAAAAAGGGACATCAAGGTGTAGGTGCACAATTATGCTCATTAGATGTTCAAACCTCGAATTTCCCTATCTCCCCAGATCTCCAAAGGGCCATTAATAAGAATTATGAGGTATTTGAAGATACTCCCAAAGGTCTTCCACCAATTAAATACTTTTCTCATGCTACCCACTTAATTCCAGGAAATTTCCATCATAACATTAGACCTTATCGATATCCCTACAGCCAAAAGAGTGAAATTGAGCGTATGGTTGCTGAAATGTTAGAGGGTGGCATAATTAGGCCCAGAAAAATTTCTTACTTTGCACCAATGATAATGGTACCCAATCCATATGGATCATAGCGTATGTGTCCTGATCATATAGAACTCAACAATATCACCATTAGAGATAAGTTTCCCATTCATGTCATTGATGAATTGTTAGACAAATTACATGTAGCAGTGGTATTCACAAAGTTGGATCTTCATTCCGGGTATCATCATATTCGAATGAAGGATGAAGACATCCCCAAATTAACATTAAGAACTCGTGAAGGTCACTATGAGTTTTTGGTCATACTATTTTGTCTCACAAATGTGCCTTCCACATTTCAAGTTTTGATGAATTATATTTTCAAGCCTTTCCTTATAAAATTTGTGTTGGTATTCTTTGATGATATACTAATCTATAGCAAGTATTGGGAAGAACATGTTCAACATGTTGGCAGGGTACTAAAACTACTAAAGGAGAAACAATTGTATGAAAAACACTCAAAATGTTTATTTGGGATAAAGTAGGTAGAGTATTTGGGTCATATTGTATCTCATGAAGGTGTCAAGGTAGACCCTAATAAAATTAAATCCATGATGGACTGGTCGATTCCCAAAACCCTAAAGAATATTTGAGGATTCTTAGGTCTGACAAGGTACTACCGCAAGTTTTTTCAGAACTATGGAAGAATAGTAGCTCCTCTAACAACATTACTGAAGAAAGATGAATTTTATTGCACTCTAGAGGAGACTAAATCTTTTCAACAACTCAAATATTCAATGTGTAAATCACCTGTTTTGGAAACACCAGACTTCACAAAAACCTTTATTATGGAATGTGATGTTTTAGGAATTGGAATTGGAGTTGTACTAATGCAAGAAGGACACCCGCTTGCCTTCATAAGTCATCCAATCAAGGGAAATAACTTAAAAAATCCTATTTATGATAAATAAATGTTGAAAATACTACATGCCTTGAAGCAATGGCACCCCTATCTTATAGGGAGACATTTGAAGGTTAAAACTAGTCATGATAGCATTAAATACTTCTTGGAACAAAGGCTATCTTCGGAAGAGCAACAAAAATAGGTGGAAAATATGTTTGGATATGACTTTGAAATCATGTACAAAAGGGGAAGCAAAATGTTGTCGTAGATGCACTCTCTAGGAAAGATGAGGATGTTGAACCATTGATCTATGTTATCTCGATCATCCAACCAGATTGGATAACTGAAGCAAGGCATGAATGGAAAAATGAAGAAGAAATGTGGACATTCATTCAAAAGTTGCAACAGGATCCCAGTGCCTCCAATACATTTAGGTGGAAAGATGACTTTCTATGGTACAAGGATTGCTTATATCTTGGTAAGAGTTCCCAGCTCAAGAAAAAAGTACTTCTGGAATTCCATTCCTCAATGATAGGAGGGCACTCAGGTTTCTTAAAAACCTATGACAAGGTAAATAAATATTTTTTGGGGGATGGTCTTAAAACCGATGTTCAATAATTTATGACAAAATGTTTGGTCTGCCAACAAAATAAAGTGGAAACAATTAAGACCCCAGGTCTCCTACAACCACTTTCCATTCCAATCCAAAGGTGAACAAAGGTATTGACGGATTTTATCATAGATTTACTAAAGTTTGAGGGAAAAAGTGTGATCATGGTGGTTGTTGATAGACTTACTAAATATGCACATTTTTGTGGACTATCTCACCCCTTCAAAGAAAGAACGTTCACCAATGCTTTTATGGATACATCCCAAAAAGTACATGGTACTCTGAATATTATAGTACGTGACAGGGATCCCATTTTCACTGGAAACTTTTGGATCGAATTATTTTCTTGTTTCGGTAGTCAACTGGATCATAGCTCATCTTATAATCCTCAATCTGATGGAAAAACAAAGATATTAAACAAATGTTTGGAAGGGTATCTTCGATGTTTTGCAGCTGATAAAAAAACACAATGGGTTAAGTGGTTACCATTGTAAAAATGGTGGTATACAACTTCCTTCCATACTTCAACAAAAATGACCCCATTTATGGAACTTTATGGCTATTATCCACCATCCATCGCATCTTAACTAAGAGAATCCTCTAATTTTCAATCAGTGGAATAGCACATGAAGCATCAACAATAAGTTTTTCAACTCTTAAAGGATAACTTGACTCTAGCACACAATTGAATGAAACAACAAGCAGATCAACACCGCACCGAATGAATATTTAATGTGGGGGATTGGGTGTTTTTAAGACTACAACCATACAAACACATGGCCCTGAAGAACACCGATAAGGATAATACATTATCACCTAAATACTACTCTCCCTACAAGGTGCTACAAAAGATTGTTAGTATGGACTACAAATTGGAAATACCTGCATCTTCACAAGTCCATCCAGTTTTCCATGTTTCCTGTTTAAAGAAGGTAATCGATGAAAAGATACTAGTTCAAATGATAAAACTAGAACTTGATGAGGAAGAAAAAATAATCTTGGAGCCTAAATAAATCACTGAAATAAGAACTGGACAGCTTCGAAATTGATCAATTCCAGAGTATCTCATTAAATGGAAGAACTTACCCATGGAAGATTGAACATTGGAAGATGAGTCCTTTATACAACAACTTCAGAACTAATTCAGCGTTCAGTACAACACTTTTTGAAGGGGAGGGGTATGTTAAGCCCTTAACGATGGCACATTACCCCATATAGTGTGGCACATTACCCCCTATATTGTGGTGCATTATATATTATTTATGTCGGCTTGGGTCTATTAGTGGGTCTATTAGTTGTTATTGTACACCTTTGTCTCCTATTTATAGGAAGGAGATATTATCATTTTAGTCATCGTTGTATCTTGTCTTATGTACTCAGTACATTGTGTAAGTAGGTTCCTACCTCTAAGAGGATCGCTAGTTATCTCTATTCTTCATTGTTAAGGCGTGGATTACTCTCTCCTTATATATTTCTACTCTTTTTATTTTTCTTATGGGACTTGGTTGCATAACAAATAAATAAAATATTAATATAATAATAGAACTATAATGTCACAATATATAGGAATTAATATTCCCCTTCCCTTCAAACAAGTGTTTCCTCAAATTGTGGATGTTTTTGTATGGATAACTCATCTTCCTTGGCACCTCTTATATTGGCAAGTTCTTCCACTTTATGAGGTACTCAATTATTGCTCAATTTCACAATTGTTTTATCTGTGTTTCAAAGATTTTTTTAGGTTCTAATATGATTTTCCCTTCTTCATTAATCTATGGTAAAGTAGTTTGAACTAGGATCTTGTCATCGATTACCTTTTCTAGGAAAGAAACTTGGAAGACTACTTGTACACATGAAGATGGGGGAAACTTCAATTTGTAATCCATAGTTCCATTCTTCTACAACACCTTATAGTGAGCATAATACTTGGGTGCTAATATATTGTCTTTATTTTGTTTCTTAAGCGACATGGGTGAATCCGCGGACCTGGGTAACACTTTTTGGCAAGCGCATTTCGGCAAAAACAAAAAAACGCACCTCGGTCGAGGGTTTAACAAGCCCTCGACCGAGGTTTTAATATCTCGACCGAGGTTTTATCAAGTCCTCGACCGAGGTTTTCTTCACCCCTCGACTGAGGTATTTCTTAACCCTCGGTCGAGGTATTAAAACCTTGACCAAGGGTTAAGAAATACCTCGGTCGAGGTATGGACCTCGGTCGAGGTATATACCTCGACCGAGGTACCTGTGTCAAAAAAATTATAAAAAGAGGCCGCGGGGGCCATGGCCATCTATTTTGCAAAAATTCACTGTAACAGCTCGACCGAGAAATGACGAGCGGCGTAAGGAGAAGCACCCCAAGCACCTTGAAGCAACCCAACCTCGTCATGATGGCGTCGGAGCCAAGAGGTAACAGTGTAAATAATTGTTTTTCAATTTAAATGGAATTTAAATTCTTGTTTTTATAAATTTATAAAATTTGTTTTAAAATTTGGTAAATGTATGTTTTTATAATTTTCATGTTTAAAATGTGTACCGGCAAGCAGAAATGCTGCCGGATTTTTGAAAATTTGTAGTTAAATTGAATTTTTTTGTTAATTTGTTATATATATAAATTATGTCAACCGGTAGCGTTTATGCTACCGGTTTAATTTTGAAATGTGTCTCGGGCAAGCCGAAATGCTGCCCGATTTTTTTCAATCCTCCGTGAATTCATGGAAGATTGAAAAAAATCCATAAAACACCAACTAAACAAACCTATATGAACCATAGAGACAATTAATCAACTGTAGGCCCAAGACAAATAATAAATTTTTTATAAAAATTTATTTAAAATTGGTTAATAAGTTATAATATTAATAAAAAATCCCATACCCAAACATGAAATAGTGTCATATCATTCCCAAAATGACACAAGGTACACAAAAGCCACAAGTTAAACATAAAAGGCCACCCATGGACAACGTCCAAATATACATCTAGTGGAATCTCATTTATCCCCACTCCCCCAGCTAGTGTGAGTTTCGTTTAAAAATTTGAGCTTCCTCTTCCTTGAGCTTCATAAATCTTCCCAAGTAATCACTTGACGGTTTCTTCTCATCTCTTGACTCTACACATGAAATGCCAATTATAAGTTAGTTAACATTTGCAAATCTTATAAAAAAATCATGTTCAACTATAATAGTTCCGATTGAACACAACAAAAATTTATTGAGCATGCACAAGTGCCTGTCATGATTGTTGTCAACATACATGGAGCAACCACTCAACACTTATGTTTACAAACCAAAAGTACTTGTATCTTCAATATTTTATGGAAGGGCCAACCAAAAAATGGGTTACAAGCACATTACAATAAGACAAATGAGACTCGCATATTAAATATTTGAAATTTTTTGTATGTACCTACAATGACTATTTGTTTAAGAGAGGGAGATACATGTACCTGGGAGGTTGTGAATACTGAATTCCTATATCTCCACTCATTGGATCAAATAAAATATTAGTATTAAGAAAATATCATAATCATTTTTTTACATACATCATTGTGTTAGAATACCTATTATCATACAACCAAGCCCTTAAGATCATCTCTATTACTGATGGTATTCATTAGTCTCAGGTGCTCTAGTATGGTAAGAAGTATTGTACCTTCGAGGAATTTTTGTTGGGAATTATTTGTAACTAGAGGCTCATACCAATGATTAGGTTCATAAAGTGATACACACCTGCACTTGTTTTGTAATCCTTGAAATACATATCCACCATTCTTTCTTCCCTTATTGTCCCATGTCAAGTATTCACCTTTAACAACCATTGACCTGATTGGGAAGTGGTTGTTTTCATCATCAGTTATGGATGTATTGAGGGTTTATTTTCCCTCTATACAATGTACAAACCAATAATCCCCGCCACATTCACTATCTTTTAGAGAAACCACTACATATACATGCTTTGAAAAATATGGATGTAGGTATGTGATTAACATTTAAGATGAGACAATGCCATTAATGTCCAACTAAAACATGTAAATAATTTAAATAT
>LPNX010175977.1:845474-891220 GCA_001517045.1 Pseudotsuga menziesii | reverse complement strand
TTACTCTACGTGGACACGAGCCACTTATTAGCTTCTTCAAATTTTTAAGGTCACATAGTTCATTAAATGAAAAAATTCACACATTAAATGACATCGAAATATTTTTAAACAAATATCACTATGAAGCCAACATAATATTCTACAATTTGTGTTTTTACTGCAAGTCAAAATTCATATGGCATATATGCGTTTTGAGGGCTTCTATCTAGCACATGAGTAAAAAATCAGGTTTTCATCGCCAAATTTGGCCAAAAAGTGTTACCCATCTTCATGGAATCACCCACATCTATTCATATAGTTGTAGCCTCAAAAATACCCAATCCCCCACTTCAAATATCCTCTTGCTACAATGTTTATTTTCTTGTTAGTTCATCATATTTTGTGTCATAGCCAATTTTTCTTTCAATAGTCATGGAGAACATATTGTTGGTGCTCTATGTGATCCTAAAAAGCATGAAAATTAGCTTTCCCTTTCAAATATGATGTGATGGATGGATTATGATAACCATGAATTACCATAAATGAGGGAATTTTTTTAAAGTATGGAAGGATGTATTGTACCACCATTCTACCAAGGGAAACCAAATCAACCATTGTGTTTTTTTATTGGATGCAAAGCAACAAAGATACCCTTCTAGAAATTTATTGGTCATAATCTCTATTTTCCCATTATATTGAGGATAATAAGAGGAGTTGTGAGCCAATTTAGTAACAAAAGAAGAAAATATTTCCTTCCAAAAATAAACTATGAAAATTGGATCTCCATCCCTTACAATAATCTTGGGGATTCCATGTAGCTTTGAATTGTTTCCATAAATGATGCAATTATTGTGTACTTGCTTTAAATGGATGAGAAAGACAACAAAATTGGTCATACATTGTGAGTTAATCCACTACTGCCATGATGCAATTTTTTTCTCAAAATTTGGCAGCCCTGTGATAAAATCCACTAAGAATTCCTCCAAATGTCTACTTGGTATGATTAATCGATGCATAAGACCTGGTGTCTTGATTGTCTCTCCCTTATTCTACTAGTGGACCAAACATTTTTCCATAAAAATTTGGACATCATTTCTAAGACCTTCTGGGATAAAATCCTTATTGAGACTATGATAATATCTCAAGAACCTTTAATGTCCTCCTATAGGAGAAGTGTGTGATTCCAAAAAGGAACGTTTGTTTGATTTGGGAATTCTAACATAAATATAAGCAATCCTTATACGATAGTTAATCATTCTTCCACACAAAATTTATTTTATGCACTAGGGCACTCTTGTAGTTGTTAAATTAACGTGTCTGCCTTTTGACCTTATTTCCATTCTATCCTTGCTTCTTCCAACCAATCAGATTGTGGAATGGAAATGGCACCAAGTAAGCCTGTTGTGTCTACTTATTTCCTTGAAAGTGCATCTTCCACCACATTTTCCTTTCCTTTCTTGTAGATAATTTCTAAGTCATAACCTAGTATCTTTGTAACCCATTTTTGTTTCTCTTCTAAATATAATCTTTGTTCCAAGAAGTACTTAAGGCTATCATGACTTGTTCTTACCTTGAAGTGTATGCTTATTAGGTAGATGAACCATTTCTTAATTGCATGCAGTATCACTGAAATTTCCTTTTCATAAATTGGTTTGAGTGAATTTTTCCTTTAATTTAAGTTGGAAACTTTCAAAGGAAATGGACCTTACTTCTTGCATTAAATTCCCCCCAATGTCATGCCATGAGACATCACATTCCACTATAAAGGGTTTTATGAAGTTAGGTTTGGCTAATAGAGGAGTTGTCCACATAGCCTCCTTATGTTTTTCAAATGTTTTGTTGCTTCTTCGATCCAAGAAAATGCCTTGTTTTTCAATAACATTGTTATAGGTTCTTCTATTTGACCATATTTCTTGATGTACTTGAAGTAATAGCCTGACAATCCTAAGAATTCTCTAATATTCTTAAATATTTTGGGAACTGGTCATTCCATCACAACTTTAATTTTGTTAGGATACACTTTGATTCCTTCATGAGATACAATATGAAACAAATATTCCACTTCATAAACCCAAAAGGAACACTTAGATTGCTTTTCATATTGTTGGTTCTCCTCTAATATTTTTTAGACCATGTCAAAACATGTTGCACGTGCTATTCCAAGATTTGTTGTAGATTAGCATATCATCAAAAAATACAAACATAAAATTTTGAGGAAGGGTTTAAAAATAGAATTCATCAAGATTTGAAATGTGGAAGGTGCACCAATAAGTCCAAATGGCATCACCAAAAATACATAATTACATTAATCTATTATAAAGGTTGTTTTCAAAATGTCTTGTTTCCTCATTCTAATTTTATGATATCTAGAATGGAGATCCAAGTGAGTAAAAAACTTGCTCCCTATAATTCATATAATTATTCACCAATGAAAAGAAAGGAAACTTATTTTAATGGTCATCTCGTTGAACTCTCTATAATATAAGCATGCAATCCATGAACCTTACTTTTCATAAACCATCATGTAGATAAAGCACTTTGGCTAGGTTGAATTATCCTAGCATCTAACATTTCTTGAACCATATTCCCAATTCCACTCTTTTGTGCATATGGCTACTTGTAAGTCTAATGTTAGGTGGTACACATCTTGGTTGCAAGTGAATAACATGGTCAAGATCTAGAGAAGGTGGTATAACTTAGTGAATATATCCAAATGCCTTGGAATTATTTCCAATAACTCTTTGGATATCCGCTAGAATAGAGGGTTATTATATGCTTGAACATCTAGTGAGCATAATTGTGTAATCATGCCATGGTGTTTCTTGTTTAGAATTTTTTCATGCTATTAGAGATTACAAATTTAGAGGGTTTCCATGGAATAATATCATGAAAATTTCCTGAAATTAAGAGCCAATGTTCCCAATTATTGTAGCCATTGGACCCCTAATACAGCATTAACACTACCAACTTGTATTGCAATCATTGGACTATAAATACTCCCCCATATTTAGCTTAATGGTATGGTACTTTGTGAACAATTTATGGTACCTCCATATGCAATCGTTACTTGAAAATATGGTGTTGGATATATAAAGAAATTGAGTATTTTGGATAATTTGTAATTAATAAAGTTATGGGTACTACCAGAATCAATCAACATTTTTACCTTTTCTTTTTTTGATATATCCTTCTATCCTAATAATTTGAGGAGTTTTAATGTTGTATAATGCATGGAAAGTATGGTTAGATTAGTAACTTTCGGTTGTACCTCTTAATATTGTTCCAACTTTGGATCTTCTTCCTCTTCACAATCCATGTAGAGTCATTTCTTCCCATCACACTTATACCCATTACTGTACTTGCTATCACAATTAAAGCATAGTCCCTTTAACCTTTTTTATTATGCAACAAAATCCCAAAAGAGCATATAATAAGAAAGATAGAGTAACCCAACACCTTAAGTACTAAGAAAAAATATTTAATAAGAAGCCTCTTCAAGGGGAAAACCTCCTTAAACAATGTAGAAACGACACAAGCCAAGAAGAGATGATGCTAAATCTAGGTCTCCTTGGTGTATATATATGAGACAAAGGGTACAATTACAATTGGTGTTGGCCATACAATTACACTTAAGGTCATAGCCAAGCAATAAAGATAATACACATATAAAAATATAAATGTAATATTACAATGTATAGGGATTAACATGCTCCTCCCCTTCAAACAAATATTGTGCTCAAAACTTGATTAATTCTTGTTGTTTTTGCTTGAAGAACTCATCTTCACATGTAGCCTCTTCTAATGGAAAGTTCTTCCACTTAATGAGGTACTCATTATTTTCTCGATTTTTCATTTTCTTGGTCCTTTTGTCAATGACAGTTTCAAGTTCTAGTACCTTTTTCCCTTCTTCGTTAATCTCTGCTAAAATAGTCTAGACTGGGATATTGTCACCAATTACATTTTTTAAGCAAGACATATGGAAGACTGGATGTACATGTGAAGATGGAGGCAACTCCAATTTTTAAGACATACTTCCAATCCTTTGGAACACCTTATAGGGACCATAGTACTTTGGTGCTAATTTATTGTCCTTGTTTTGTTGCTTGAGGGACATCTGTTTGTATGATTGCATCCTCAAAACTACCTAATCCATCACTTCAAATTTCCTTTCACTGCGATGTTGATCTACTTTTTGTTTCATCCGGTTTTATGTTGTATCCAAGTTAAAGTTTGATATTTGGAGGACCTATCATTGGTGCTTTATGTTATCCTCCACTACTTGGACCTTACATTTCTCTTTCAAGGATGAAATTATGAAAGTAGGATGATAGACATAAAGTGTCATAAATGATATTTTTTTTTTTATAAATTATGGAAATATGTGTTGTACCACCATTCTACAAGGGAAACCACTTGACCCATTATCTATTTTTATCATATGCAAAGCAAAAAAGAATACCCTTCTAGGAATTTATTCACAATCTCGGTTTGTCCACTAGAGTGAGGATGGTAAGAGGAGTTGTGACCCAATTGAGTGCCCAAACAAGAAAATATTACTTTCCATAAATTACCAATGAAAATTGGACCTTTATCACTTACAATGATATTGGGGATTACATGCATCTTTTCAATTGATTCTATGAATGTTGTGGTCGATGTACTTGCTTTAAATGGATGAGAAAAAGAGCACAAATGGGCATATTTTTCTAGTTAATCCATGACTACAATGATGATTGTCTTCCCTTCTGAGTGCCTTCTGACTTGGTAGACTGCAACATACCTTCTCTTAAAAAATTCCATGTGAGTTATAACTACACTTAACATAAAGACAAATTGAAATTCCCTCAAGAACACCATTATTCTTAGAACTGTAGAAGCAGGGATTTGCATTTTCTCTATTTCTAGGCTCATGAATTATATATGCATCACTACAAGGAATCACAAAAAGGCTAAATATAAAAAACAACCACATAAACTGGTTCCAATTTTGTAGTGTCCAATATATATATGTGGATGAATGCTTCAAGATAATATTAAAGACGTTTTCATATTTAATTTTGTTTATGCAATTTGGTCCATATTAGGTACTCCTCTTGTGTGTGTGTGTGTGTGTGAAATCCAATATAATAGTTCTAGCTATGTGTTCAATTAACCAATTACTACTAGTCTTATTGTTATCATTAAATGATGCTCTTTCAAATAGATTTAAGTTTTATTAATGAAAACTGTGGTCTCTATCATTAAATTCCTAGGACTAAGGGTAAATTATTTAATATACATGTATACACAATTCATTAGCATCAACTATAGGTGAACTAGGTATTTTCCCCCAATTTACTTACGTATTGACCCCATTGACATCATGAAATTATAAATACGAATTTTGGGCACTCAAATTTTTTTTTCGAAGATGAATTACAAAAATTATATAGCGATAAAATATTCAAAAACATAGTTTACTTTAATGTCCCAAATCGAAAATTCCCAACAAAGGCAGAATTTGGGAAAAATTTTCCTTGCCTAGTCTTCACTCTAGGGGATTTGAATGGCACAAGAGAGTCTCAAATTGGTTAGGTAATGATATGGGGAGTCTTAGGACCAATAAATGGAATCTTTAATAACTTTGTGACAGGTTATATACATATGCAACTTGATTTGGGAACGTTGGTAAAAATGGTAAAATTACTAGCAATTTATGGTGTAATTCCTCCTAGGGTATGGGAAGAAATGGCTCTCCAAATCCTTTGAGACCCTACCAACTTGTCAAAAAGAGTGTTGGGACTGTTATTAGACTTCATTTACTGTAATTTTATATGGTTAATATTTATGGAACATAGGCTTAAATATTCATATTTGAATGCATAAATTCAGTGATATTTGCTTAAGGGAAATGACATGTAAATGCTAAACATTGACTCACAAATGGTGTAAATAATGGTTCAGAATAGAGAAAAATGAATATATACCATTAAAATCATGGAAAAATATCACGATCATCATATAACATATGATCCAAGTCGAAGCATACATCAAATATACAACTCCATTGAAATGGGAAATCAACACATGGAAACTAGTTACAACAAAGTTTGGAAATGTGGAAATTTGCATATGTATTTCTATTGATTTAGACTTACATAGAGTATGGGGAACATATTACAGAGCCATAAATCATTCACCCATTCTTGGGAATAAATTGGACTCAATGGTGCTCAACCACCATTCACACAAGTGCGCCATCATAGAGAAATATGGAAATATTGAAGTGGGGATTGAGAGAATGGGAGGAGAGATGGGTCAATAAAAGTAGAAGCCTAATATATGAAGTAAAAAAAACCCATTAATATCCAACTTACAGGTCATGTTGGCCTCTCCCACATCCAACTTGGATGAGAATCTCACTTTCTCGAAATTGGCTCACTAGCAGTGTAAGTGAGCACTCACCGTGTAATGGACAAGCTAGTGCTTTCCAAAATTCCAAAGGAAAATGATCAAATGATAAAAATACATTATAATTAATCATTACATATTTTTATAAACATACTAAGGTCCTACAAGGTCGAATTCACTCTCATAGGCTTCCTCCAACTCATCCTTGATGTAGTAACCTCCATGGCACTTGTCCTTCTCCTCAACCCTTCATCTCCCTCCAAATTTGAATTGCTGTCACAAAGCCCCAAGTGCGCCCTCTTGGAGGAAATTTTTAACCATGTCATATTTTCATATGTTTTCAATCAGGTCTAAATTTTCATAGAATATTCCATCATTGTTGTCATAAAACGCAGGGAATGTCTCTCCAAGTGGCACCTAGTTTCTTCCTAGACTCTTCTTCTTCTATGGGGAGTTACTCCTCTTCACCCACTTGAATAGTTGGGCTCATGATATGTTAATTGACACCTCTTCACCTTCCAAGAACATTCAATAACTCATAATTTATAATTTTGGGTTAAGTCATGACATGTGTAAAGAAGAATCTAGCCACCCAAGGTCTCCATGAACCTCCAAATGTCCTTATGAAGCAATGCCACTTTATTTTCTCCATATTTATTATTTGTATGCCCCAATTTAATGTGTAAATCACAAAATAATATTCTCTTGGGTCCCATATCTCCCTTATCGCAAGATTTAATGCCTCCTCTGCAACCTAGGGAATTAGTAGGTGGGTGAAACATTGTCAACTAGTAGTCTCATTGGGCTGGGGACATGGCATTTACAATCCACAAGCTAAATAAATTTCCTCCAAGAACTCACACAATAACTAGTTACATCCAAAAAATATGTGTGGATTGATTTAGAACAAAAATGATTTGAATTTCAGAGTTTGCATGGTTATATAGCTTCCCTACAACAAAATACGATTTTTATGAGAGGTAACAAGAGCTAGGACTGATAATTCAGTTTCAGGGAAAATTTCATCACAAATTCAAAAAGAATGAAAGATGAGGAAAATTTAACACAGGTAATCCATGTAGAAACTTTTTCAAGGAATAATTTTAACCAAGGTAAGCAAAAAAATCAAAATGGGGATTGATATATGATTGTGTGGAGTATGAAAACAATTTTCAAATAGAAATTCTATGGCTCGAGATTTCAAATACAATTTCTATACCACTGTTCAAGCATTGGGTTATACGAATATGATTTTTGGATGGAAGATAAGAGTTGAACACAAAAATCAAAATCCCCAGCAAAATAGATCAACAAAAAATCAACCAAATTGAAACCCACAAACACAATTACAATTTATCTCCTTTACCCATGGACTCTACAAATTTAAAATGAAATATAAAGATGGAAAACCATGCAAACACAATCAAGAATCATGAGGAATTCACCCAACAAAGAAGGTGTGTGAGAGGCTAAAGTCAAATAGGGCATCATCTTCATACGGTATATGTAAATCGTTGACAATATAATACAAAGTATAATGTTTATCGAACTCAACATGCCTACAACAACTTTGAATAAACATACCATCTTAAACACAATAACTATCTATATTTATAAATTTATATATAAATATAAACTGACAACATAATTCAACAAATATTTACATAGGAATTCATAGGAATATATATCTTAAATGACTCCAAGCGGCTACAACAAGTAGACATTCCACCCAACCATAGGATATATATGCTCATACTATATCTCAATATAGCATCCACCCCCGAGATGAGACCAACATTTCATAAGTATTCGCTCTCTCAGGTAATTACAAAGTTAATCTCTAAAAAAAAAACCCTGCTACAAGTGCACGGGCATCCATGCTTAATTCTGATTTACATTCACAAGTTTACATTCTTCCCCCCTATACTTTTTATCCTCTTCCCCAAGTTCAAAATTCACCATGGTCCCCATGATGGTAGGAGAACCCTTCCTCTTGCATACATTCTCTTATTTGCATGGAAACCCACATCCACATGGTCTCTCAAGGGGAATCACGTCTTCTCCATGCACCTAATCCTCAATTAACACATTAATTAAGGATTAGCACCACAAGTTAGGTTAGATATTAATTTCATAATTTAAGGTATTAAATGGTTAGGCTAGGGTCCCATGAAAAAACCACTAATCCATCTATCAACCCCCTTTCTTACTCACTTGTGTAATTATGGGCCCATATCTTCTTATATGTCCCCATTGCAGTGGGTTTGGATATTAATTAATGAATTTCTACAATTTTACTTCAAGGTCCCAATGGACCATATGGTTTCACAATTAGGGTATTACATATACCTATGAAAAAAATCCATTGAGACCTTTTCCCAATGTTGATTTGGTTTGGAAAATAGTTGTAGAATACCTAGTGCCTAGATTGTCTATCCTTTGTTTTGTTGGAAAACCAAACATTCTACAACAAAATTTTGAAAATATTTTTTAAGACCTTCCCTAAAAAAAAACCTTCTTGCTCCAATGGTATATTTTTAAGGACCTTGAATGTACTCCCATAGGAGAAGTGTACAATTCCAAAAGAAACTTTTGTTTGAGCTTAGAACTCTTAAATAAATATAGGTGATCTTGGTGCTATAGTGAATAAATTTTCCACACAAATGTATGTAGTGAAATAGGGTCTTCTTGTAGTTATTCAATCATCTTGCATGCCTTCTTATCCTCAATGTTTCCATTATTTCCTTTCTTCTTCTACCAAATCAAATTGAATAATGGAAAAAGCATAAAGTAATCCCTCAATGTCATCTTCTTTTCTTGATAGTGCATCTGCCACCACATTGTGTTTTCCTTTTTTGTAGGTAATTTCAAATTCATAACCTAACATCTTTGTAACCCGTTTTTGTCTCTCTTCTAAATATAATGTTTGTTCTAAGAAGTACTTAAGGTTTTCATGATATGCTCTTACCATGAAGTGTCTTCTCATTAGGTAAGGGTGCCATTTCTTAATTTCATGCAATATGGACAACATATATTTTTCATAATTTGGATTGAGTAAGTTTTTTCTTTTAAGTTGGAAACTTTAAAATGCAAGGGGCCTTCCTTCTTGAATTAAATATACACCAATTCCATGCACTAAGGCATCACATTCCATTATAAAGGCTTCTGTGAAGTCAAGAGTGGCTAATACAAGAGTTGTACACATAGCCACTTTAAGTTTTCAAAAGCTTCAATTGCTTCTTGATTCCAACAGAATGCATCCTTTTTCAATAACCTTGTTGGAGGTGATGTTATAGTTTGATCATAATTCCTTATTAACTTGCAGTAGTAACCTATTAATCCTAATAATTCTCTAATATTCTTCAAGGTTTTAGGAACTAGTCATTCCATGCCAACCCTTAATTTTGTTTAGGTCCACTTTAATGCCTATTCCACTTCCCAAAATCCAAAGGCACACTTAGAAGGCTTGGCATACAATTAATGCTACTCCAATAGATTTAAGACCCTTTTGAAATGTTGTACATGCTCCTCCCACTATTATATATATAAGTATATCATCAAAAAATACAAACACAAATTTTCTTAGGAAGGGATTACAAATAGAATTCATCAATATTTGAAATGTGGAAGGTGTATGTTTAGGAAGGACAAATGGCATCACCAAAAATTCATAATGACCTTGATGTGTTCTGAAGATTTTTTTTGGAATGTCTTCTTTATTGGTTGTGGAACCCGATCTTCTTGATTCAGAGACGTTATTGTTTCAATTATGTTTGGATCCTAGCACCTAATGAGGTGTGTGGGGTGCTTTCCCCACACTACAGTTGTCGGGGGTGTCCATGGCGTTCAACAACTATTTTGGGATCCCCTTCTTGGCGAGGGTTCGGGGGAAGCCCCCTCGTAGTTAGAAAAAAATTCCTTGTAAAATGTTGTAATCTCATAGTAATGACTTCGTCAATAATGGGTGATTTACGAGCCCATGGTTTTGGGTAGTCCGTGGTATTTTTTCCATGGTATTCCCTCTATAAAAGGAAGGCATTGTAATACAACTATGTAATTGTATTGTAACATTGTGAAAACAATCTTTGTGATTTCATGGAAGAGATTGTGAGAGAGTGAAGAGGAAGTGCAACATGTGTGCTACAGGTTGTATCCTTTCATTTCGTTGGACGGTATAATAATAAAAGGACTAGAAATTTCTGTGTGGATGTATCCCATCTTGGGTGAACCACATTATATGTGTGTTTCTCTTGTAATGTGTTAATGTGTTTTATATTTTCATATTGTTTATTTTTATTTCTCTGCTATCCTGTTTTTCTAACATTCTTTCCTCATTATAATTTGAAGATATCCAAAACGAAGATCCAACTTGGTAAAGAAAATTGCTCCATGTAATTCATATAATAATTCATTAATGATGGGAATATGCCAACTTATATTTTAAGTTCACATTATTGAACTCTCTATAGTATGGAAACATACACCATGAACCTTTTTTTATGAACCATCACCATTGGTGTAGAGAAAGAAATGTTTCTAGTTTGAATGATGTCTACATCTAACCTTCCTTGAACTATTTTTTCAATTTTAATATTTTTTGCTTATGGGTACCTGTAGTGTCTAATGTTAGGTGGTACACTACCTAGTTGCAAGTGTATATCATGGCGGTGATGTCTAGTGGGTGGAATTCCTTTGGTCATTTCTACAAATACCTTGGAATTTTTTTCAATAACTTGTAGGAGATCAATTGGAATAGAGGGTGTATATTTTTGCACATATCAAGAGCACAATTGTGAAATTATTCCATAATGTCTCATTTTTTTCAATTTTGAAATGTTGTTAGATATTATAACTCTATAGGGCTTCCCCATAATCCCTCTAAGTTCAATTTCCTTTCCTTTTGAAGAGAATCTCATGAAAAGTTCTTGAAAATTAAGAGACATTTTACCCCTAGTACAACATCAACACTACCCATTTGGATTGCAATCATTGGACTATCCAATATATACCCCCCCATAGTAAGCTTTATATTATGGCATTTCCCTAAAAAATTTACGGTACCTCCATCTATAACCATTACTTGAAATTTCATCTTGAATATACAAAGCAATTGAGAAATTTGGCAAATTTTTAATTAATGAAGTTATGGATACTACCAAAATCAATAAACATATTGTTTCCTTTTTCTTTTAGATATATCCTTCTACGCTAAGAGTTTCAAGAGTACTAGTGTCATCCAATGCATGTCAAGATATGGTTGGAGCAGTATCTTCTAGATCTAACTCTTGAGATTGTTATGGTTTGGATCATCTTCCTCTTCACAGTCCATGTAGAATAATCTCTTCTCATTGCACTTATGCTCTTTATTATACTTGTTGTCATGATCGAAACATATTCCCTTTGATATTTTTTCCTCCAATTGTTGAGGCATCAGCTTTGTAGGTTGATTGTGGTTGGGGGAGTAAACACTTCCCTCTCTATAGTTGTTAGTAGTATCCCTTCTAGTAGGAATATTTTTACTTTCGATTTTTATTTACAAACTAAAATATTTCTCTAATGATTTAGGTTCAAATAGATGTACCTCATGTTGAATTCTCTCGTTATAATTCCCATAAAGATACCCAACAAATAATTCTCATGAATTCTCTTCATTCTAAGCCTCAAATTCTAAAACTTCTTAATGTAGTCTACAACTAAACCTGTTATCACTCCAGGAAACTCCTCTAGGTTGCAGCTCGAGGATGACTGGTAACTTAAATGTTTTTAATGGTTTTTTCTAAATGGATCAAGTCAGATGACCTACAAGACCTCACTCTCTCAAGACATGCATAAAACTCAATAAAAAGATTAGGCTTCTAACTACCAATGTTCAGAGGCTTGATAATAAGATGAATAAATGGAGAACTTACTATGCTGGCAGATTCATACATAAAACAATCACATATGAATGGCTAATCATAACAAGGAAAAAAATTGTAATTCAACTCATCAACACATAGATAGGATGACAGCTATCTGGCATTAGATAAAAAGAATAAACCTGAATCAGACATTCAAGCACAAGTACATAACATAAAAGATATGGAAGTTGAACATATAAGGGCAAAAAAGCTTATATTAAATGATGAATAACATGAGAAGCTTGATAACAATAAGGGTCTAAAAGTATCCAAAGTCAAACCATTGCTTCAAAATAAGTCTTAGACTTTATATCCTTTACAAAAATCTTCAGATCCTAAATTGTTGGATCTGATTTACTAAAAATAGATAACAAAACTGTTTTGCAAAAATTTAGGTCAAAAACCCTAATTTAAGTGCTAGTCTATCTAACTCTAACACTTTTTTCACTCATTGAACTCTTTTATAACTGTAGTGATCACTGAAGTAGAGCTACAACCTATTATTTGATAGATAAGCCATAGTTTGTAAAAAACAGGTAGGGTCTGTGACCCATTTCTCCTTGATTGCACCTTCAAAACTGGAACATACCTCCTCCATTGGTGCTTTTCATCAATTTTCAGCTTCCTAATTCACCCCTGAGGTGTTTGTACCCATCAAAACTGGTTCTGTGTGTCAACATATCATTTTGCACCCTTTTGTGCTTTTAGTGGTTAAGGAAGCAGAATCCTGGGTCTATTAGCTGCCAAAAGCTCTGCTTTTGGTGGCTAATGAATAGCTACTGTGTTCGCCTAACCAACCGAAAGCTCTATTTTCTGCAAAATTTTATTAGCCTTTAAATCAACCTTTTACAGTTTTTACCTCTGTCCTTTCGGTATTTCTTCCATTTGCATAGGGTTTGACAGAGCAGCAGCATCATGAGCTGCCTCAGGATCCTGAAAGCTTGCTGCTGCCTTTGCTAGGGTTTCTAGTGCAAAGTGAGCTTGAGAGCTAGGGTTTGAGTTGGAATTCTTCATCTGCAACCTCAATAATCTGATCATCCTATAAATCCTGGTGTTGTCCTTCATAAACCTCAGATTCCTTTTTTGCAGCAGGAAATACATCCCTTTCATTTCTAGCAGAGAATTATGCAATTGAGTATTTTCTTGGTTAATATTGCATTCTCTTTTTATCTCTCTCTCTAAGACCTCCATTTCATGTATTTGCCCTAATAGCTGGTTTATTCTCCGAGACCTAGGTTTTCTTGAGGAGGTCTCTGCCATTGGTTCTTCTTGACCTTCCCTTGGTGTTGGTGAGGGAAACTCCTCTTATTCTTCTACCACATGCTCTGTTAGGTCAAATTCTTGTTCCTTTTCTTCTTCTGAGTCTGAGTAGGGAAAGTTAAGTATATTTCCACTTTGTGCTGGGGCCTCCTTCTCCTTTCCACTGAAGTCCATATTTCTTTTGGCTTGGTTGGTTATAGAAGTTGGAGAAGGCTGATCCATTGTCACTGGTGAGATAGCCCTTCTCTTCCTCTTTCCACTCCTGGGAGTGGTGGATTTCTTTGAAGGGGACTTTCCTTT
Organism: Pseudotsuga menziesii; assembly: GCA_001517045.1. NCBI lineage: Eukaryota > Viridiplantae > Streptophyta > Pinopsida > Pinales > Pinaceae > Pseudotsuga > Pseudotsuga menziesii. Next base: position 877,391 of record LPNX010175977.1, on the reverse strand, counting down.
GTCTTTTGGCTGTAAGCCTGTTTCAAACTCATTCCAAAATAAGAAATATGTCCATGCTATGTTTCTTCTTTGCAGCAATTCTTGGACAATGAGTTTTATCAGGCCATGGTGAGATAACCTCCCTGTGATTTTGGTGGGTTGGGCCTTGACCTGATGGGCCATCTTGGTTAAGCTCTTGTGGAGGTAGAATGGTAGGTTTAAAGGGCTTCTGCCTGTAAAATGATTCATCAATTTAAAGTGATATATCATCACCCTGTTATACCTGAATTCACAGGTTATATAAACCAAGATTGCTTTCAATAACTGCTACCACTTCTCCTCAAGCTAGGTGGATGGGATGATTTTCTTCCATACCACATTTTTGTGTAGGCTTTAAGTAGGACACGAACTCCACATCCTTAGTAATGGTGGTCTTGAACCATTTCTCCCCAGTCCTTGGGAGTTTTGCAACTTCTGCTAATAGGGTTTCATCAACCTGGAACTCTTCCTTTCCTATCAATGCCTTGGAGCCATAAAAAAAAAGAGCAAAGGCTTCTGCCACTTGTTGGTGGGAACCCTATATTTTCTCACAGAACCTGTAACAGCTTGCATCTCTGAAGAATTGGCATACTTTTGGATGTGACTCAAGATAGCTAATGTCACCTAACTCCTGTCTGAGGACATGTTGTCCTTTCTTCATCTTTGGGTTGTGCTTTTAGTACTTGCAAAAACCAAAATTCAAATTCTGCAAATGGGATTAACACGCTAGTTTCAGGGGTGGTTTGGAGCAGCGAGGATACATGCAGATAACTGTGGACTGTACTGAGGATATGGTTCTGATTTCGAGGTGGAAATCAGTTGACTGGTACTTGAGTATAATGATGGTAGACTCTGGTGATAACCATGAGATAGTCAGTACAATGATCATCTTTAATTGAAAACTGATGTTTTGTGGTGGTTCAACTGCAGTCGTGGGAAAGATGGAGGGTAGGCTTAGGGTTTTGGTCTCTATCAGTCAATTTGGTTCAATAATGACCCTTTATTTACCAACTAATGATTTTCTACAGTCCCCCAGTCTTTTCGGCTGTTAAGTGCTAGATCATGACGTGCGTCATGCTGACATCGTTTGATTTCGATGGATAAGCTAACCGTTTTTCCTCTTTTGTCCTTTTTGGCGGTTAAGGAAATCTTGGGTCTAATTTGCAAGCTGTTGAAAGCTATTATTTTCGGTGGCTAATGAACCATTGGCTCGTTCGCCCAAGCCATCAAAATATTCCTTTCCAAAAAATGTATTTAAATAGCTTTCAGTGGTTAATGTCTTCCTGGACCCACTTGCTAAGCTGCCAAAACCTAGGCCTTTTGGTGGCTAATGAACTGTTGGTAAGTTAGCCTAAGCCACTGAAATCCCCCTTTCCAAATTTTTATAAAAACGATGCCAACAGGCTTTCGGTGGTTAATGTAGTCCTGAGTCCAAATCGTTAGCTGCCGAAAGCTAGGCTATTCGGTGGCTAATGAACTATTCAAAATTTCTCCTAAGCCATGGAAAGCTAAACTTTCAAATTTTCTTGAAAAACAGAACACCGGGAATTCCAAATTTGTTAATCATCCAAACATCTTTCATAATATACCCTAAAATCTTCACTACTACAAAAAATAAATTGTCTGAGTTTGACCTATTGAAAATTAATTTATTTAGGAGATAACAAAACATTTTTTCTTTATATTTATCAATTGGATAAATAAGTTGTTACTATTAATATCCCCATAATGTGATATCAATTCTTTCGTAAACATAGACCAAGAGATAATATAGTCCTTTTTACAGTCACAAAGCATTGGTACTATACAAACTAGTCAGATTCTAAATATAAGAATGCAATAGATACCTTTTATGAAGTTGGAACTTGGTGTAAATCGAATAATTTCTCCATTTGGAATATCCATGTTATTATATCATCGCCATCAAAATTTCTCATATCAATATTGGGAATGAAGTAGTTCCTTGGTCTTGAGTTGAACTCATGATGATGTGATTAATATTCAAATGTCTAGGAGTTGAACCTCTTGTTCTGCAAAATTTTCTCAATTTAATTAGGCTGTGACTGGAACAAGTCCTTCTTGTGCTCCTTATCATCTTTTGGAGTGTCTAGTTTTGGTTAAGATGGCCAATTATAACCTTCACAAGTTCTTACTTCATCTTTACAAGGATATTTTGTATATACCCTATAAATTTTTTAAATTCATCCTTATTTACCATATCAATGCTTCCCACCTTTATTAACATTGTATCTTCAAAAAAATTCTTCAACGTTAATCTTGTTCACAACTCATAGTTCACTTACTCATGCTCTTCTTGTGTCATGATTGAGCCTTCAAATTATTTAAGAGGTAAACAAATTTGTTTCCCACCTCTGTCCATTTTATCCCAATAATATCTACTATAGATCTTCTATATTTCCTCTTTATAAAACATTTTGAATCAACCAAAACCATCTCTCTAAAAAAAAGACATGGAAGTTTTAGTTTAACATACATTGAAAAACCCTAGTTTGTAGGATTTCTTGGTGGTCCAGCCTGATCCTAAATTATATATGTAATTCCATCCCATCTGAATATGAAATTTCTTCCTTTAGTATACTAGTGTTTCTTCCTTGAAATTCCACAAGTCTTACCTGATTCTGATGTGTCAAGAAAAAGTTATGGTAATTTCGTAAAACTAGTTTATTTTTTATTCAAAAGAGTGATAATGTATGATTTTCCGCACACCCAATTTTTTAGATCTTATTTTGAAATCGATACCAAAAATATCCTGGTATGTCTTATTTTCTTATTCAATATGTCTCACTCAATTTGGATCTCTTAAGATCCATATATAACATTTTTACCCAGAACACATGTTCGAGACTAGTTTTTTTAACTAGTCAGAAACCCTAACTTTGACAGGGTATTACTTAGAAAATGTAATTAATTAGGATCTAAAAAACATACCAACTATTGTTATATATGTCTTCTACATCCAATCCAATTTTTTTTGTCTAAAACGTGCCAAAAAAATTTATAGTAGAAATTACAAGATGACTTGTTTTGGAAGCACCCATGATCTCATACCAAATTTTATGCAACAAATTCCCAAAAAAACATATAATAATAAAGAGAGAGTAATCCACCACCTTAATAATGAATGAAAGAGATTAACAATAAGCATCTTCGATGGGGAGACCTTTAGATACAATGTAGCAAAGACACAAGACAATATGAGGTGATCATAAGCTAGGTCTCCTTGGTATATATATAGGAGACAAAGAGTACAATTACAATTCTATCTGACCATACAATCATAACTAAGGTCCTAGATGACAAATAAATATAATACAAATATAAAAATAAAAATATAATATTACAATTTATAGGGCTTAACATATTTCCTCCACTTGTTGAAGAGTAAACCTTGTGGGTCGAGTGAGGTTGGGGGAGAACATTTCCCTATATATAAGTGTCAGTAGAATCCCTTATAGTAACCATATTTATACTTTCAAATTTCATTTCCAAACTAAAAGAATTCCCCAATGATTTAGGTTCAAAGAGATGTACCCGATGTTGGATGCTCTCTTTTAAAGTGCCCATAATGAGAACCAACAAATTATCCTATGGAATGTTCTTCACTCTAAGACTCAACTTTTGAAAATATTTAATGTGCTTTGTGATTGGACTTATTTGCTTAAGATTTATCAATTGTTTAAAGAAGGTGCTTGTTTAATATCCCCATAATTTCCTATAAATTAATCCATAAATATAAATCAAGAGATAAAAGATTCCTTTTTATGATCACAAAGTCATTCCTACCACACAATTGATTAAGTACTAACTACAAATATAAAATAGTTACATTTTGTAAAGTTGGAATTTGGTGTAGATCAAATAAATGTTCAATTTAGAATATCCATGTTATTGGATCATTTCCATCAAATATTCTCATATCAATATTGGGAATGAATCAGTTCCTTGGCCCCGAGTTGAAACCACGATGATGTGGATTATGGAGTGATGAATTATCAAGTGTTGGAGACTCAAACCTCTTGTTCTCCAATTATTTTTCCTTTTTCTCAGTATGTAATTGGTATGTGACCTTATTTCTCTCCTTATCCTTTTATTGAGGAGGTGAATTAGTGGGGAATAAGAATCTCATATTATACATAATTAACCTTTCATACCTCAAGATAATTGGACACATTTTCCATATTTTGATCCATTTTTTCCATAATTTTCATATTTGGTTTCAAAATTTTTTCTATATCATTTTTTATGTTTACTAAGTGAACATGTGTGACTAACTTATCACTCAATTTGTTAAATTTTCCCTCCAAATTAGTTATTTCGTTATATATTTCTTCATTTTCTTGATGCAACATGATTGAGCTCTCTAGAGGTTTAATTGGCATATATTTTTTACAAAATTCCTTGCCATGTGAGCCCAAAAATAATATGTACCTGTAATTATACTCTTTTCTCTCTTTATCACAAGTTTTGAATTACCTACACCAAATATTCTAGGAAAAACTAATGCAAGTTTCAAGTTAGCATACCTTTAAAACCATGGGTTGTAAGTTGTCTTTTTGTCCAACCTTTCTCCTTAATTGTTTTTGGATCCCCCCTCCCCCCCCCAAGTCATAATTTTGACCTATGGAATCTCGGTATGTCTTCTCTACAATGACATAAGTTTCACCAATTTCTAATCTGTTAAGGGAAAGATACAGTAACTTTCCCAAAAGTTTTTGTTTTTGTCCTTTTCATGAGAGAAAAATTGTATGACCTATCATGTGTCCAAATTTTTAATCTACTTCTAACATTTTTACCAAAAATATTATGGTTTGACTTCTTTCTTATGTAACTAGTTGGACGCAAATTGGATCTTGAAATATTCAAATACATTAGTTTTACCTAAAGCGCATGTTTGAGACTAGTTTTTTTACTAGTAAAAAACAATAACTTCAAAAGACTATAACTCTGAACTTATAGTGAAAAAAGCCCTGAAATTTTAACCACAAGTAACTTGCTATGTCTCTTAAGGATCCTCAAAACTTACGTATCTAAAATATCCCATTAAAAAATTATAACAAAAATGGATCTTATACCAAATTTTATGCATAAAATTCCCAAAATAGCATAAAATTAGAAAGAGAGAGTAACCCAACACCTTGATAATGAAATAAATAAATGAATAAAAAGCCTCTTCAAGGGGGGACCTCCTTTTACAATATATCAAATTCAAAATACAAGATGATATGATATCTAAAACTAGGTCTTCTTGGTGTGTGTGTGTGTGTGTTNTGTGTGTGTGTGTGTGTGTGTGTGTGTGTGTGTGTGTGTGTGTGTGTGTGTGAGAGAGAGAGAGAGAGAGAGAGAGAGAGAGAGAGAGCATGTATAATAATGATCAAGGTCCTAGCCAATCAATAAAGGAAATACTAATAGACTAATAGAAATGTAATGTAACGATATATAGGTATTGACACAGTTCTTATATTTTGAGGAAATCTTAAGAGAAATATGTCCTCAACCCCTAAAGGCCAATAGGATTTAATGACATGTCAATATTAATATGTTATCAAGATTTTATTGTATCCAATTGATATATCTCGAGTAAAAAGGGCTAGTTACAAAGCACATTAAGAAGTTTTGGAATTCTAGTCTTAGTGTGAAGACAATTTCAAAGGATAATTTATTGGATCTATTAATAGGGACTTTAAAGGAGAGAATTTAACATGAGGTAGGTCTCTTTGAACATAAATCATTGGAGAATTATTTTATTTTGGCAAGGAAAGTTGAAATTAAAAATTTGTCTACAGAGGAAATTGTTTCCTTCCCAAAACTCACTAAGACTGCAAGGTTGAATCCTTATTAAGTGGAGGAAATAAGGCCGAAGGGTTATGTTTCAATTGTGACAAAACGTACAACAAGGGGCATAAGTGAAATGAGAAGAAATTATTCTACATAGATTGTGAAGAGCAAGAAAGTCTAAAACTAGAAAAATATCAAGAGGTGGAGCTAGAAGATAATACTCCAACAATATCTTTCCATGCAATGGTTGAAATTAGATCTCCTCAAACTCTTAGAAGAGAAGGATATATAAAAAAGAAAAACATGGCATTGTTGATTGATTATAGTAGTACCCATGAATTCATTAATTGAAAATTATCCAAACTTTTTGAATTGATTTATATATCCAACACAAGAATTTGAAGTAATAATTATAGATGGAGGTACCAAAAACGATTGATGTAAGTGCAATATATTAAGCTTATAACTATGGGGATGTATTTATTATATAGTCTAATCATTGCAATAAATGGGTGTTTTTGATGCTATACTAGGGATCCAATGGATACAATCATTGGGAATAGTGGCTCTTAATTTTAAAAGATAATTCATCAGATTCTCATCAAAAGGAAAGGAAATTCAACTCAGATGGATTTCAGGGAAACCGTTTATAGTTATACATGGTGTAATTTCACAATTGTACTCATCAGATGTTCAAGAATTTATACCCTCTATTCTAGTGGATCTCCTAGAAGTTATTTTCAATCATTCCAAGTTATATGGAGAGATTCCTAAAGGTATTCTACCTACTTGACATCATGACCATGTCATTCACTTGAAACTAATAAGTGTACCACCTAACATCATACCCTACAGGTACCCATATACATAAAAGAGTGAGACTGAGAATATTATTCAAGAAATATTATATGTGGGCATCATTCAACCTAGCCAAAGTTCTTTCTAATCACCAGCAATGATGGTTCACAAAGAGGAAGGCATGTCGGATATGTGTCCATATTATAGATATATCAATAAGATGAACACCAAACATAAACTTCCTATTAACCAACCATTGATGAATTATTAGATGAATTACTAAGAGAAAATTTATTTACCAAGTTGGATTGTTTTGGACATTTTCAAATGGAAATCAGGAAACAAGACATTTTGAAAACAACCTACAGAACACATGAAGGTCATTATTTATTTATGGTGATCCATTTGGAATTACTGTTACAGGAAATTATCATCCAGTGTTGACATAGGTTGTTTCCCTATATTGAAAGAATCAAAACAAGAACAAAACAAACTACATATTAGAGAAACTTTCCCTAGGATCAAATAAACTGCTTGAATTAACTGCTCTCCTCACCTTCCACAGGCTGTAAAGGTCTAAACATTGAAGTGCTTGATCTATGTGGATAACCTGCAAGAGACACAACAAAACAAAAACCAAGTGAGAGTAATAAGATGGTTTATAATATTACGTAAAAGACCAAGGAGTTCAACAATAAAATCAGCATGATAATCATACATACAAATGCTTATGGGAAATAAACTATATTTGTATTAAAATATAAAGAGTATACAACCAATGCTTTGGTGTTGAGAACTCTTCTCAAAGGATCCTTGCCTAAAATCCTTTAACTTTCATACTAATCACTCAAGAGTTTGACTGAATTTGGCTAGAATTTGGATGCAATAACACATTCTTTCTCCCTTTCCCCATGAGGGGTGAGCTAGTATTTAAAGGCTTGAGAAGATAGGATAAGTTGAGGTTTATATGGGAGAGGTGGAGGGATGATCTTAGGATGAGGGGATCTCAAGCTCTAGTTGTCCTGAATCATAGGCATGAGGCTCCATGAAGGCTAGCTTTGAGAAGCCTCTCAAACCTCCCTTTTTTTCCTTCATAAGTCGAGCAAAGCACCTTGTCCAAGGAGGAAAGGTGGTACTAAGAGGGCATCGCTACTTGTAAGTGAGAATTAGGAGGTGAAAATTCTCTTTGCAAATGTAGAAAAGGCATTGCTGATATTGGTACCAGGCATTTATCACAAGTAAAGTGCAGTGGTGGCCAAAAATAATAAATTATTCATCCTTACTCATTTTCAACTCCAATATTTGAGGAATTTAAGGAAAACACTAAGTTAATTATCCTGCAACATGATGTTGACAAGAATTAGATGTAATAGAATCCCCCCAAAGCATGAGGCTAGAGGGAATAGACAGGAAAAAGGATTTGTAAGAACAAGTAATCACTTTGAGGCAATCATCCAAATATTAGAACTCATCAATGACCAAGGTCACCCTGCAGTACATTTACACTTTGATACATATCCATATGACTCACAACATGGCTCCTGACCAATACGATGTAGATTCATGCGATATATAAAAAATCACAGCTACTAAGATACATCATATATCCATGAGGAAAACTCAAATTTGGACATAGCCACCAGACATACAATGTATATGTATGTCATACGGATGCAAATATGAGCACAACCACGAACATAAAAATGTGTATCCATGCTATGAATCATACAAATACTCCATCATAACCTAGGGAAAGAAATGGATGCTTAACAGGTACCCAGGGTCTTTGTCTTGTCTTCACTGAAAGTACGATTCTATCCATGCAAACACATGTATTGAAGTTGAACATGGTAGAAACCACTTGATTACTAGTCAATGATGAAAATTGTTAACAAGTGTGAGGGATATCACCATTAATGTTAATGATTCCCAAGGTACCCTAATACATTTCTCTCAATGTGAATAGATGGAATGATGTCAAACAATCGACTAAATATTTCGATCAAAGGTCAATGATGTAAACCTCTTGTTGAAAGTAAGAAAATCTGTCATTAAGGTATACCAATCTCAATGTACTGACTTGTTTCTAATACTAATTCCCAGAATATGTGTTGAACTTGACAGGAATAGTCTCGTCGAAGGAGGGCCATGATGAATCACTCATCAATGACACGAACCCCCCAAAAAAAGTTATGGAATTTGAGTTTGAAGTAACCATAGGATTGACTAAAAGGTAGCTGGCATAATATTAAAGGTAGTTTTAATTGTAGAGGGTAACTCTCAACAAAATTTTCCTTTGAACATGCATGACCGAAGAATTGGCAGCATTGACTTGACAAGGAAGATACCAGGACATAATGCGACATTGGATGATGCATTCTTTGAAAAGACTCAAAGGAGTAACAATATGACTCATGAGAGAGGATCGACTTAGAGACAAGCTCAATACCTAATTGTTTGAATGATTAAATGCAGGAAGGTGCCATGTTCAAAGGTGACTATATAAACTGCCAATATTGCAAATGAAACATAGTTCCTCCCTTTAATTTCCCCATCATGATTTATTAGTGCCTCTTAACATTTTAACGAGTAAAAAATAAGGTAACAAATACTCATTGTAGCTTGTCATGAGATAAGTCCATTCTCATGTGTTTTTTGAACCTGAGAAAGGAGAGGTTTGTTCCCAGAAAAGGGTCTTTTAGTGTTTAGTTTAACGAGTCCACTGAAAGGAAACTTGACATCGTACATGTTTAGAGAGTCTGAACGAGACTAAAGAAGACTCTGAAAGGTCATTTTTCGTATGATTTAGTCTCTGAGTCCCAAAAATGTATAAAATAATACCTTGGATAACTCTTCTAGTTAATAACTAGAATGTACCTTTTTTGTAAATAGTCAGTTCGGATCAAAAAAATGGTAAACTACTATCGAAAAGAAGACCTTTCAAGTAATTTTACGTGCGTTAAAGAGACAATTTCACTTGGCGATATTTTCACATTTTAAGAGTCATAAAAGAGCTTAAAGAAGACTCTAGAAGGGCTTCTTTTTCATAAATAGGTTTAACGAGTCCAAAAGAGTAGTGAAAGTTGACTCAAAAACTTAGTTATAGGGTTTAACGAGCACGGCTAAATTTTTAAAATTGCATTCAGAATCTTTTTTGTTTTGACCGAGAACAAGAAAAAAAGACTAAAAAAAAATCCTTCATAGGGCCAAAAATATCAATTCCTCATGGCTTGCAATTCTTAAAAAGACCATTAGACCCCAAATTGATAAAAAAATAGACCATAATTAACTATATTAAGGGTAAACATAATAAATACAATAAAATAAAAGGTCAAAATGATAAATAAAACTAGTGAATAGTCAAAAAATAGTTACCATTGTTTTTTACCCATCTTTGGAGAGGAAAGGGACCTTTTGAGAGCAATCTTGGCATACAAATTGTGGAGGTTACGATCGATATTGGAGAACCTTCTAGACAAGGTAAATATTGATATCTTCCCCTTCATTTATATGGTTTCCTTTTCTAGTTAATCCATTTTTAGGTGTTTTAGGGTCATTTTCCAAGAGGAAAATGCAACTCTTGGGCACCGCACATCCCCTTTCGGGAATTCTAGTACTACATGACACCACACATTTCCTTAAGGGAAAGTATGCTACCACTGCTCTATCTGAAAGGATAGAGTGAGGTGGTGTAGTCTACCCTAGAATTCTCAAGATTACAATCAAATGGAATATTTTTAAGAGTTTAAAATGGTTGAAAATGATTATTAATCCTCTAATTTGATTGTTTGGTAGGTTGCACAAGAAAAAATGGCCGCGTGGAAAGAAAGGGAACACGAACTAGATGAGATTCATGGGGTGAATGATCATGGAACTGTAAGTGCACTTCGGGAATGCAGGATTCTAAAGTTCTTTCAAGTTCCTAACATGAGGGATCATATCAAGTTACTGGAATACATACTTAGGATGTGGAATCCTAAGCAACAACATTTCGAATTGGGTGCACACATACTCACTATGAAAGTGGAAGACATCTACTTCCTTATTGGGTTCTCTAGGTGAGGAACACACATCTCTCTAACTGGTCCTCGTGGTGGGGATGTTACTACTAAAGGCCTCATTGATCAATATTTTTTCCCACGTACCCAAATGAGTAGGAAAAATATCCTAATCAAGGATGTGAGGGACTTTCCTTTGAGGAAAACCCTCTTCACTATGCAGAGGGTATCAAGAGTCATGGAGCACATCAGGCATCCAGTGCCCACATGTTGTATGCCTTAGAGGAAATGACACCGACTGTTTTTAACTGGGTTGAAGCCTTTTTAGTGACCTTCAAATAACAAATTACCAAGTGTCATCATGGTGAAGTGAAACAATTTGGATATGGTACTATTTTAGTGTCATTTTTCTTAGAGCAGGTTCCACTATTGAGGCCTCAGGTGGCCTTCAATGAAATTAGAGCAAGAGATTTGTCCATGATCTTGCGGGTTGAGGTTATGGATTGCCATGGTGGCGGGGGTCCAAAGGTCAAATATGGGGCATCCTTCTTTCGCTGGTTAGATGAACAACTCCTAATGATCAAGGATTGCACCTATGTAGCCACACATTTTTGAGGAGATCCATACTTAGCCTTGCCCGAGGATGGGAAATGGGGATATATCAGTAAGTAAAACACTAAAAATGCATGTTTTTTATGTTTTTGTGATTTTATAATTTTTATGCGTGGTAATGAGACATGTTTCCTATTGTGCAGATGTTTGGATAGAAAGACCAGGAGGGTCCTCACCGATCGACAGACGAGCTGGTGCTAGGATGATGACGAAATGATTGAGCTTAAGGAGAAACTCAATAGGATGACATTGGATATTCCTGATATTTCAGTGGATGACCTCCCTAATAGGTACCAGTAACACACGATTGGTGTGTTGGGTCGTTTTGGTTGCTTGTTGCATATAGTAGCAAGGGCCATTATGTGCTATCACTAGCATCACTAGGGGTTAGTAGGATATGTACACTGAAATATACGAGCTTCAATTTTTTGTTAACATATAGTATTGAAAGATAACATGCTTTAGTCCAAGTCTCGAGACCACATTTTTGTACTAAACACTTTATACACACACACACACACACACACACACACACACACACAGACTTATTTTTGTGGCCTATAAAATTTTGTAATGGAATGTGATTTACATGGATTTTACCCTTTTACACTATTTATTTATAGATTCATGTGTTATTTTATATATCAATATGTCAAGAATAGGAAATATTCCAATCCAACATGCAATGAGCAAACGAATCAACAGTCAAATTAAAAGATATTAGAACATGTTTATAAGTAATGGACGCAAATGACCTCTCAAGTAGATGTACCCTTCGAAAAAGACGAAGAAGCACTGGGTTTCGGATGGCGTACACATGGTTCAACTGAGAAACCACTAGTTGGGAGTCCAAAAAGACAATCAAGTGATCAATATCACAAGAAGAAGCTTCAATTAACAACCTTATCACTGCATGATATCCAACGATATTGTTGGTAGCGGGACCTAGGAAAACTCCCCCTAAACTAGCTAAGTCATGGGATTGGGAATAAAGTACCCAGGATGTTGAAGCGAAATTCAGGGTATGGCAGCTAGAACCATCAACAAAACCATAGTAAAGAGCCATTTGCATAATTTTAAAACATAACATGGAATAAGCAGTGTCGGACAAGACCCAAAACCATGCTAAAATAATAAAACCACACTAAAAAGTCAAATATACATAAATGTACAAGGTATTGATGCAAGATGTTATAGGAATAGTACCTTTTCATGTACATCCCATTGTGAAGCTAGCTGAAAGGTATTCCATCATAATCTACTAATTCGACATAGGCCCCATTCTCTAAGACTTTGCTAATGACATAGGTACCGTACCACATTGATTCAAGTTTCACTTTCCCCAATTTATCATGTTTCTGATCATACGTCAAAACAAGGTGTCCTTCGTTGAAGACACAAGGTTGAATTGATTTATTGTATTGGTCCTTCATGCATTTTTTATGTGACTCATTGGCTAAAGCAGTATCTCGTCGCATTTCATCAAGGTTGGTAAGATAAAGGAAACGTTCTTCCTTGATTGAGGTATTAGGTAGAAGCTCGACAACTAGTTTCAATGATGGGATTTCACATTCGATAGGTAAAATGGATTCCAGTCCATAGACTAATTGAAAAGGTGTGAAATCGATCATTGTTTTTAGAGAATTTCTATAGACCCAAAGTGTCGAAAATAGAGTTAAGTGCCAATTTGATTTATGTTCTCCAACCATCCTATGAAGCATGGTCTTAAGGACTTTGTTAATGGCTTCAACTTAGTCGTTATCTTGTGGATAGTAGGGGGTTGAGTTTTCATGATGAAAGCCCAACTTGGCTCTTAGCTTAGTCATCATCTAATTACGGAAATGAGATCTGTGATCAGTCACTATAGCCTAAGGAACCCCAAACCTAAGCAATGACATGGTTGAAAAGGAAGAGGGAAATAGTCTTACCATCCTTTGCATATGTTGGCATTTCCTCATCCTATTTTCAAAAATAATAAATAACTACAATGATGTAACCATGCCCCCCCCCCCCCACTGAGGTAGGCTTACAATGCATAAAATCCATCCCCCATCTAGAGAAAGGAACAACGACAATGACAAGGTGTAGAGGAGCAGGGTGAGTGTGCTTTTTAAGATAAAAGAGCTGGCAGGGTGGGAATTTTTTGACCGCTTGATGGAAATATTTAAATATCGAGGGCCAAAAATAACCAGCATGAAGGATTTTCTTAGCTGTAGCTATCCCAGAAAGATGATCGCCACATGCTCTAGAGTGGAAATCATTCAATACTTGTTCAGCCTTATCATGTGTTAAACATCGTTAGAGAATGGAATAAATACCACATTGATATAGGGTATTATTGATGATTAAATAATACTTGGTGTGATGATGAATGCGTCAACGATCAACGTGAGATAGATCGGGATGAAAAAGTTGAGTTTGGAGATATATGATCAAATATCCATACCATGGGTCGTTCATTCTAATTAGGAACAAGAACACATCAGGAAATGAGTCATTAGGATTAGTTTTCGTGATAACACAGGGAATATCACACATCAACTCCACACAAACTAATGAATTCAGGAAGTAGTCTTAACGAACTCAATATCAATTTTTTTGCAGTATAACAATCCAACGAGAATATTTGACCCCCAGTACCAGCTAGGTCAGGATGTAATACATGGGTTTTTATCTAGGAGAATGGTAGTGGTGCGAGGTAGGATGTAGTGACAAAATCATTGTACAGCAATGAGCGTAGCCAAATCTAAATTCTCCACATGCAAGTATCGAGTTTTGGAGTCTGGAAGACTCTTACTAAGATAATAAATCACATGTTATTTTCCATTCAAATCTTCCTACACTAGAACCATACCAACGGTAGTAGTGGTGGTAGCATTATAAAGTATAAAGTATTTTGAGTAATTAGGGGGGTGTAACACAGGTGAGTGGGTGATATCATCTTTTAGAATATCAAAATCCCTTTGAGCCAAATCATCCCAAATGAAGGGAGTGTTATTTTTCAACAAATGCATATAGCCATTCCTTTTTTCTGCGAAATTGCATACAAAACGACGAAGAACATTTTCCTTCCCTTGCAAACTTTGGAGTTTTGTAATGTCGGTTGGAGGGGCAAGGCCTCAATTGAAACAATTTTCAAAGGATAAATTTGGATACCATCCTTGGAAATAAAAAAGCCAAGCAGACGTCCATTTTTTACACAAAAGACGCGCTTATGTGGATTAAGCGGAATATGATAATGATGGAATCTAAGGAAAATGTCCCTAAGATTCCCTAAATGATCCTCCCTCTATTGCAAATGAGCGAGAAGGTCATCCAGGTAGGGTTACACTATGTGCTTGATATCATGAAAGAAATAGGACATGGATCGCTGGAACATAGCTCCAGGGTTTTTCAAGCCAAAAGGAAACTTACAGTAAGAAAAGGTTCCCCATGGGTAAATAAATGTTGTTTCATGCTGATCAGTGGGTAATCTTTCGATATGATTATAACCAGATAATTCATCCATAAAGGAGAATATGACACTTCCAACACAGTTGTCGATGATTTGATCGATGTAGGGAGTAGGAAAGTTGTCTTTCGGACAAGTCTTGTTTAAGTTCCTAAAATCAATACAAACCCTAATAGTTCCCTTCTTCTTGGAAACAGGAACAATATTAGATACCCACTCTGTCAATGCCACAGGACAAATGAAACCATATTTTAGAAGTTTTTCGAGTTCAACTTTTATCGTTGCATATTTCCTAGGGTGGACTTAACGTATTTTCTTCCTAATAGGTTTTGACGTCGAGTAAGTATTGATCTCATGTACTACAATGGACCGGGATTCAATACCAGCCATTTCCTCGTAACTCAAGGAAAAAGCATCTTAGATTTATTTGAAAAGAGCTTGGTATTCTTCAATTTATGTTGTTGAACATTTTTGGCCTATATGGACATGTTCAACAACCCTGAGCTTCATCGATATGTCTATGGGGATGGTTTGAGTAATTATGCACAAATTCCCTTCAAAATCAGCACCTTGTAATAGTACAGGTGTCTGAGTATGTTCAACAATATCAGAACTGATAAGAGACACAAAATTGGAATCTACCAAATTGGCATTAGGAAGGAAAGAGGCTTCGTGATGATGATCTTCCCATTAAGATTCATCCAGACTCATAATCTCCATGATAGAATTTTCTGGTGGAAAATATTGTGGGAGATAATCAAGAGTCGGGAGAGGGGAATCTAGCCAATAAGGAAGATGGTAAGGATTTGATGCTACTAAATGTTGATCATCGATGTGAAATAATGGTAGGTTGATTGGTTTGAAAGTAATAGTGAAAGAATGTTTTGAAATTTGCAATAGGATTGATATTTGAAATCAATTTGAATACCTTATTCTCTTTGAAGTATGATGATGTTTGCAACTATATAAATGTCATTAATGGTATTTGAAGTTTCATTTATCTTTATCACTTTTAATTCTTAAATGAACTTTGATTTTTGGAAAGAAATGGTTTTTAAAAAGAACTAGGTTATTTTCTTTCTAGAAATCAGTATTAGCCTAAGTTCTAGGGACTTGGAAGTAGGTTAGAGACTAAATTATCCTAGGCAATCAAATGAAACTAGGAATATACAATTTGAGAGGAAAAAACAATTAGTAGTAGAGGGATTTGTTGGGAAATCATGTTTAACACACGCATCAAGCACAAAGTTAAGCTAGAAACGCACTTGATATATTACCCTCAGTTGTTTGCTTAATGGGATAGATGAGTGCAATATATCGACAAAGGTGGAAATTTCTCATGGAGATGCCATTTTTTTATAGTTCCAAGTCTAGTACTTTTTTCCTACGTTCCCTACCCATTTGTGGACACCTAACCTACAATTGTTCCATCAAATTGTTGTCTCTGAAGTGGGGAACATGGTTTCTCATCCTAGGTACCCGATAGGTGACAACAAAGGAAAAATTCTTACGATACCTAGGGTATATGTAACATTCGATGAGCTCCCTCGGAAGGTTCTTGTCTTCATGAGAGTTCTCGACTCTCGGGTGATTTTTGTGGTATACTTATTGTAGCTACCTCTTTCACTTTTGTTGGTTCGAATTGGGCAATAATCATCCTAGTTTGACCTCCAAAAGGCCCCTATTTTATCTGTTCATTAAATTGTGTCAAGTATTAACCACCCTTGGGTTATATTTGGAAGAGTAGTATTGATTGTTTGAATCTCTCAAGAAATTTTGTTAGTGGGTGTGGGATTATTGCATAACAAATTGTAATATTTTCTTCCCTTACATTTGTTTGAGTTAAAGCAGATGATCAATCACCCCGTCAATCCAGAAGTATGTAGATTCTATCACCTGAAAAGGTAGGGTTTCCTATTAGAAAGCACAGAGTTTATCACACTGAACCAACCCCACAGGGGCCTGAGGAAAAGAATATATAAATAGTAAGAAATCCCACTGAAGACAAAAGGGAGGACCAACCTAGGGATTATGATGGATTGTTTGAAGAGGGATACCTTAGAGGTTGAAATAGTCACGTTTCTATACCAGAGATAGGAATATCCCCTTCCATTCAGGAGTACTTAGATATGATTTTTATTGAGGACCTCACTAAACCAATAAGGGATTTAAACCCACTCATTTTCGTATCATAGTCTTTCATTGATTTAAATTGGTGAGTTTAATACTCATAGTTTCATATCGCATTTGAATCAATTGTTCCTATGGAATGATATACGGACCAAAAGAAGCATATCGTCTACTGGGGAAATTCATGTCCCAGTTACTACAATCCCCATGGGAGGTGTTAATCCATATGTTTCTTCTTTAATCGCATCTACATAGTCCTCAGTTTAATCTGGAGTACCAATCCATTCTATTTTGGAATGCATCAGTCAGATTAATGATCCATACCTGCTGGTATACCTCCCATAACATTTAATTTCATGTCATCATTTAATAGCTCATCTATCCCATTTAATGTTTTCCCATTTGGAGGTGAACTCGTTTTCCTATGTTTATTTCCCCCAACTCAACCAAAGCTTCTTCCAACTTAAGTATAACCCAAGGAAACATGCGTTTCTCTGGGATAGGGGGCATGGGTAGTGGAGTTTCTAAACCTTAAGTTCAAGTCCCACATAATAATACTCACATACATGGTAATCAAAATAGCCCTTTCATGTACCTCGTAGTCCTTATATTCCAAGTCAATCTTTTGTTAATCAAAATCAGTGGAAAGGAAATTCCCTAGGGATTTGGAATCCTATAGCACCTACTAAATTACCTTTCTTAGCGACATTGAATATTCCATATTTAACCAAGATAACTAATTAATCAATTCCAAATAACCCCAGTTGGCCCCCAATTCCCACAAAATTCCCTCTGATATGCCTAATTTCGAAGGGAAATCTATAAAGGACCCTGCTACTCATGTTATGACCTTACATCTTTGGTGTTCATATAATTCATTGGTGGCTGATAGTATTAGGATTCATATTTTATAAATAACTCTAACTAGAGTGGCTGTGAAATGGTATATAGAGCTATTGAGATCCTCTTTCCAAAACTTTGATGCCATAGCATTGACTTTTTTGAATCATTTCCATTTACCTTTCTGTCATGCGACTAGTACCAAACTTTTGACATCCTTCTAAAAAGATAAATCTACGCACATATATGATCATATTCATGAGTGGTGAAGAACTCATCATTTTATTGAACATTAGATTCTAGATGAATTCTTAGTCTACTAGTTCATATATTCTTTGCAACCCAATATTGCGAAATATGTCGTTCTAACTAGGGTTACAATAAAAGAGGGAGCCATCATCAAGGCCCACCAATTGGACTTGGTGTATTCTCAATATTGAATGTTGTATGAGATCCTAATCACTACTCCTAGTGTAGACCCAAACCCTACCCAACCCAAACATGGAATACACGTTGATGGTACGATTGGTTCCATGGAAAATGATACACCAAATTAGGTCGATGCAAATGGAACAAGTGTCTTTATATTCAAATACTCTTGTAGTTGGGTAGACAACCACCAACAATGTTGTTCATAATCAACATTCTAATTTTCTATAAGTACAGACATCCGATGCCAAAGGAAACCATCATCCCTCAGAAAAGAAACAAGGTGAAAATAAAAAGAATGGGAACAATATGCTAGTGGGAGTAAGAAAGAGAAGAAGAAAGTTAAATCCCATGTAAACTCTTCAAAAAAAATCACTTGAGACATCAATTCTCGAAGCTGGAGGTTGCTCAACAATTATTGGTAGAGTAAGAAACTACCAAACAACATGTTGTTCTCACCAACATGCTCCCTAAAAAACACCCATAAATGGTTGTTGGATCTCCTATCAACCCTAAACCTTTGCAATGGGGGCATCAAGGAGACTCCTCCCAATGGTGCAACACATCAAACACAAATGTATATATGTGTGAGAGAGAAATTGACATCTAGAACATAGCATGTAATTATGAAACACCCGCATCTAGAACTAAGGGGAAATACATCCAACTATGATTTTTTTAACCTTTTGCAATTTGAAATCCAACAAATGACACATTTACTTTCATACCAAAAGGTTTTCTAAAGCAAACCTCATACAATCCCAATTCATGAGCCACACAAAATTATAGCATCATCAAAGACTTGGCCCAATATTCTTGCATGGTGTCTATGTTAGAAGTACTCCATAGCTTCCCTACATAGTGAAATAACTTATTCTCAGTCATAGGGGCTATGGACCCCTTAGACTCTCAAATAATAACATTTGAATTGGACAATTGGAAACATCACCTGCGTCACTCTACCACGTTTTAGATTCAAATTTTGACCAGAAGATTTAATATTTTCAAGATTATGGTAGATGAAGGGGCTTCCACTTGCATTATGTTCTTCTGATGTTGGAAAGATATAGGCTCTCCCAAGACCTTTCCTTCACCCACCATGTTAAAAACATTTGATGGTCATTTATTTAGGCCCCATGGAATCTTACCTACTCTCCCAATAGAGATAGGGAGAAAACATGTAGCTATTGAGGTTGAATTCATTAATGCTCCTTTGGACTATAACCTCTCATTAGTCCATAGTTGGAATTATTCTATGATGGAATTGGTGTGTTCAATATTATACGTGATTCAATTTCATTGTGAAGGGAAGATCGTTACTATAGAACAGTTGTCTTAATATAGAATAGAGTCCAGTCAAACAATAGGGCTAAATGTCCCATTATTTGTCCATTATGTGAGAGCCTGTGAAAATGTTAAAGTGGGAATGTACCCTAATCTCATGGGAACTTTTAATCTCCCCCCACCAAACTCTCACAAAAAAATTTCCCCAATACATACAATCTCATCAATCACCACTAGTTCCATGCTAAGGATATGGAAATTCACAACCTCTTATTTCCGTGGATAGTGTCATATTCCTCACAAGGGATAGGGTATAGAAGGTCCTCAGCGTATTTTTCTGTATCTGAAATAACATATCAAGTTGCTCAATAAAAACAACAAACAATGATCATGAATAATCTATGCTGGAACATAATTAATAGACTTTACTTGTCTCGACCATCAATTACTCACCTAGTAAATATCCTTTAGAAATGGTCCTACCCTCGATGAAGCTATCCTAGAATCCATTTCTATGTTGGAGAGACTGTGGAAGGACATGCATCAACATGCATCATTTTTCCCTACCATGAGTAGATTGAGGATTGATGAAAATGGGATCATTAGACCTATAAGTATGGAATGGTATGGGATACCTATCTTAAGATATGAAGTATATGTGGAAAGGAACATGGTGAAAAAATCTAAAACCATCCCAATCAATATTTATAAAAACTATCGATGTTGTCGAGAAAGTCTTCATTGGTGTATATTGTTCCCCTAAGGAAATTGAAACTTATAATGCATTATTCAAAGAGTATCACGACATTTTTTCCTATGCCTATGATGAGATTCTAGGAATCAATCTAAGTATTGTTGAACATGAGATTAAGACGTCACACAATGAAAACCGTGTTCGATAAAATATGCAACTAGTTAATCCACGAAAGGATTTTGTTGTCAAAGAAGAGGTGGAGAAACTTGTCCATGAAACTTTTATCTATCATGTACCCTTTAATGAATGGGTATATAACTTGGTTCCCATTGACAAGAAACAAGGCTATATTAGAGTTTGCATTCAATTTAGGGTTCTAGACTTATATTTTGCAAAAGAAATATTTCCTACCCCATTTATTGAACAAATTATCGATGAAAGTACAAGGAATGGAATTTTCTCATCCATGGATGGATTTTCGGGTTATAATCAAACTCAAATTCACCCTAAAGATCAACATAAAATTGCATTTATATGCCCAAATTACTTTCAATATTAATAACATTGGAGAAACATTTTAGTGAGCCATGTCCTATTCATTTAATGACATTAAAAGAATTGTTGAAGCTTACCCAGATGGCTTGGAAGCTTGATCTACAAGGAGGGTAAATTAGCCTAAACATATTAAGGTAGTATTTAACAATTGTAGATACTATAGATTCACTTGAATACTCATAAATGCATATTTTGTTTCATATCGGGATGATTATTTGGTTTTATTATTTCCAAGCATGGGATTCAGGTGGATCCATTCAAAGTTGAGGCAATAGTTTAGTTCCCTCCACCACAAGACATGGATCAACTACAAAGTGGCCTCCAATTCAAGGCTAACTTCTTACATTGCTTCATTTCTAACTACGTCGAGATAACAAAAGGATTCATGTTCCTTCAGAAGAAAGGGGTCCCTTTCATTTGGGATGATCACGCTTAATGATCATTTGACACGTTGAAATTGTCATTTATGCCTGCCCCTCTACTAAGTCCTCTAGACTATAGTAAATATTTTCTACTATACCTATTGAATCTAAATCAACCATTGGTATGATTTTAGTTCAGAAAGATGAACCATGTCAAGAGCATGTAGTTTATTATTTGATCAAGAATTTTGTATTAAATAAAACATTAAGTACATTATAAATACTTAATATTAATAAATAATAATTTTATTAAACAGACATTAGTAATTAAGGTTGACTAAGGGACGTAAAACTTAGTGAATAGTAGCCACAAGTGCCTTTTGGGACACAATTTTTGGAGTACACCATCTTATCAATAACATTGTGTGTGTGTGTGTGTGTGGATTGTGGATTTGAATCTTTGACAAACTTGGTTGACTCTGAATTGATGTATTCACATGTTTAGAAGTTAGCATTGGAATTTGTTCATGTTATCTAAAGAATTCGGCACTATATTATTATGAGACGATATGCAGTGATTACAAATATCAATACATTTCAACATATATTTTTCTAATGTATAATTGAAGGTAAACATAATAAATATATTGTGATTATTGTTACGGAGAAAAATTTCTATGGCTTGGGGTGTACCACAACAGATAGAGAAATCGAAGAAATCAATCCCTTCTGAATATGCAAGAGAAATACAACATCTAACACTAAAGGATCTCGAAACATACCTTATTCTGGACAGTTGAAGCAGATCCTCGTTGAGATTTTTCCAATCCCACTTACTTTGGCAATATACTCTCAACAACAGTAAACAAGGCAAGCATGCTATATAATATAGTGTTAGGCCTACTCTAGCATATATAATCAATGATACATGAGCAATTAAACGCATCCATGGATTCAATATTCATTTAAATGCACATCATTGGATAGGAAAATATATTTCTATTAATAAAATTAGAGATTACATAAGTGACAACCTCTGTTGGCATGTCTGCGAACCGAAGAAACTGAGTCCTCCACCTGAGCTTCCACCACCTCAATCCTCCATCTCTCGATAGAAATCTCACAAGCAAAGAAAATCTTGGGAAGAACACAAAGTGCTCCAAGGGACAAAGGGATGCAAACTCAAATGTAAGCAAGCTACGACAACAATGGACTATAGTTTTCTTGCTCTTCAATTCCTCTCCTTCAATGTATACAAAGGGTTCCTTATATAGTGCTTCAATGGGGTAATGGAAGGTCAAAATTCAAGCGATATCGAGGCATATAGAAGTCCAAGAGCCAAGTGAATTGGATCCACATCAAGGAAAACTCCAAAAATATTTGGCCTTTTGCACACATCCCGATGTACGCGGGTTTAAGGGTAATATCTACGTATATATACGAGAAAGGGATTAAAAATCGCATACAACAAATACTAGGTGTTTTTAGGGATGATATTGGAAATATCAAAGTTACAAAAATAGTCCATGGGGTCCAAAGAGTCTACAGAGGGACAAGGCCATAAAAGTGTGATCAACCATATGTGGTAAAATCAACTGTAACAGATGCCCCCTAATGTGTGAGGTCAGAGGGGTAACATGATGGCCAAAATACATTATAAATCCATCCCAAAAGTGGAGTGATGAAGAACCAGGTGGAATAACTAGCCATCCAACAATATAGTACAATAATCAATCTCTGCATATGACTGCAAATACTTATAGTAGTCTCGGATACATAAGATTACAATGGCCATGAATAGGCATGATATACAAAATGTGACATGTGTGGCCATTGCCTTGTACAATATATAATAAATCAGAATCTCCATGATGAAGATATACAAAGGATCAAGATCTCCATGAAAACTGAAGATATACAATGGATCAAGATCTCCACAATGGCTGAAAATATATGACATACACTGGAATCAAGTCACGAGAGCTGAAATCTCATGAACACTGGAACGATCAAGGAGGTAGCATATATGAAATGCCACCAATATGGAAAGTATTCTACACAAACCACTATGATTACATGCCCTACTATGTGAATAGAGGTGTCAAGGTCGAACATAGTAGTCCATCGTCTAATTACCGATCATTGATGTATACCATTAACAAACGCGAGCTCACCCACCGATAATGAAAATGGGAATCGAGGTACTAGAGTGCAATCTAAAAAGTGTGAATAAATGTGTTGAGGTCAAACACTTGGAATAATCCATCGATCATGGGACATTGATGTATTCCCAAAAGTGTCGATGGAGAGAGATCCTACCACTGATGACTGTAAGTCTCAAGGCACTCAAATGACTCTAGACTCCTATCCTAGAATAAATGATCTGAAGTCGATGGGATGGAATCCACTTGAAGGAGGGCATTAAGGCATCCCCCATCAACCAACACGAGGTACTCAGCAATGTTTTATAATGTGGAAGGACTCAAACAAGATGTGCACGAACCAGTAATAGTATCGGGAATGACCAACATGCAAAGTCAAGACAACTTAGGAATGGTCGACTCAGGCTTCAACTTCCTTTCAACAAGAGAATAAAGGCGAATGGTGACTAAATGTAGACAGCATAGACTCGATATACAAAACTAGGACATCTCTGTGACACAGGAGGAATCAACAGAGGCTCCATGGGGACCAGAATCTTAACCAGTCGGTGGAGATAAACTCAGAAAAATGAGTACAGCTCCTAAAGTGAAACTTTTAAGCCAACCAATGGATGTGATATACATTTATCTGTTCGAAGGTGACACAACACGATTGCTGCCAAAGATAACATCTCTTTCTGTCCGACTTTTTGGTTTTTTAATTTTTTTTGGACTTTTTCAGATATTTTGAAAAGCTTGAAAAAGAATAAAAGTTCTTTATAGTTAAAAATCTAGGAGGAGATGAGTATCAAGGGGAAAACAAACTAGTTCCAAGTAGCAGAACATACTATGCTTAATGCAAGGGAACATGTGCAGGATAACGACACTCGGGGGAAAGTCCCCTCCCAGTAAAAAATGGGGAATCAAGATGCAAAGGATATATAAAAAGGCTTTGCTTGGCTAGACATGAGACAAACTTGGGCCATATGGTTGATACTCAAAGTCAGAAAGCAAGCATGAGGCTCAATAAGGCAAGAAAAACTCATGATAATGCAACTACAACTTGACATATACAAGGGAGTCCCAGGGGAATGGCTAGCATAAAGTTCAAGAGGAGTATGAAGCTCTTGCTCAAGGACATGGCAGGACTAAAAGGGACTTCCAGACATAAGAGAGGACTCACAGCATGGGTACCAAATGCAAAAGGGAGCTAACTAGGACAACCATGTATAGGAAATCTCTACCATTCACATAGTACCACTTCTAACAGCATCATGAAGGTTTCATGATATGATGGAATGGGTTTGTACCTAAGGTTAAGATGGAACGGTCATAAGGAAATGCATAAGTGCAAGTGGATGTGATATCCTAACCTATATGCCAGTTCATACATAGTACTTGTGATAGGCACGAATGGGTCAAAACCTCAGAGAGAGTGTACAAAAACTGGACCTTACATGACAACCATATTAGTCCAAAACAACCCAAAATAGTCAATAAAGAATCCAAACTATAGGATATAGGGAGGAATGACCATGACAACTACACCCAAAGGAAAAATGCGGTGAACGATGGGACATAAAAAGGAAAGTAAGGTGTAGACCCAACGTTCATGCATCCACTACCACCCCCATGAGGGTGACCACCGGTGTAAAGACTGAGAGAAGGGAGTCAACATCCTCCACAAATGGAGTAGAGGGAGGAATGTGACCACTCCCAAATCTATGAGCACGGTAAGGGGTTGTGATGCCACAAAGTCCGACACCAGGGTCCATACTAGGACCAAGGATGGGTGATAGGATACTAGGCATGCCAAAAATAAAAGGACCTGAACTCAAGAGAGCATAAATATACTCAAGTAACAATGCTCCCAAAGGCCAACTGGCACACAAAGAGCACACTCATAAGAAAATATATAGCCAAAATACAAGCAAACCAAGGGGAGGATATGTGAGCTCCCAAATGCAGCAGGTATGTCTCACCTAGGAGAGGCTCGAAACTCCCATACGGTACAAGCAAAGGTACATAACCAATGATAGTGGCCCTCAGCTTCAATGCATAAAGCGACTATGCTGTCCGACCTCCACCTAGTCGAGACACCTACAGAATAACCTCTGCAAGTACCCCCTATGATACCTAGGTAAGGAAACTAAGGTCACCCCATTATAGCCAATGCTCAGGTAGATAGTCACAGGCAGGATCGACTGTATGGGAAGGGTAGCAAAGCTTGAAACTCAAAAGAGCCCCCAGATACGAATATGATCCTGGAAATATCTCCAGTGCTCATAGAAAGTGACCAGGGGTCATCCTAATCACAATTGTGTGCACTGCCTCGTGCTTAACTTCCGTGTAAGAGGAGCATCCTGAGAAACACTAATTATACCAAGGATTTCACTATCTCACCTGGACAGACCCCTAATTGTTTGTGTTTAGTAGTCTTGGAGAATTGACTCACAATGAACTATTCCAAAACTCTAAATCCTAATCTTGTTTGTGAACCCTATAAAAGAAAAATGTGTAGTTCATTTTAAATTATGCATTGATTTTAATGGCTGTGATTACTCAAAGGGAAATGAATGTGCAACTAATGAAGTTATGACTCAGCAGTGAAATAAAAGTGCACACCTAGCAAGCAATTCCAAGTGCAATCTTGTATAATGAAAAACAGGGTATGCCACTACATGAGATGCAAAAATACTCATTCCTTTCCAAATTCCGATGCAATCCTTCCTATATGAAAGCCTAAATACAACTCTCATCCATGCAATCCAATGCAAGTACCTCCTCAAATCCATATCTAAGATGCAACTAAGAGTGCAACTATTTTGTATTTTTCAATATAAAAGAATGAAAAATGGAAATAGAAGTCATATAAAACTCTCAGTCTCTGCAGCAAGTATAAAACACAATCCCAACAAGACACCGAGACAAAAAAGAGTAATGCACTAATGGAAAAACAAAAAGATAAATGAATAAAACTAATCCAAAGAAAAATCAATGAAAAAGCGGTCTCTGGTCACAAAAGAAGTAGTCAACAGACACCATAAGAACCCAAGAAGACCCAACCACACTCACAACCCACCCAACAAATTCCCACAACATCAAAATCAACCAAAAGGGTGGATGTACGAGAATGTTTAAAGAATAGTTGTGTATGTACGTGACTTTTGGCCAAAAACCTGCATGTATACACGGATTTTGGCCAAAAACCTGCATGTATACACGACTTTTGGCCAAAAACCTGCATATACAGAGAAAACAGTGGTAAAAAAGTAGGCCAAGGGTCAAACCAATAAAGGGGAGTGTCAATGGATGAACATACTATAAAATGTGACACATAAATGGGGAGAAATAGAGAGCAAGTCAATAGTATCAAGCACATTGTTCCCTCAACCTCAACGAAAAACAAGGAACGTCCCCAATATGGTCTCCAATTCTGTTACGGAGAAAATTTCCTATGGCTTGGGGTGTACCACAATAGACAAAGAAACTGCGGGAATCAATCCCTTCCCAATATGAAAGAGAAATACAACATCTAACACTAAAGGATATTGAAACACACCTTATTCTGGATGGTTGAAGTAGATCCCCATTGAGCTTTTTCCAATCCCGCTTACTTTGGCAATTTCCTCTCAACAACAGTAAACAAGGAAAGCATGCTATATAATATAGTGTTAGGCCTACTCTAGCATATATAATCAATGATACATAAGCAATTAAACACGTCCATGGATTCAATATTCATTTAAATGCACATCATTGGATAGGAAAAGATATTTCTAATAATAAAATCAAGTATTGCATAAGTGACAACCTCTGTTGGCACATTTGTGAACCAAAGAAACCGAGTCCTCCACCTAGGCCTCCACCACCTCAATCATCCATCTCTTGATAGAAAGCTCACAAGCAAAGGAAAGCTTTGGAAGAACACAAAGTGCTCCAAGGGACAAAGGGATGCAGACTCAAGTATAAGCAATCTACGACAACAATGGACTATAGTTTTCTTGCTCTTCAATTCCTCTCCTTCAATGTATACAAAGGGTTCCTTATATAATGCTTCAATGGGGTAATGGAAGGTCAAATCCGAGCGATCTTGAGGCATATGGAAGGCCAAGAGACAAGTGACTCAGATCCACATCAAGGAAAACTCCAAAAATATTTGGCCTTTTGCACACATCCCGATGTACGTGGGTTTAAGGGTAATATATCTGCGTATATACGTGAGAAAGGGATTAATAGATGCGTACAACAAATACTAGGTGTTTTTAGGGATGAACTTGGAAACATCAAAGGTACAAAAATAGTCCATGGGGTCCAAAGAGTGTGCAGAGGGACATGGAAGGCCATAAAAGTGTGATCAACCATATGTGGTAAAATAAGCTGTAACAATTATGTAGGAGTTTGAATTAGAATTCATGTGAACAAAGTTGAAAATGTCCTTGGTGTTTTTCGATCTTATGTCATAATTTATAACTCCCAAGAGAAGATGAGGAACCAATGGAAAAATAATCATTACCTAAGGAATATGTCTTCCTCATCAACTCGAATGACCTCTAGTGTAAAAGTATGTTTTGGTGCATCTCCAAACTCAGAGGGTCCCATCTCAATTCACTCGTGAAGACCGATGGTTCATTCATCATCATGCAAACCATTATCTTATTAATGGTGACACCTTGTACCATTGGTGGGTCGAATCAATCCTGAGAATATGTCTAACTCACGAAGAACTCAAGAAGGTATTGAATGATTGCCACCTTGGAGCATGTGTCGATCACTTATCAAGGTTAGAAACAACCCAAAATTTATTGTATGGAGGATATTTATTTCCTTCCATCTTTAAATATTGCATCAAAATAGTAAATAAGTTCCACCCATGTCAATTGTTCACCAGGAAAATACGCACACTTCTTGCTCCACTATATCCTATCATCATTGTTGGGCCCTTCACAAAATTGAGGGTGGATTACAAAACCTATAACCTAGCATTTGAAAAAGGTCATAAGTACATCATTGTGGTCATGTACTACTTCACTGAGTGGGTCAAATCCATGCCTACTTTACTTATGACAGTGAAAAATCTACACATTTTATATGTAATCAATTCATAGCCATATTTGGTATTCCTAAGGAGATTGTCACTAATAATAGAAGTCGTTTCCAAAAGAAAATGATGACAGAACTAGAAACCAAGCTTGGATTCTAATAGGATTTATTTTCTATATACTCTCCATAAGAAAATGGACAAGTAGAGGGTGTAAACAAGTCCTTGAAAACCATGTTGCAATAGACAATCAACAAGACAAAAAACAATTGGCACATAATTATATATCTAGAATTTAGGCATTTTAAACTTAATTTAAGGATGTCATATGGTTCGCCCCATTCTAGAGTGTACACGGAGTTGAATTCATGTTACCGATTGAGTGTGAAATCCCATCTCTCAATCTAGCCATGAAGCTACCACCTGACACTAGTTAATTAAAAGAACACATAGTTTACCTAGAACAATTACAAGAACATAGAAGAGATGTGGCTACTATAAATAAGGCACATAAAAGGTGTGAAAAATATCAACATGATAAGTCGATCCATACCCGTTTCTTCTCTAAAAGAGGCATGGTACTTGTTTATAATCAGGGTAATGATAAATAAGGTTAGGTAAGTTAACTCAATGTTCCTCGATCCTTACATTGTGATATGAATCTTGAGAAAGGGAGACTATGAGTTAGAATATTTTGAAGGGAATGTGTCGAATGGTCCTATAAATGGGCTCTATATGAAGAGGTATTATGCCTAGCTATCATTGCTAGGAAATGCCTTAAACTAGTTGTTTTATAACTATATATATTGATTGTCCTTTATTAGTTTTTATTTTTCTTTAGTTGTTTCTAATCATGATTTGTGCTTGATTGACATATGACATCAGGAGAATCTGTATTAATATCATACGTGGATGGTTCTAGCTTCCACACTCAAAACCTCACCTCCGCTTCTTGGGTGATTTACTTTCCTACAAGTCAACTAGTGAATTTAGGAGGATTATTCCTTGGATCATAAACCAACAATATTGTTGAATACATTGTCGTTATCGAACTCTTGTTGGATTCCATTTCACATGGAATAGAGGGTTTGGTAGTCCACTTGGAATCTTAACTAGTAGTGTTGCAACTTAATGGACTATATTGTATCAGTGACCCTGGTATTTCATGAATATTTCTACAGGTTTGTCTTCTCGAGCGACAACTGAATTTATTTCATACATACATGTTCAAGGAGATCAATTTTCTTATTTGATTCATTAGATAATTATGTATTATATCAACACTTTTCACATCAATAATCAAACATTTGTATATAAAAGCGGTCAATAATTTTCATTGATATCCATAGTATAGGATGTACATCAAGTTCAAAAAACCCAAAATGAGAAGTTATCTAGCTTTGGATTCATATACAAAATAGGACTCTAAGGCCTCTGAATATACAAAATACATCATCAAGCTAGAACTATTCCTTTGACTTGGCATGCACACTTTGGTATGTGACCACTGGTGAGGCCACTTGATGAAGAATATGGACCCAAACACTAGGGACCCCCCCCACCTGCCTCTACATCCACTATGGCAAGTCCTCCACATGATCCATAAGTATGTGGTTGGTTAAACCTTTCAAGTTTCTCTATAGGTTCACAAAAACTCTATATGCCTCGATAGATGCCAGAAACTCTTCCCCCTCACGATGTATCCTCTTATTTTGTGGACTTGCAAGTTGAGTCGAACCATGATCTATATCATGAAATTTTGCTAGATATCTCCTCACAAAAAAATTATATATCTCTTCAAAATGATAAAAATGGATAATAAAAAAAGAAAATTATTTACATACGTTTCTACAGCATGCATCTGTAGGGAATGGCAACTCAAGGTCATTGTGACAACCCCTAGGTGCTCTTATAATTGGCAATGATAGTCTCGTACAACCTTATCACCATAACTCTCAACTTGAAAGGAACCTTTATCTCTTCTAATATATTCCACGCGTTATTTCTAGGAATCATATTGAAATCTCTCCTAGATCCCACAAAACAACAAAAGAGATTAGATTTACTATTACGACATTCCTCCGCAATCATTCCTAAGCTTAATCGTAATGAGGTGGTCCATGGTAGAGTGATGAATTCTTAATTCTGCCTAACCTTTAGCCCACTTACCTTTACTTTCTATCCATACGTTGATTTTATTTTCCAAGATGATACCATAAAGACTAGATAAGATAGGGCTAATCATAATGGTCCAATTGTTAGAGGGGTTACTTTTATTGTCACTTTTAAAGATATGAATAATCATGAGGCTTTGAGTCCATGGATTAGGGAAACATTGCTTGACCGCTATATTGAAGAGTTTACACATGTGAGGAATGAGGATAGGCCCTTCAATTTTCAATATTTTTGCATGGTGTCCCTTAATGTCCTTAGCTTTTCCATTTGCTAGGCGCTTAACTCCAAAATCAATGTCTTCTAACGAGAAAAAATATTTCATTGTAAGGAGGGCTTGGATGTTATCTCAAGAATCTGGGGATTCATAAATCTTTTTAAGATAGGAATTCCAATCCTTTAAAGCAATCATATTATTATCTTTAGTTTTATTATATAGAATTGTCCTTAAGAACTTCTTAGAGCTACCTTAGAGAGGTGTAAAATATTTTCCTACTTTTTAATTATATACTAGGTTTTTTTATTTTAATTAGGGATTTGTATCTATTTAGCTTATTAATTTTTAGAGACTCTTCAATAGCTTCCTCGATGTCTCTTCTTGGATTTTTCCATTATTTATCATACCAGGGGTTGGTTCTTATATTTTTCTTTTTACATGAAAATTCAATGGAGAACTTGTTAATGGAAGATGAGAGGATCATAGTAAAGTTATGATAGAGGTCTTCTATATTAGAGGAAATAAGTCATTTTTAAATCATTTATGAAAAGATCATCCTTATTTATATCGAACGTCAGATGATTTTGATCATGAGAATTTTCTTCCATGGGATCTCTATGCATGAAAAAATTGAGGATTACAAATAGAGGTCTATGATCTGAGTCATGTTCATGGTTGTTTAATATGTCTAGATTTATCATTCTATTGTATAAAGAGATATTAGATATGACATAATGTACCACACTTATCCCAAGCCCATGAATACAAGTCACTTGGCTAGAATTTGACCACTTCTTTATACCGTTACACATTATAAAATCTTTAGCACTATGGAGCTCGACTATCTTAGAGCGAACGTATTTTCACCTAGATTTGCATAATTACTTCTTTTGTACCAAATATCTAAAGCAAATTCTTTTGTAACAAATGTATATGATTACTATTAATACATTTATTTTATATCATGCATCTTTTTATATTAAAATGCAAAATACATATATATTTTCTTATGATATTATCAATATTTATAATAAACAATAATTATTATTAATTTAATTTAAATTAAATTAAACTATCATTTTTATTAAATCCTTCTAAAATATCATATTTAAAGTAAATTATTAAACTTATTAATTAATGACTAACAATTTCATAACTATACAAATTTATTAATTAATAATCCACATTTTCTAATAGCCTAAATCAAATTAAATGAACTCTATTAATAAAAAATAATAATACTTAAATTTATTTTGAATATCATAGAAAGTGGATTATTATTGTGCACCTTTCTATCCTCTCCAAATACCGTGGAAAGAATATTAATTTTAATGAACTTTTTTATATTTTTAATATTTTCAGTTTTTCGAAAGTAAAAT
>LPNX010175977.1:794245-845410 GCA_001517045.1 Pseudotsuga menziesii | reverse complement strand
TATATTTAGAAAGGATATTGATTTTAATAAACTTTGATATATATATATATATATATATATCAAAGTTTATTAAAATCAATATCCTTTCTAAATATATTAACTTTATTTTTGAAAATATAAAAAATATAAAAAAGTTATATATATATAGACCAAATTCATGAGTCATTATTTACAACCATGATAAATCAAAGAAATGGATTCTCAACATTACATCATTCATGAGATTAGGAAAATCACCAAAATTATGCAATAGGGAATACTCTTGTATCAAAATCACCATGGACTAGGAGATATCCCCAATTGTTTATACATGCCTCTAGGAGATGTCATAAGATTCATGGATAAACTACTACCTCCTTGATGAGCAATTATAAACTTGGGAAGCTCGAATTCTAGGAACCGTTCCTAAGGTAGAACTAATAAGGGCCCATATGAATGGAGTCCAAGGAAAAATCATACTTTCAAGTTTGTAAGTTGTTCACCTTCACTAGTAGTGTAAACCTGAGCTAAGAAATTTTGCAGATTTTCAATATATGATCAACTAAATATTTTCTAGTGGGATAATTTAATTAGAGGACAAACTCATCCCTTTTCTAGTGCAATTCTACCTCAAATCCATAAACGATTTTGTTGAAAATCATAGTTCTACTCAATTGATGGGGACATCAAGCATAGAAATTTGAATCTTCCAAATCTATACAATGACACAATCTTGATCTGAATCTTCCAATGATGTTGTCATCCATCTAGTCCAATACTTGACAATGCTCAAAGATCATGTCTCTTGTAGCAAGAGGCATTCACATACCTTTAGTTCCCACCTCAATGCTCTTGTTCTAGTTTGGTTGAAACACCATCCAACCCTTCACCAAGTCCTGAAATACTAGGCCTTGTTAGTTTCCCACCCTTATTCAACAATCCATACTTGGTCCTACTAGCCTAAGTGATAGTGCATTGTCCTAACCATCTTCTATCTACCATACATGAGTTGGTCCAAGGAAACCAAATATTAACTGGTTGTTCCAATTTTTTCAAGCACATCCTATACCAAGTGCAAGGGTTTGCACACCCAAGTCTTCCTCAAAGTCCAAGGTCATAAAATTATCCCTTGCTTATAGGAGTTGGCTTCCTCATTAATGTGATTCCATGGAAACATCCAATGAAAGAGGTGTTGGTGGTGAAAAGACACTTCCATAAGTCCCATGTTCAAACATGGCTCTAATGCCGTCTATAATGGGGATAGAATTACTAATCCTTGTGAGTGTCCCATACCACTCAACAAGTCTAGTTTCCACTCGACACCACTATGAAATTACTAGTTATGCATGACTAGAAATCACTTGTATCACATAGACTATGCCTCATAAACATGGACTATCACTCAAACAACTAACCATGATGATGATTTCATCCATATAGTCCAATACTTAAATATTCCCAAAGGTCATGTCCCTCAAGGAATAGGGAATTCACATACCTTCGATCCCCACCTCAATGCTCTTGTCCTAACATGGAAAACACACCATCTAGCACATTTTCAATTGTATCATCCTCCACCGAGTTCTGACCTCTAGGGCCTCATGGATTCCCTTCCCTTACTCAAAAAACCATCCTTGGTCCTTGTAGTCTATGCATTATTACAAGGTATTAACCATCTGGCATATACCACACACAAGTTGGTCACCAAGGACACTGAATATAAATTGACTATGCATACTTTCCAAGTCTACTTGGCACATCCTCTATCGTGTGCAAGGGTTTGCACACCCAATTCTTCCTCTAAGTTGAGGTCATGACATAATATTACTACATCACCATTGTTGTGATGAAATAAAAGGTTAGGAAGGTCAATACTATAGCAAATATTTTGAAATTGCAATATAACGTGGGTGTACGCAGGATATTCTATGAGAAAGTGGTTTTCATATTTAACCCTTCAGAACTTCCACCATCGTTCAATTAATGGATTCATTAAGATATATCTCATTTACACCATCAAAAATATTTATCCCTTTAATATCCCTTTTTCTATCATTATCGCCCTAATAATCGATAGGATTTTCCTGAACACCAACTTCATTGTTTTGACAATTCTCATCAAACTTTGACCATAAATTCTTACTTGGAGAACAAGAAACTCTTGCACTTGCCTTTGCTTGCTTGAGATCCATATTCTTCCAAGTTATGATGGATATTCTATATATTAAAATAGTTTTAGATTTATTTAAAATTAATATTTATTTTAATTAAAGATTTATTAAACATTTAAAAAATATCTATATATATAAAATTTATCTCTTAAATTATTTATTTATTTATAACATTATATTTATGATATAATAAAATTATTTTTCAATATCGAAACATCATTTAATAAATCTAATTTATTTAATTTAATTTTTTTATATATTTCATTATTATGATTGATGTTATTAAGATTAATTTTTTAAGACGCACAATGGGAACACAAGCAAATTGGCTAAGACAAAAAGCTATCTAACACAAGGATACACCATGAAGAGAGATAATTAGCGTGAAATCCAAAAAAAAATCATTAAGATAGGCAGATATAAGTACAAATCAAGGTGGTGCTTGGTTTCATCTTCCAAGTTGTCCCTTGGACTCCTAATGACTATTGGTAGTCATTACCCCTAATGTATTAATCTTCTAACATTCCCCCCCTAATCCAAAGGGGTGTTTATGAGTCCAAGCAGAGAGGTGAAATATAGAGAAGGACAATAGAAGAAGGTTGAAGAAGATATTGTAATCAAAGGTTAGTAAACGTTTAATTCTTCTACTAAATGGGTGGTTTAAGTCTAACCACAAAGTCTTGAACTTGGAAATAACTTTGATCCTGGATCAACGATTATCTGGAACTTGGCTTTAGCTCAAGTTCTTTCTCAGTGGTTCTTTCTCAAACTTGGATTGAAGGCTCAATGGTTCTCTCTGAAGATTTGTGTTTTGAGGATCACCGCAAACTGGTGTCCAATAGAAGCAATAGGGGGTTGATGTTTTCTATCGAATGGGTAGTTTTAGGATTACCACAAACCAACTAGAGCTCATTCAAACATGGATCTGACTATGGTTCAATGTTGTATCTCTAACTATGGCTAGGTGGCTTTTGCTCGAGGATATGGAAACTGACACAAAGTTCTGGATATAACTCTAGCATTGGTTTAGGATCGCTTGTTCTGGATCGCTTTTTTATGACAGTTAATCATTCCCCCCTATTAGGAACAATGTGAGGAGAAGAGAATGTCCCAACTGCAAGATGTGTCAATACTCATGAACAAACTCTCTGATATGACATATATATCTTCTTGGCTATTGATGACCATTGCCAAGAAGCGATCCACCCGAAGTGAATATTCTCTATTGCAGGTTTCTTCAAAATGAAACATTTGTCTAAAGAATGGGTATGCTTTCCACAATGCTTTCAAGGATGAAGATAAAAAAAACTGATCTTTCATCTGGCCAACTAGATCACAATGTTGGCATGTCAAACTATGAATTGGAGTAGATGAAGATGAACTCTCGGTGAGGAATCCAACATTGAAACTAGATAGGCTTGGAGAAATCAGGAATGTGAACTGTCACTTTCTGGTCATATCCAAAACTAATGATGTACTTGTTGTGGTTGATCTCTTCCCATGGTCTAATGATGGGATTGGAAAGAAAAGGCATAACCTGGGCTTGGAAAGAATAGGAAGAACCTCTGTATGCATAACTTCATCTTCATTTTATTTTAATTTCATACTATAGCCACTAATTTGGTTATGTGGTTTTGAAGTGGTGTTATTCTGAGCAGGATGTTAAAAAAAATTATGAAGAGGATTGTTATGAACATGAACAAGTTCATAATGTGTTTCTTCGTGTAGTAGTTGTGATTCAACCTCTAAAAAATCTAGTGTATCTTGTGAATATTTTACAAAATATCGAATGTGAGTGAGTGTTTTCTTGTCGATCATGGCAGTCTTATTGATAGAGGAAAGGACTAGAGTGTTCAATAACTCTACCAAACCATTTAAGATCACCATTGATAAATTGAAGACTCACTCAAATAGTGAATAGATTCTTGCAACTCCACCCCTTTATAAACAACACTCAGAAGATGAAGGGTATCGGTATCAATAGAGAATGCACCCAATTACAATGCAATTCAGCTTTGTTTCAATTTGATACTTACAAAACGAGATGCAGGTCTATCTCTCTGCCATGTAATTTACAGTCCAATTCAATTCCTTTTGCACACTCCATATTATTTCTACAGACTATATTGTTTATGTTGAATCTATAATGTTTCTGTAGACAATCCCAAAACTAGGCATATGTTTATAAGTCCTGGATTTCAAAACCCTTATAGATGGTTCACTCCCTAGAATTCGTTTAGTTTGAATCAGACTTTAACGCAACAATGAAAACAACAATACTTCATTGTTTTACCAATCCAACAAAAAGTAAGGCACACATTCACTCCACACAATGTAGGCAACAACAACATTCAACAATTGTAGAAAATAACAATAATTCAAAATTTTTACCAAACACGCAGTAGATTTAACAGGTCTAGGGGAAAAGAAATAGATGCACATATAGATGTGGTAGTTGTACATACTTGTTGTAATGTCCTAGTCAAGTCTCCATGTATAGGTAAAATGTCTTCATGCAGGTCACAACCTCAACAGTATTCAAAGAAGAAATACTCCAAGTATCAACAATAGTCTCTGCAGGTTGAGTTCTTTGGTGACGATAATATACAGTCCAAATAGATGATGCACAACCACTCCAAATCAAACACCAATCCCTAGTATGGAAATATACAACATATAGTACCATGAAACAATCAAACAATCTGCAAAAACTCCAATGGTGTAGAAACAATTATCTGTAGCCAATCTACAATAATGATGTGCATCCAGTCCAAAATTATTCAATACAATAATAGATGTGAATTGTTGGATCTGAGATCCACAGATAAAATAATACACAGAAGATATTAACAAGCATTCATCAATGAACATAAGAGTTTACTGTGATAAAACCCCCGAGAGGGAAACATCCATGGAACAATGGTATTGGTCTTCCTTATCATTCAATGAATGAAGATTACAACAGCTTACAACTCTCTGAATCTTCTCTACGAGAATACAAGAAATATATACATTTCTTTCACGGTTACTCTAAACTGAACAAACTAAATTAATTCGGTAAGTCCGTTATGCAGCTACCAAGAGAACGGTTGTCACCCGTTTCCAACAATATCCACCTTGAAATTTTTTTACCTGATACCTTGCTCATTACTCTATTCATCACCTTTCTTACAAGCCTAGGGAAGCTAGGCACCACTGTAGCTTCTCTAAAGTAACCGACTTCGTGAACATGTCTGCACTATTCTTTTTAGTGTGAACCTTTTCAAGAACCACTCCACCTTCATCAACAACATGTCTAACAAAATGGTATTTTACGGAAATATGCTTTGTCTTACTATGATAAGCTGGATTTTTAGCCAAATGAATAGCACTTTGACTATCACAAAAAACTTTTATAGTGTTCTGAATTTTTCCTAACTCACCTAGCAAACCTTTTAACCAGACTGCCTCTTTGCAAGCATGTGAAGCAACTATATATTCTGCTTCTGTAGTGGATAAAGCAACAATATTCTAAAGCTTTGACATCTAACTAATAGCTCCACCTGCAAGAGTAAAGACATAACCTGAAGTGGACCTCCTCTTGTCCAAATCACCTGCAAAATCAAAATCAACATAATCACAGATTTCATCACTACAACCATCAAAAGTGATACAATAGTTGCTTGTGCCTCTTAGATACTTAAGCACCCATTTCACTACTGCCCAATGCTCTTTTCTTGGATTTTCCATGTATCTACTGACAACACCAACTGCATGTGAAATATCCGGTCTTGTACTTATCATCGCATACATTAGACTTCCTACTGCATTAGCATATGATATATGAGACATATACTTCTTTTCTTCATCATTTTTAGGACTCAAACCTGAAGAAATATTGAAATGAGAAGCTAAAGGGATATTAATAGGTTTTACCTTATTCATGCCGAATCTCTGAAGTATTTTCTCCACATACTTCTTTTGTGATAACCACATCTTGCCATTTTTCCTGTCTCTATGTATCTGCATTACCAAGATCTTATTTGCTGCTCCTAGATCCTTCATATCAAATGTCCTATCCAACTGAGCCTTTAACCTACTGATTTCAAACATGCTCTTGCTTGCGACAAGCATATCATCAACATATAACACCAAAATAATGAACACGTCATTTTCCAACTTTTAAAGTACACAGAATGATCATAC
This sequence comes from Pseudotsuga menziesii, assembly GCA_001517045.1. Classification (NCBI taxonomy): domain Eukaryota; kingdom Viridiplantae; phylum Streptophyta; class Pinopsida; order Pinales; family Pinaceae; genus Pseudotsuga; species Pseudotsuga menziesii. Next base: position 839,075 of record LPNX010175977.1, on the reverse strand, counting down.
TCACTCCTGGTAAAATTCTAACTCACCTTGAAAGAGTCAAATTTATTCTACCATTTCCTGGGAGACTCCCTCAGGCCATACAATGATTTTCTGAGCTTGCAAACAAACCTCTTGTTGTGATTCTGAACGAACCCTTCTGGTTGTTCCATGAAAATTTCCTCATTTAAATATCCATGTAAGAAAGTTGTTTTGACATCTAGCTGCTCTAACCCCAAATCATACGAGAAAACTAGTGCTAACAAAATTATGATAAAAAGAAGTTTTAGAATTGGTGAAAAAATCTCATGAAAGTCAATACCTGCTTTCTGAGGAAACCTTTTTGCAACCAGTCTCACTTTGTACTTCGGTACAGTGTCATCAACTCCTTTCTTCAGTTTGTATACCCATTTGCAGCCAACCACTTTCCTACTCTTCGGAAGTTCCACAAGATCCCATGTCTTGTTCTTTGCCAAAGAATCCATTTCTTTTTTCATTGCAAATTTCCATTTGTCATTGTCAGACACTTTCAATGCTTCCTGATAACTTTTAGGTTCTCCTTCATTAGAAATGTAAGCAACAGATGTGACAAAATCATCATACCTCTATGGAAAAGTTATGTCCCGTGTAGATCTACGTAGATATTGTTGTGGTATCTCCTTTATTTCTGTCTGCTCATCCTCAACTTGAGGAGTGTCCTCATGAATATCCTCTTCCTGGACATCCTCATGATTCCCCTTTGTAGATGAATGACTATCAAACTGAACTTGCTGAAACTATGGTACATTAGCATGTTTCAAATCATTACTCACATCTAAATTTGATAGAGAAAGTTCATTAAATGTTACATCTCTGTTTATCATGATTTTGTGGACAGTAGGATTCCACAATCTATATCCCTTAACACCATCACCATAGCCAACAAATATTAATTTTCTTGATTTAGGATCTATTTTGGAACGCTGATTTTTGGGAATAAAAGCATATGCTTCACAACCAAATACTCTAAGATTAGAATAATCACATTGTTGACCTGTCCATACCTCTTCCATAATTTTGCATTCAATGGTCGTTGATGGTGATCGATTGATCAGGTAACAAGCTGTAAACAATGCCTCTCCCCACAATTCCTTCTACAAGTTTGCATTACTGAGCATACTCCTTGCTCTTTCAAGAAGATTCATGTTTGTGTGTTCAGCAACGGCATTCTGCTGCGTAGAGTAAACAGTGGTCTTATGCCTCTCGATCCCATCCTTCATTCCTCTTTCACTGATATGACCTAACCGCCGACTCCATAGACGAGTGAAGTATGCTGCACCAACTGATGATACTGTTGCGTGATCGATTTATGTTCTCTCTTCAAGTTTATACAAGTTTTCAACTCTGTTTTCCTTCATAACAACCAAGATACCTTTCGATATCTTCATAACTCCACCTTGAACCACAAATTTGTAACCAACATTATGAAGAACTCCCATTGATATCAAGTTCTTCCTTATTTCAGGTACATGTCTCACATCTGTTAGAGTCCTAACAATCCCATCATACATTTTAATTCTGATACTCCCTATCCCAACAAGTTTTCATGTAACATTATTTCCCATATAAACTATCCCGTCATCTACAGATTGGTATGTGTGAAACCAACTTCTATGAAGACACATGTGATGAGATGATCCAGAATCAACTGACCAACCATAATGATATTCTGAGACAGTAGAAGTAGTTAGTACCTCATCAATCATACCTGAATCATTTTCTGCTATGTTTGCCTCAATTGTAGAGTTCTCCTCCCTAGAAGCTTGCTTGTGTTTCTAGCAATCTTTTATAAGATGTCTTGCTTTATTGCAAAACCAGCACTTCAATTTACTCTTTTTTCCCCTTCGAATTTGATCTTGATGTACCCCTTGAATGTTGTCATCTTTCACTAGTTCTTCCCCTGGCTATCATTACTTCTAATGTCGAGTTTTCAAGACTAGATTTCTTTCGAGTTTTCTCAGAAATTAAGGCTCCCACAACATCATCAAAGGTAATAGACTCAACAGAACTAAAACTGACAGAGGTTACAAAATATGCCCATGACTCACGTAGAGAGCACAACATTAAAATCGCCTTGTCTTTAGAACTAATAATATCTTCCATACTAGACAACTGACAAACAAGAGTATTGAATGCATTCAAGTGATCAGAAATTTTTGTACATTCTTTCATACGCAAGGTAAATAACTGTCGCTTAAGGAGTATTTAGTCATATGCAAACTTTCCAGTTTTGTCCAGAGACCTGCTGCTGTAGTTTCAGACATAATGTTAAATAAAACATCATCGTCTAAGCATAATCGAATAGCACTTAGAGCTTTTTCATCTATCTCGTGCCAGTCTTCATTGGACATATCACAGGGTTTCTTGGTTTTCCCTACCAGTTCCTTCGCCACTCCTTGCTTGCTTGCTGTATCAGCATATTTCTCATCTTGACCTTCCACAACATGAAATTGTTGCTCTCATTGAATTTTTCAATTTCAAATTTAAAATTCTGTGTTTTTGCCATTTTCTCAAAAAAAATTTAAATATCACTAATAATTACTTTTATTAGAAATATATATTTATGTCCAAACTTTTAATAAAGTTTCCCCACAAAGCTTGACTTTCTATTTTTCTTTAACAAAATATATATATATTCAAAACATTTTGTTTGAGCATTCTAATAAGCTTCACGGTTTTTATTTTTTACTTCCAAAATATTCCAATAAACTTCACAGCTTTAATCTTTTCATTCCAAACTTCAATAAATAATAAGGGCAGCAATTTAAAAAAAACGTTACCACTCTTTAGCTGAGAGACTCCACGCTGGGAAAAAAATGAGAACTGGCCAGCTGACGGAACAATTGACAGACTCTACACAGGTTGCGATCGGGTCTTCAGGCTGCGACTGGCAACATCACTCCACACCCGATGTCCTCCATTTCTCCACACTCCAGTAGGGCCTCCTTCACAACTGTGATCATTCAGCAGCTCTGACTAGCAGAGATGGGATATCAGGAAATCTCCTTCAATTTCACGGTTCTCCACAGCTAGGCAAATCTGCACAGAGACTCTTCAACTTCACGGGTTCTACACGCTGGTTTCTTCAGTAGCTACCTTCCTACACGATCTCTTTCAGCACTCAGGCTCTGATACCACTTGTTGGATCAAAGATCCACAAAGAAAACAATACATATAAGATATTAACAAACATTCATCAATGAACACAAGAGTTTACTGTGGTAAAACCCCCAAGAGGAAAATATCCCCGGAGCAATGGTATAGGTCTTCCTTATTATTCAATGAATGAAGATTACAACAGCTTACAACTCTCCGATTCTTCTCTACAAGAATACAAGAAATATATACATATCTTTCACGATTACTCTTAACTGAACAAACTAAATTAATCTGATAAGTCCGTTATGCAACTACCAAGAGAACGGTTGTCACCCATTTCCAACATGAATCAATACGCAACAAACTAGAAACTCCATGGAAGTCACCAGTAATGGAAGAAAATGTTGCAATGTGCAGCAATATAGGGTAGTAATAATACAACATTCCAACAATTTAAAAACTGTAATGCTACTTTTCTTCAAAAAAAAATGATTTACCTCCAAGTCTTTGATATAGTGTCAAAACCACTTTTCACCATTAAGCAATGTCTCCACTATAGGAATACAATGCCACTGTTGATGAAACGATGTAAGGTATGTTTCTCATAGCAGGGGATCTATGACCAACTTAAACTATGTGGATTCTTGGGAAAGATTATGTTCCATGTTTTTCATGCTATTCTCATAGCATATGATCAACGGAAAAACCACAGATAACCCAAATACTGCATGTTGTCCTTGTTTCTTAATTAAATTTCAACAATCCCATGCATCATCAGTTTTGAAATCTTAAATTGTAAATATTTACAACACAGTACGAACTCAAGTTCACGAGTGAGTTCACTGCATTTCCACTACTATTAATATACCCAATTTTACAAGCAGAGTAGGTGCTCTAAGACTCCTTTTGTGGGATCAAAATTTTGTTGAACGGGTGCTCTAATTAGAGGCTTATTAAAACAAAAATATTTGTTACCATTGAGTTCATGCACTATTGAAGCGGTCGATAACTTTGATGAGGATGAAACTTTTTTAAATTATTCAATGCTACATCCAACTAGCTTCACGATTACGAATCTATTGCTAGATAGATTTGTGGATGATACCGCATAGAAATGGAGACAAGTGTAACCATAGATGTGAGTTTGCAAGTATTTCAAAGAGAACAAGCAACCCCTGGTTGCAGGTCTATGCAGTTCTTCAATGTAATATGTGAATACTTGTAGATATGTCTACAATGTAGACAAACAAAACAAACATATGATCAAACATTTTTTTTCCAACATACACAAGCATATAGAAGCATAGACAATAACTTGCGGACGGGAAACTTTTCATGCACAGGGAGACTGATGCGACCATTGAAGGATCATGCTAGAAATATCTCAAAATAGGCGCCACTCTTGAAATCGTCTATTAAACCTGGAAAAGTCACCACACAAGACTCCTCTCAATGATACTCCTCCTGCGAAATACCTCCAACAATACTCCCACTAACCATAGCACACAATGTATCTCATGAGGCCGAGGGAAAATGTAATTCACAGATTCATGGTTTACAATTGTCGTCGATATCCAGAGTTGGGTGTGGATATCACTAACGATGTCACCACCAAATGGAGAGATTCTCCATAGCAACGAAGGATACTCTACCAAATCAAAAGCATTACACGATCACAAGATAGAATGAAAGGAGTAATGAAAATACCTAAACTTCCATACAATATTTAAACCACCTTCTTTCACCACATTTACCACCAACACAACAAATCTTAGCTCAACGCAATGATATATGCAACTATATGCTCCACACTCCAATATGATCAACAATACTAGCATCACAGTCACTCAAAAGAGAAACTGACAACAACAATATAGTTGGACATCATCGATACTAGGGGAGGAAGCACCTCAATGTAGAAAAGGATTAGGGTTTTTGAATTCGAGATCATGTGGAGGTGTGATTAGGATTGAGAGGAAGTGAAATGTTTTGCTAGGAGAAGGCAAGATGTCAAGCACAGAATGGAAAGCTATATTTATGGCCTGGAAAACAAAACCCATGGAGTTGAACTAAAGGAATATTTGCACAAACCACCAACTCATAATGGGCTTTGATACCACTGTTAAGATGCCCAATGGGCACACAAGTAGATTGGCGAAAACACAAATCCAAATAACACAAGGATACACCACAAAGAGAGATCATTGACGTGAAAGAACAAACTTTTTTATTAAGATATTCACATATAAGTACAATTCAAGGTGTTGTTTGGTTTTATCTTCCAAGTCGTGCCTTGGAATCCTCATAAATGTTAGCATTCATTAACCCTAATAGATTAATATTACAACAAATGTATATCTTTAACCACCTGCATATGAATAAAATTGTGAGCGCTACCACTCTTAACAAAAACCACAACTTTGTGGTGCTTAATATAGCCAAATTGTTTCAATGTATGAAGAATAAGAAATTACCAGCCCCAAAATGTATTCTAAATAAGAAATGGATTAAAAAATGTCTTAAGATTTAATTAGCATCGCTAATCACGTAATTAGTCAAAGGCTTATTTCACCGATTTTTTTTTCTGGTTGCACATGAACCAATGCACGCGGTTCGATGTTGGCTAAACTGAAAATTTTTAAATCTTTGAAAGCGGCTAATAATGAAAAACTCCCTCCAATTTTTCGTATTTTCCGATTTCGCACAGAGGCTTCTCGCGGAGTACCTCTGGCTGAGAAGAAAGTTCATGATCTGAATTTTTACTGAATCTATCCTAGATGAATGAATTCAATGAACCTGATAACAAGTGTATGATCAAATCAAATCAACAGGTAAGAATAATATTCACTTTTTTGTGCCCTAGGTTATATACTTTCATAAACGTATTTTGTTTCAGACCTGATTCTAACAGAGGAACTTTTTTTTTCCCTATGTAAATAATAGAGAGTGAAGAATTGTATCAACTAGTAGCGCACAAAATTACATCGAGCACAGACAACACTTTTTATGTGCAAAGGTGAATTGAAATTCCAGCTCGCATGCCTGAGATTTCTATAGAATTTATTTACGCCCTATTTGGAGCACAGTAAAACCGTCCTTGGGTATGGTAAAATTCTAGGCCTCTTACCACACCTGTTAAATTGATTTTCTAATTTTTGTAGTGCAATTTTTGTTTATAAGAAAGCTATAAAGTTATATATTAGATACTGTATATGTATATGCAGAGTAGTCAATTTTTTCCTTAATTTTTTGATGTAGAAATCTGTTTGAACCATCTGGATGCAAATTTGAAACCTTTGTTGAAAGGAGAAAAGAAATCGAATGTTCTTACCAAAGGTTAGTATTTATGTTGTATTTACATTTTTTTTTACAAAAACGGTTAGCATTTTTACATTATCAAATCATGATCAACACATGAATCTTTGGAGAAAAGGCCAGCTTTGGCTTTGTGATTTTATTAAAAATAGGTCTCAAATTACATAACTCAGTTCTCACGGGTTCTAACCATTTTTTCATTGCATTCACTAGTTCTTATACAATTGCTCCATGAACTGAAACAAAACAAACTGCTAAAAATAGGAATAACTGTCTTTTACATATGTCATTCAACACTTATTAACTACATAACTGCCTTCCCAGGCCTTTCTCTCTTGTTCTCCTTTCAGAGCCAGACTTTCCAGATTTTTGTTCTAGTTTTTCAATCCAACTAGCTCCAATTCTTTCATAGTAACTTGTGACATAGCCTGAACAATGGTTTGTTCACCACACTCAGTAGAAGGAGGAATAATTCCACTTTCAAGTTATTTCTCTTTCTCTTGCAGCTTCTTTTCTAATTCATCATATTTAGCTTTGAGAGTTTTCTTACTCTCAACTGCAAGAGACATATCTCTTTTCCATTGTTGTTGTTTTTATGTAAATTTCAGTAGTTTGGCTTTACAATTTGTTATCTCATAGCTTTACATTCTGTAAATTTCAGTAGTTTGGATTTACATTTATTAACTACTAAAAGCTTCTAGGAAATAAACTAATTCCTAATAACTATTCGTCATCATATTGTCTCCATGATCTTCCATGTCTTTAGGCGTGTAACGTGTACTTGGTCCTCCCAAACTTTTCTAATGTCTTCCATTGGTCTACAAATGGTAGCTCCAACGTGGACATCTCCTTTTCCAACACACACAATTCTATATGGTCCCTATAGGAATAATTCTGTAAATGAGCACATGCTTCTTTGAAATAAAAAAAAAATCTCAAAATCATGAGCTAGCTTGTCAACAATTGTCTTCCCAGACAATGATTGGTTCAAATCAACAAATTTAGAGTGATCCAACCTGCACTGAATCAACTTATCCTAGTATTCCTTCTAATTCAGCATTGTTCCTTTTATTCCCAAAAGAATGGGAGTCATTTCTTAAATAAGGGATCAAACATATCCCTGGAGAGCTTCGGTTGATGTGCCATAATATCAATTTTGGCCTAGACTGTGTTTAAATGATGATACTTGTTTACTATCTTCCTGGCCTAGGTTATAATTGACATTATGTCCTTGATATTTGCATTCTTCAAATCATCTTCTTTCAATCCATTCAAAAAGTTGATGGCATTGTTGGCCTAATCAATTGGTTTCTTATTTAGTTTATCTCTGGTTGCTGTCATAATTTGCTTGGATGATTGAATAACAACTTCTTTATCCAGCACATAGTCAAGGTAGGGTCTAAATTTGCTTGCTTCCTCTATGATGGCATCCCAAATTATATGTTTTTCCCCATGTACTGGTAATTGACCTGTTACCTGCTTTATGAGTTTATCATTTGGCTTCCCAAGATTGGGTTTTAGCTTCCCAAGTTTTTCTCTCTTGTTCCCTTTGCAATGCCAAGTTTTCTAGGTTTTTATTTTTATTTTTCAATCCAGTCAGCTGTAATTATTTAAGGCTAACTTGTGACATAGCCTGGACAATATTTTGTTCACTAGATTCACCTGTAGAAGGGATAATTCTGCATTCTAGTTATTTTCCCCTCTCTTGTAACTGATTTTCTTTCTCCTGCAATTTATTTTCCATTTCATGATATTTTATTTTGAGAGTCTTCTCACTCTCGACTACCAAAGCCATGTGTTTTTACCACTATTTTTCTTTTTCAGCAAACTTTAGTAACTTAGATTTACAATCAGTCAACTCATTACTTAATCCCTCTTTTTCTTTTTCAATTTCAGCTAATTTAGATGCATGTATCAGTTGTGTAGCAGGTATCTTCAATTTATTTTTCAATAGTTGGATAGCATTCTCCTTTTCATTTAACGATTTGTGTATCCCTGCTCCTTTATCTTCTTGGTTCTCAGTAGCCAGCATATATGTCTGTAACTTCTTTATTTGTGCCTGGTGGGCTTTACTATCCACCTTCTCCCATCTCAATTGATTTTCAATTCTAATTTTACTGGTCTGCAACTTTGACAATTTCAAGGTATCTTTCAACAGATCAGTGAAAATGATATCCCATGTTTTCTTGTGCAGATGTATCATGTCAGGGATAGGTATGTTCTCCAAATCCATCTTCATTTCAACAACCTTGTTCTTGGTTGCCAAGGACAAATTCAAAGTATTCTGGGATTAATCTCTAACAGAAATAAGGGATACATCTTGATTAGAGATTTTCCTTACTTATGAATAGAACTTCAATATTTCCTTTGAAGTTAAATCTTTAGTCGCTTTGTATTTCTCTAGAAAATATGTTTTACCTATAAATTGAGATGTGGAATCAGCAGGGGTATCAGCAAATGCATATTCCCTCACCTCGAAAGCGTGCCTTGTCACCTTCATATTCTTCTTACCTCTGTCTTCTTCTGTAGTCTGGACAAGTTGTCCTTCTTCTTTAATTCTTTTCTTCTTTGGAGTCCTAGCAGTATCCTCCTCCTTCGTATCCATGGCATCTGAAAAATCTCTCTTATTGGTCTTTTCTGAGTAACTGGCAAAAAGTGTGATCTTTTGAGCCACTAAGATCAAATTGGAAGTTCAAGGCTGTAATGAATTAATTTCTTTTACAGAAGAAGTTGAACCCTCCTGCATATCAGTATCCTTTTGAGTTTCATGAGGATAATCATACCAATTTATAGCCTCTACTAATCCAACAACCTCATCATGCTAAAAAGGTTTTCTTTTTAGATCATGTCTTCAGTTTGAAATAACATGATGGGGGTCATAATTAATATCAGATTCTGGCAAAAAACCCATCTCCTTCAGTAAACTCTCAATCATTGGAAGATCAACTTTATTTTTTAGATGAAAGGTCCTACAACTCATGGATATCTGATCTCAGTGGACTTCTTGAAATTTAGAAAGTGTTCAGTATCCGCTATTAACTTTTGTCTAATCAACTCCATTGAAAACACTCTAGGAGTCAAGAAAGAAGGCAATAAATAAGGCTGATGAACACAGCCATACAACTTAATCACTCTCCCTTGCTCAAATAAAAACTGTTATACCTAAATCCTGTCACCAACATGTGATGAGATCCTTAACGCCTATGTTTGCCCTAAATCCCGAACTTGGAGTGGAAACATGCTCTGGATGTCAATTCTACATAAAAAACCCTAGCACCGCTTTTTCCCTTTAGGTAATGAGTGGTACCTTGTTCAGCACCGCCTGAGTCTTGTTATAAAGAAGCGGTGCCACCGCACATGGACTTTTCTCTTGGAGCGGTTCTTACCCTTCACTGCTCTGTCATAAAGGCATATAAGTGGTACCCTTGGTAAAATGTGAAAAAAATAAGCTTCATGGATAGTCCTATCCCTACTCACCTGGGTTGGTTGAGCTCGAGATCCCTCTTTGTAGGATCTCTTAGCCACCTCACCCACTAATCTCTCAACCATACCTATCCATTTGAGTCTTATAAATACAATCTCACATCCATGGTTGAGGGAGAGAGAACTAAATAGTAATGTTATGCTGTTGAATTGACTACCTAGCCCAATCCATTAGAGAGCACAAGAGAGCAAGTTGGAGCTATCGGGGATGAGGTGTTTGTCTTATGGAGGAGTTTGTTGACACTGAAGGCAATGGTTGTAAGATTCTTCATTGATTTCTTAATGCAAAGATGATTTCCGTCCCACATATCTGTTGTATTGATCTCGCATGTATATGTTACTGGATTCCTTAGTCACTAGTATGGATGTGTAAATAATGTTCCGGTAGCTTTGATGTTCTTGTTTGTTCGACATGTTCTGCAGGTACACAGGTTCATCATCAAAGCATTATTCTAGGTGTTTACAACATTTAGGGAAGGTTTTCACCCTTTGTTGTTCACTTATTTGTTCTGGATCTGAACCATTCAAACCAGAGGAACAACTTCTATCCACAGAAGGTGCAATATTCCTGACAACAATCTGGCGACCATACTGGGGAACAAAGCAAATTTTAGTTGATTTGATCTTCCAGAGTCCTTAAACACTTGTCCGAATCCAAGCTCCAGTCTGTAACTCTCTTCAGTCAGATCACTATCTAACTTAGTGAAGTTTGGCTTAAAACTTTCAGATCTGAACTGCTTTGACTTTATATGCTCTGTTTTATTATCAATTCATTAGTCTTTATCTTAATATGAGCAATTTCTGACTTGAATTCTCATTCTTTTTGTGTTCTTAATATATTCAGGGAACCACACATGTGTTGTAGGCAATAAACGGTGCCACCACCTGAACCCTGTTAGCAATAGGTGGTGCCATCGCCTAAGTGTAGTGATCCAGAAGCGGTGCTCGTCCAGAACCGCTCTGTCAAAGACCCTTCCAGTGCGGTGCCAGGTAGGCCTTGTTCCAAAACTTGATTTTTGTTCATTTTTTCAAAAGTAGTGTTTTTGTTTGCTTTCAAGCCTTGTACTGTCAGGCTTGTTTGTTTGAATCTGGATGCTCATGGTTGAAAATTTTGTGGTGAAAATTTGTTTGATTGAAAGAATTCAAAAGCTAGGTTAGGATTGTTGATTATTCGTTTGCTTTCATGCTTGTTGGTTGTGATTCTGAAAGGAATTATTGAAAGCTTAGGTTTCAGTTAGATCTCTTTTCGTTTCATTTATAAAGACTGAAAGAAAAACCACTTGATTATCATCTTAATTTCATTTTTTCCATAGAGGACTTCTTTTTTCTTTTAAAAAGAAATTTTTTTGTTGAGATTAGGTCATTATTTTTACTGAGCATAGGGCACTGGATCTCTAATTATCCTCATAAGCTTTCAGGTTCCCTTTGTTCTTTTGTCTCTCTTGCATTAGAACTGTCTCATCAAAAGAAAAAATAGTGTAGTTTTAAGTTAGATCTATCTATATTTTAAAGAAAAATCGAAAAAATAGATTGCATATGCATGTAGAGTGCTTGTTGTTTTTCTTTTAGGAAAAGAGACTCTTACCCATCTGATTGCTTTCGAAAAAGATAAATGAGTTTGGAATGTGTTGCTTGTCTTTGGATTTGATTTGTTCAAAGTAGTGGTTTGAGAATTTTTGGTTTTGAAAACGAAAAGAAAATGCTCTCCCTCCCTCCCGTAAGTAGTCATACCTCAAATGGTAAAGTGAAATATTTACATCTACATATCTGCATGGTTTTAGTTTTTCTATCAAAATTCCTTGCATTCACCTAACCGCCCACTTTAAAATTAACAGTAGTTATAGGCTTACAATTTACATAGAAATTTGAGTGATAGGCTAGAGACGTGTTCAGGCGTCGTTAAGCGTAGGAGTTGTCGTTACTTATCCGCACTACATCCCGGGACTCGCGCGGTTCTTCCACATACCATCGGTATATAGAACAGCCTTTCACGTACCATTGAGGTATATAGAAAGGTACTTCACGTACTTGATTGTATATAGGAAGGCCCCTTGTGAACAATTGTGCATTATACAACACTACTACTGATTTGAGCTCCCACGTACCTTGCGTATATCGGGAGACTCCACTAGGATACCTTATCTATCTGAAAATCTCTTTGGCTGTCTTGATTGGAGCCATACACCAAAAACAACATTCAGGGAGATTACTACACACGTATCTAGAGTATATTGCGAGTGGCACCTTCTTGATAATCCTGGTGAGAGATCGGACTATCTGAACTCCTCCTGTCATTTAAGTTTGTTTGTTTGGCCTATAGCTTGAGTAGGGGAATTTTTGATGTGTTTTTTCTAGTTTTGAAACCCTGGGTTAGATAGAAACTATACAAACTAGTTGAATTGAGATAGTCCAGAAGAGTACGGGGCTTACCACCTGATTTTACTCCTGTTTCGAGAGAAGATCCTATGGAAGCTATCGACCAAGGAGCTGCTACCAACTCCCAAGTAGGAGAAAATGTGGTTTGTAGAAAGCAAAGATCCATATCCTTTGCACAGTCCTCCCTTGGCTCAACAACCTTCTAGGGGTAATACTTCTTTCCATCCTCCCATAGAAGTCTATGTTGATGATACTACTCGTCCAGATTATGGTCCCAATGCTCTGTTTTGGGATACCTCTATGGGACAAGCCATTGCTTCATTTGGAACCCGTCCAACCTCTTCTAAAGAAATTTCACCAAATGAAGAAGAACATAGACAATACCTGGCAGTTATTCTTTGTGCAAGAGACCTTGAGAACAAAATAGGTAACATATTAGGTACACAGGTTCGTCATCAAAGCATTATTCCAGGTGTTTACAACATTCAAGGAAGGTTTCCACCTTTTGTCGTTCACTTATTTTTTTAGGATCTAAACCATTCAGACCAAAGGAACAACTTCTGTCCATAGAAGGTGCAATATTCTTGACAACAAATATGGTGACCATACTGGGTACACCACTACCTTGCTTGGCAATTTTTCCTCATAATACAGACCCTTGGCCTGTGGGATATCGCTCACTTGTTGATTCTATGAAACCCATTGAACCTATTCTAGATTGCGCTGTGACTCCGCATAATCTAGGTTAAATCACCAACCCCACCACCTCCCATATTATGTCTGTTCCAAATCCTCTTGGGTCTTCTGCACCTAGGGAACAACATTCAATTCCTATTTCATCAACACCTTCTAGTGCCGGGGGGGAACCCCTGGCACGACCTATGTTATCTGTCACTGGAATTGTAGCTAGTAATGGACAGACCTCTAGTATAGAGCAATCTGCAGTCTATGTCCCTCCTACCCATACGAATGTGGTTAACCCCCCATCTAGTTTAGGTCATCCCTTGGGGGCACAACCTGTAACCAATCAAACCTCTTGGGGGTATGGTACACAGAAAATCAAGTACCTGTAGGAAATATCAATTACCAACTCACCTCTACAGGAATTCCTTATGCTAGAATTCCATATCCTGGTAATACTTTCACTCCATGAGGGAAACCCAACTGGTCCTACATGCCAGCTATAGGAGAGATACCTATACATACTACAGGGGTTACCAGAGGACCACCTTACGGAGGTCCTCCCTTTGGGGGGACTAATGGTCCTGGAGGGCCTAGCGGCTTTCCTCCTTATGGTCCTAACAGTCCTGGTGGCTTCCTTCCTAATGGTCCCGGAGGGTCTGGTAGCCTTCCTCCTAGTGGTTCTGGAGGCTCTAGAGGTTTACCTCCCAGGGGTCCTGGAGGGTTCGATGGCCCAGGTGGTCTTGGTGGTCCCCAGGGTCCTGGTGGTCCTAGTGGTCCCGACGGTCCTGGTGGTCCAAGATACCCTGGTGGTCCTAACAGTCCCGATCCAGGAAATCAACCCCCTGTGGGGAGATCTTCCAGCAGTTTTTCATCACAACAGTCATTTCAACAACCTGTATATCAGTCTACTTACGGTCCTACTGGTACTTATATGCCCTATCAATACTACCAGTATGTACAACCTAATTGCCAGTTACCTTTCCTAGCAACTTTGGACTTACCTGATTTGTCCAAGTTGATTAATGATCTCATTCAACATAACCCCTCGTGGCCTACCATTCTGGTAAAGTTACCATCGAACACTCCAAAATTCGATGGGAAGCAGGGAGATGATCCAAAAAATCATGTCATGACATTCCATTTGTGGTGTTCTTCCAACTCCCTAATGGATGATTTAGTTCATTTAATACTCTTCCAACTAACTTTGACCGGTACCATCGTGAAATGGTACATTGAACTTCCACAACATTCATTTGTTTTTGGTTCTTTAGAAACTATCTTTCTTACACACTTTCAGCTTCCTATCCACTATGAAATGGGTACATATCTCTTAACTTCTCTACCTCAATACACCTCCATGCACATATCAGATCATATCCATGAGTGGAGAAGGCAGAGAAGACTTATTAAGGCTCCTATCCCAGATCAATTGTTAGCTGATCTGTTTACTAAATATTTTTTGCCTCCAATCGCCCGAGATGTGGCTATAGGCAGTGCCATTACTGAAGAGCAAGCCATTAGTCGAGCCCAATATCTGGACTTGGTATATTCCCAGTCCGAAACCTTGTATGAATTGATCCCTCAAGCTCCTCGCCCAAGCACCGATCCTGCCAAGCCACCAGCAGAAACCCCTATTGATGGGATTGTTGGTTCAATCCAGTCCCCACCAACAACAAAACCTTCCAAGCAACCCCAAACTTCCACCCCTACTCCTTCAACTCCCAAGGTTTCTGCTGAGGTAAATTCCATTCAGAGTACACAAACGTCCGGCAACAATAAAAAGAAAGGGAAAGCCAAAAACAAGAAACCTAGAAACCTGCAGGAGAATCCAAAACCAACAATCAACGAGAATGATAAAGGGAAAAGAAAAGAGATATATCCATGTCTTCTATGCAGAGGTGACCACTTCATGAAAGAGTGTCCTCGTCGTGAATAAATCAATCAATTTCTAAAAACTAATCCCACTCCAGCAACTCTCACGGATCCTTTTCCCTCTCAACAACAGCTAATAGACCACATGTCTAATCAGAGAAATTCTAGTTCTTCAGAGGAAGTTCACGTGATGTCCTTAGACACTATTAATTTGCAAACTTCAAGTCAAAGTTATGACAAACCCACAGACAAGAAAGAAGACAATTCTTCTTTAGGAAAATCTCCCTCTACTGGTTCTCCCAAGTCCTCGTCTACTGGTCCCCTAACCATCGAGAAACCTATTCTCAACATGGTTTTACGCCCACCCAAGAGTACTCTTAGGAAGGATTTTTTTAACCCTAATGCTCGAGATTCCCATTTTTATAATGTAGTTGAAGATCTTGCTCAGGCACCATGTGCAATGTCTACCTTGGAAGTACTCCAAAGTTGTCCTATGCAACGCAAAAACTTGTTAACCGCATTAGGAGATTTAGACCCAGACAACACTAATTTGATTCATTTTAATTTCGAGACCCATAAGGTCTAGACTACCTCATAAAATCACTTTCCAAATCATAACGAAAGTAGTCGAAAAGAAGGTCTTTAGAACTATCTTAGATGAAGGAGCTTCAACTTCAGTTTTGTCCCTATCTTGTTGGAAAGCTATTAGCTCTCCTGAGCTTGTAACCTCACCAACGACTCTGAAAGCCTTTGATGGATGAGGTTTCCATCCCCATGGTCTCATTCTAGCCCTTTCAGTCAAGCTTGGGGGGAAAACCATTTCCATTCAAGTGGAAGTAGTAGATGCCCCATTAGACTACAACCTCCTATTAGGAAGAAATTGGTTTTATGCCATGACTGCTGTCACTTCGACGGTATTTCGAACCGTCCAATTTCTGCATCTAGGGAGGATTGTAACCATTGACCAGCTTAATTCCTATACATCGGATGTTACTACCCCTATGGCTAATAACATCCCTATGTTAGGCCAATCCCCTCCTCCTTACCAGTCGATTAGGGTAGGCATGCTGAAGGATTCTTCCCTTATGGGAATTTTTCCATCAAACCCTCCTAACACAGAAATGACGATGGTAAATATGATTTCTTCATTTGATTATGATCCAATGGGAAAAAAATTTGTTGGTTCCACCTCATTGAGTCTGCATGAAGCAATGCACAACATTATCCAAACCCTTTCCGATGACCACACTAATGATCTTCATCTAATGGCTTCAGACCCTTACCACCTGCCCTACTGGTTAGAACCCTCTCTTCCTACTTTGGATTATCTCTCCTAGAATTTTCCTTCTGATGAGTCCATTATGGAGATTATGAGTACGAATGAACCTATATGGGAGGATCATCACCATAGATCCTCATTCCTCCCCAATACCAGTTTGGTAGACCATGATTTTGCATCCCTTTTTATTACTGATATTGTCAAAACACCTCAAAATCCTATATTGTTGCAGAATATGGATTTTGAAGGAAATCTATGCAACATTACTCAAACAAATCCAATTGACTTATCAGCCAAGCCTGGCACCCTTGAGCATGTTCATGTTGGGCAGAACTGCTCAGCAGAAGAATCTAAAGCCTATAGAGAACTTTTCAAATAATTTTGAGATGTCTTTTCCTGGTCCTACGAAGAAATGCCAGGGATAGACCCATCCATTATGGTTCACAAAATAAAAACCTATCCCACTACAAAACCTGTCAAGCAAAAACTGAGACAAGTCCATCCATGGAAAGCCGCAGCTGTCAAAGCTGAAATAGAAAAACTTCTAAAAGTAGGGTTTATTTATCCCATACCCCTAACGGAATGGGTATCAAACATCATCCCTGTCAATAAAAAGCAGGGCACCATTAGAGTTTGCATCGATGTCAGAGATTTGAACAAAGCTTGTCCCAAAGACAAATTTTCCACTCCGTATATCGACCAGATTATCGACAACTATGCCAGAAGTGTCATCTTCTCATTCATGGATGGCTTTTCAAGTTATAACCAGATTGAGATTTTACCCGTCGATCAGCACAAGACAACATTTATTTGCCCATGGGGAACCTTTGCATACAGGAAGTTACCATTCGACCTAAAAAACACTGGAGCCACTTTCCAGCGTGCTATGTCCTATGTGTCTCACATTATAAAACATATTGTACAACCATACCTTGATGACCTCCTAGCTCATTCACAGCTACGGGAGGACCACCCTGGTCATCTTAGAGACATTTTCCTGAGATTCCATCATTATAACATATGGCTCAATCCTCATAAATGTGTTTTTTGCGTCGAGACGGGACGCCTATTAGGTTTTGTGGTTTCTAAGGATGGAACCTAGATAGATCCATTGAAAATTGCCGCTATTCTATCCCTACCAGCCCCAACCAACCTTCTAGAACTCCAAAGTTTGCAAGGGAAGGAAAACTTCCTCCGTCGTTTCGTTTGCAATTTTGCAGAGAAAAAATATGGTTATATGCATCTCCTTAAGAAGGACACTTTGTTCTTTTCGGATGACCAAGCCCAACAGGCCTTTGGTAATCTTAAACATGCTTTGACTCACTCACCCATGATACACCCCCTAGATTATTCAAAGGATTTTCTCTTATACATTGCTACCTCCACTACTACCATCGCTATGGTTTTGTTGCAAGAGAATCCCAATGGTTAGGAGCACATGATCTACTATGCTAGTAAGAATATCATGGATTCTGAAACTCGATACTCACGCGTGGAGAAATTAGCATTGGCCACGGTCATTGCTGTTCATAAATTTCGTCACTACATTTTGCTCCGCACAACCACCATATTGGCAGACCAGAACCCTATGTATTACATCCTGACTCGTCAAGTGCTCGAGGGAAAATATTCTCGATGGATAGTCATCCTACAAGAGTTTGATCTGGAATTTGCCAAAGCTATGTCAAAGAAATCCTTGGTCTTTGTTGAGCTAGTGTGTGATCTTCTCTGTGCTTCGACGGAATCTGAGCTTGGTGATTCATTCTCGGATGAATTCCTGTTCCTGATAAGCACTACTAACCCATGGTATGGATATTTTCTCATTTATCTCCAGACACAAATATTTCAGCCCACTCTATCTCGTGACGATCACCACCGTATCCATCACCACACAAAATACTACCTCATCTTGAACGAAACTTTGTATAGATGTGGTATCGATTCCATTCTTTGGCAATGCCTTACCCACGAGGAAGATGAACAAGTTTTGAATGAATGCCACTCTGGAGCATGTGGCGGTCATCTATCTAGGATGGCTACAGCCCAGAAAATCCTTTTCAATGGCTATTTTTGTCCTTCAATCTTTAAAAATTGTCACGAGGTTATTAAGAAATGCCCACCCTGCCAACATTTCTATCCAAAAAATCATACCCACCCTACTTCGTTACACCCCGTCATTGCTGTTGGCCCTTTCACCAAATGGGGGATCAATTACATGCATTGTAAGCCTACCTCAGCCGAGGGGCATGGTTACATCATCATAGCATGGGGGCTTCACTTGTTGACCAATATCCTATCACGTTAGTTCATATTGTGGGTTTTAAAATTATCAAAAATTGAACCAATATATTGCAAGTATTGGGTGGATGAGGGGTTTAAGGTGGGGGTGGGTAGGGTGGTTTATAAGGATTGAGGTATAAAAATGGGTGGGGAGGAGGATTTAAGTATTGGGAGGGGGTTTCAACAAAAAGAGTTTGGGTCAATATCTCTGGAAATTAAGGGTATTCTTTAATATCCCATAATCACACATGCTATGTGATAGGTTCACTAAGTGAAGTCCCCGGGCATCATAGCCGTTGATTATTTTACGAAATGGGCTGAGGCTATGCATACATATGTAGAGGATGGTAAGACTACCGCTCTCTTCCTGTTCAATCATGTGATAGCAAGATTCGGAGTCCCACAGTCCATAGTTACAGATCACAGATCACATTTTCGCAATCAAATGATGAAGGAACTAAGTGCCAAGCTAGGTTTTCGTCATGAAAAATCAACGCCCTATTATCCACAAGCTAATGGTCAATTCGAGGACATAAACAAAGTTTTGAAAACAATGTTGTGTCAGATGGTTGGATACCATAAATCCAACTGGCACCATATTCTTTTCTTTGCTCTTTGGGCTTATAGGACTTCGGTAAAAATAGCTACTGGGTTTACACCCTTCTAGCTTTTCTGTGGACTAGAAGTTGTCTTGCCTATTCAATGTCAAATTCCATCCTTGAAACTTGTTGTCGAACTTCTCCCAGACACTTCCACAGAGGAAGAAAGCTTTCTCTACTTGAACAACCTTGACGAAACTAGAAGAGATGCTGCCTTAGCCAATGAGGCACACAAGAAATGCGTTAAGGCACAGTATGACAAGTCTGTCCAACCTCGTTCCTTTAACGAAGGTGACCTAGTTTTAACCTATGATTAGAGACATGAAAAAATAGGGAAAGGGAAGTTCGAATCCATGTGGTACGGTCCTTTCATTATTTCCAAAGTTCTAGAGAAAGGGGCCTATGAGCTCGTGGACTATGATGGAATCCCCTTAGGACCACCTAGCAATGGGTTGTACCTGAAGAGGTACCACACCTAGATATTTCTTGTATAGTACCTTGTATATATGTATATTAATTGACTTTTTAGTGTACTTAAGTATTTTCAATATGGTTTTGAGTTTAGTGTCCGTATCTGTTTATACCATGTTTTGGTCGTGCCGAGGAGATGGATTTCTACAGCTTCGCTGATGGTGCTTACAGCCACACCTTGAATCTTGCCTCAGTTGCTTGGGTTCTCTATTTCCCAGCTTATGATTTGGTCAGTTCAGGAGCGGTTTGTATCGGTCCCGCTACCAACAATATCACCGAATATCAAGCAATCATAGGTCTTATGACTGAAGCTGCCTCCCAAGATGTTCGTAACTTGGTAGTTTTGATGGACTCACAACTAGTGGTTTGTCATTTAAACCATCTATACTATCAAGAATCACGTGCTTCTCCTTCTCTTTCGGAGGGTACGTTTATTGGAGAGGTCATTTGAAGTTATTACCTATAGGCATATCCCTAGGGAAGATAATGCAGTTGTCAATTCATTGGCAAATTACATCCTAGACTGGCATATTGCCCATTCATGACATAGAAATCAAACATGGTTCACTGTAAATAAACTGTAAAAGACACATAAACTCATATAAATACATTCACCATTTGAGACATATAAACACCAAAAGTAGAAGTCTGTATATATATATATATATATATATATATATATATATATATAAGTGTTTTACAAAAAATAGGTCACGAGACCTCATCTGAAGTGCTTAGGCTTTCAGGAAAAATATCATCATACAAAAATACTGAAGCTATCTATCAGCTTTCAGTGATACATCATGCGGCCTATCATCTAGTGATGCTCGTGGTAACACATCACCACCCGGGCTACTCGACGTAGCAGTCTACTGAAACGACCTGGTACTCCCGTAGTGGGCCTCTGGTACCTTAGTGGGAGGTCGTCGATCGAGGCATCTGGTATGTCTAGAGTTAACCTCTCAAGGTTCTCCTCTAGCTCCCCCATCACATCATCACCCTGTGGAACAAAATGAGCTCCAGCTCACCTGTCTAGTGGGGAGGATCCCCCAGGTCGTGCTGCTCCGACATCTGCATGAAAACATTTAAGTCTTGTTACTACACATAAAAAATATAAAACATTAAAACATAAAAACAAAATTTCCATTTTAGTCCTTTTGTTTCTTACCAATGTCGCCCTACTATGCACTAGGTGGAAGCGGTAGATCAAGGTCACCCCTGAAGTTAGTACCCATGTATGCGTAGTCCTCAACCATGAGGAGATGGTCTCTTAGCCATTGAAAAAATGGGTCTTCGAACTTCATCTTGCCTCTACTTGCCCCTGTATGGGCCATGATCTGAACCCACCCCAGCATGAGAGGGTCTCTCACCCTTAACTCTGTGAATACTACCTAAGGTCTCAGTTGGGGGACCCGCTCAAAAAAATAAACACGCTAAAATGGATCTGAAACCGAACTTCTTCAACTCTCCTTGCCGACACTTGGTCAACTAATCTTTGAAAACCAGTAGTAGAGCCTCCAACCAGTTGAAGACTGTGGGTTCCATATTCTCTATAGCGTAGAGCATATGTGCTCTAGATGCCTGACGAACCCCTTGGTTCCCCGCCACTCTCTGCATGGTAAATAAGACTATGCGAAGAGGGCCATCCAGCACTGCTTTGATGGGAATTTTCTTCCCTGATGTTCTGGTCCCGGGAATACAATGGTGATTTATTAATTCCTGGGTGGTGATGTCCCCTCCACGGGAACTAGTCAAAGAGATGGGAGCACCTCGTCTCGATAGGCCTGTCAAGAAGTAGATATATTCTACTTCAATTGTCAATACATGAGCACCCACCACAAAATATTGTTTCTCCGGATTCCACATACAGAGAATATGCTCCAATAAACGCTCATGTGACACCATGCTGGGTGTGCGAAAAAAATTCAGAAGACCACAGTCCCTCAACGCGGCTATACATCCAGCGTTTCTTTCAGAAAATGCATCATCATTGTCATGTTGCCTCTCTTTCCAAATATTCATTTTTGACCAATGGAAACCTGCCAAAAACAATCATAAGGCCAATTAGAAACATTATCAACCTTTTAAATCATCAAAAATCATCTATTTTGGCTTGCCTACATGTTTTTCTTTACCCACGGCCGGTACCGCCTGAGTCTCGTTGAGGACAGGCGGTGGCACCGCCTGAGTGAAGTTTTTTACACACGGTTCTTGTGGGGTATCGCTTACCCCATAAGGGATAAGAGCGGTGCCCAAATTCAAATTTTTAGGGCTCATTCAAACTACCCAAAACACCCCCAAAAACAAAAAATGAAAGCATAAAATGAAAGAGCAAGGTTCAAGCTTTTACCTGGAACTGACGACACATAAATCCGACGGTAGATGCTCCCGGAATCACCAACTGAAAATCTGGCCAAGAAACTTCTCCAAAGTCTCTCCACTATTGGTAAATGGTAAAATGTTTTGTTTTTTACTATTTACATAACTTTTATAAGAATTCTAGGTTTTGGCATGTCATAGTTTTGTTTTTAAAATCTATCAGTCATGATCCTTTAATGATGTTTATTGGAGAGTTTAATAGTTGTTTTTTAAGTCATTATAGGATAAAGAGAGGTAGCAGTTAAAGTTTTGGGAGTTTGTTTTTTACTTTTTCGTACTACCATAAAACGGAAAAATTCTTTGAGCATTTATTGCGACACTTTGGTCATGCTCTCCAAACTTAGCATCAAAGGTCCGAGTCCTTTTCTGATTCTTTTCAGACTCGTAAAATCCCTCATCATGAAAAGAGACCTAGCAGAGTCTTCTTTAAAATCTTTTTGGGCTCCTTAAATATGAAAAGATTGTCAAGCAATCTTGTCTTCTTCACGCTCAATAAAGCACTTGAAGAGTTGTTCCTCTGACGATAGGTTATCAATTTTTTGGTTCAGATGAACTATTTACGAAAAAGGACCCTGTGGAGTCTTCTTCTGTGGTTGTTTAGGCTCTCTAAACATGAACAATACCGAGTTAACTTTCATTAGACTCATTAAATTAAACGTTGAGAGACCCTTTTTTGGGAATGAACCCCTCCTCTCTTAGGTTCATAAAACATATGAGTTTGGAATTGTCTTTGAACAAGCTACAATGAGTGTTTGTTACCCTCTTTGAACTTGTAAAAATGAAAAGAGGCACTCATCAACCATGATGGGGAAATTAAGAGAAGGGAATCATTTTGCAAATAAATGGCAGTTTGTCGTTACCTCTGAACATGTCACTTGTTTGCATATCATTTCAGTCAATTGGCTATTCAGTTGATTTCCATGACGATCCACTTTCATGAGTCATGTCACTGCTCTGAATCTTTCAAAATAATGCATTGTCCACCGTTGCACTATGTGTTTGTCTGGTCTAGTCATGCTGCCAAGTCTTTTTGTCGTGTCGCCCGATGTTCAAAGGGAAGTTGAAATTTTTTAACTCTGCAGTCAAAACAGTCTCTATGTCAGTACTTTTGAGTCAATCTTATGGTTACCTCATTCACATCATTCCAGAACTTTGTTCCGAGTTTTGTGTCGTCAATGTGGGATTCACCATGGCCCTCCTTCGATAAGACTATTCCTATCGACATTAACTCATCATCCGGAAAATAGTCTTAGAAACAAATTTAGTACCTTGAGATCTGTATGCCTCAATGAAAGATTCTCTTGCTCTCAACATAGGTTCACATCATTGACCTTTGATCGATAGAATCGACTGGGTGTTCGACATCAAGACATCTATTTTCACTCAATAGATTGTACTAGGGTACCTTGGGAATCATTGACATCAATGGTGATCTCCCTCGCACTTGTTAACGGTTCACTTCATTAGCCGGTAATTAAGTGGTTTCTACCATGTTCGACTTCAAAACATTGTAATCACATGGATAGAATCGTACTTTGTAGAAAATGAGATGAAGACCCTGGGTACTTGTTTAGCACTCATTGCTTTCCCCAGGTTGTGATGGAGTTTTGTATATCAAGCATGGATCCAGATTTGTATGGTCATGGCTATGCTCAAATTTGTGTATGTATGACATAGATCTACGCTGTATGTCTAGTAGCTATGTCCAAATTTGAGTCCTCTATCACATGGATCTATGCTGTATTCTAGTAGCCATGGTTATTTATTCCTCTCATGGATATGCTTTGTATTGGTCTGCAGCCATGAGTTGGTTACATTTGTCTATGAGTCAAAAATATTGATGTATTGCAGATGCCTACTCGACGACACTCTCTGATCAAGCTGAATCTTACCACGAAGTGACAACTTGTTCTCTCAAAGCTCTCGCTTATCGTATCCCTCTAAGCCTCATGCTTTGGGGGGCATTTTGTTATACCTAAATCCTGTCACCAACATGTGATGAGATCCTTAACACCTATGTTTTCCCTAAATCCCAAACTTGGAGTGGAAACATGCTCTGGATGTCAATTCTACATGAAAAACCCTAGAATCGCTTTTTCTCTTTAGCTGATAAGCGGTACCTTGTTCAACACTGCTTGAGTCCTATTATAGAGAAGTGGTGCCACCGCACATGGACGTTTCTCTTGGAGAGGTTCTTACCCTTCACCGCTCTATCATAAAGGTATATAATAGGTACCCTTGGTAAAATGTGAAAAAAAGAAGCTTCATGAAGCTTCTAGATCAAAAGCTTCGTGGATAGTCTTATCCCTACTCACCTGGGTTGGTTGAGCTTGAGATCCCTCTTTGTAGGATCTCTTAGCCACCTCACCCACCAATCTCTCAACCATACTTGTCCATTTGAGTCTTATAAATACAAGCTCACATCCATGGTTGAGGGAGAGAGAACTGAATGGTAATGTTATGTTGTTGAATTGACTACCTAGCTCAATCCATTGGAGAGAACAAGAGAGCAAGTTGGAGCTATCAGGGATGAGGTGTTTGTCTTGTGGAGGAGTTTGTCGACACTATGGCAATGGTTGTAAGATTTTTCATTGATTTCTTAATGCAAAGCTGATTTCTATCCCACATATCTGTTGTACTGATCTTGCATGTATATGTTACTGGATTCCTTAGTCACTAGTATGGATGTGTAAATAATGTTCTAGTAGCTTTGATGTTCTTATTTGTTTGACATGTTCTGCAGGTACACAGGTTCGTCATCAAAGCATTATTCCAGGTGTTTACAACATTTAGGGAAGGTTTTCACCCTTTGTCATTCACTTATTTGATCTGGATCTGAACCATTCAGAACAGAGGAACAACTTCTATCCATAGAAGGTGCAATATTCCTGACAACAAAAACCAGTCACCGTTCCTTTTCTCTGTAGAAATCTGCAACATATTCTTCATTTTTGGTAGTACCCTCGGTAGCTTAGTTTGGAAAATGGCATTGTACACTTCATACATGAGAAAATTCATAAATTTAGTATAATCCATGTTCATTTCCTCAGTAAGTACCATCTCTAGAAGCTACAAATTCTCCTCATTGAATGATAAAAACATTTAGGACTGAAATATGAAAGTCTTGGTCTTCTGGAAATCCATTAGCTAAGAATGAATGTTCTTAGCTAAGAATTCATCAAATTTAAGGCATGAAGTTTGTATTAACTTACTGGACTTTGCAGAATCAAATGGACAAGTACTCAAAACAAACAATAGACTCATAAGGGATTTAGTGATATACTTGTCCATGTCTAACCCTAGGAGCTTACTCATCAACATTACAATGCATTGGGTTTCTTCATTAAAAATGCTTGCATCCATAGGGAATGGCAGGTTTTCTAGTTGTACATCTGGATTGAAATGACTCTTGAAGAATTCTTGTTTCTTCTCTATTGTAGACTCCCTAAAATATTGTACTATAGACTCTTCATTTTATTCTTTCGACTTTAGGGTCAACTCAACAAGGATTGACATGGTTTTTTTTACAACTAAAGAACTAACATGACAAAGGACTTTAGAGCTAGTAATATCCATTATTACTATTTCAGAGAGGGAATAATTGTTAGCACACCAATCAATGAATTCAAGGCAGCTAAGGGTTTGTTCGGTGGTAAAATAATGAAAATAAGATTGGTAGACATTATGAACATATATTCCTTGATATTAGAAATATTAGCTTTTCTTTAACAGTATCAACAGGTCCATTAAGCAAAATGGTGTCAAAAACTTATGCATCTTTATCCTCAATCAATTCTTCAATTTTTAGGTATTCTAAATTTTGAGCTTCTACATTCTCGACTTGGTCCATTTTATATATCTCCAATGGGAACAAAATGCCTACCTGGTGTATTGACAAGTGTCCAAAGGATGCTGTGTGAGTTTGTTGCTTTCACATAGTTCTTCGCTTTCATTTTCCAATGCAGGATAATAAAAAAATTCCCTAATTCAACGTACATGGTAATTTTATATTTCTTTATATCCATATCAATCCTCCACCTTCTATAGTAGAAACAGTTCTAAGCCCTTCATATTGCATGATTTATTTTGTACCATCCATCCTCTTTCCAACTTAATCCTATATTTCCTTCCATTTCAATGCTACCCCCTTCTCTTTCCTACATATCACCATTTCCAATTGAATTTCATCCATTGATTAGGATATGGATCTTTTTAAGACATTGATATTCATCTATTTTAACCTATTTCACAGATTTCCTTCTATGCTCAGAGTGAGCATGTTACCGCTGCGGAATGATTTTGGACCATGGATCCTTCCCAAATCTAATATACACCATTAATTTTCTATACCTTTTATCTCTATTTCATAGATATGCCAATTTCCTTCTTCCTTGCACCTTTACCCTACAAAATCGCTGCCAACCGTAGATCTTAATCTACCATGCATCTCATTCATTCAATTCTGCAACTCCTACCCGATTTCATAGTCCTCCAACATGATTTATCCCTTGCTTGTTCTCATTGTGAAATCATCTTGGATCATGGATCAAGAATATGTCCAGATATCCACCATTCAAATGTGAAGGGCCTACCAGATTTCGCAACCTCAAAAAATTTATACTCGTGCATGTTTCAGCTGCGAAATGAATGTCTTTCATTAATCTATCCCTGCCCAAGATCACAACCGTTAAAATATGTGGGTCCTATGGGATTTTGCAGATTGAAAAATATACTTATATCATGCTAGTTGTTACTATGAATGAATCTCCAACGCAAATCTTCATCAATGAATAATATTGACCATCAGAATATGTGGAGCCTACCGGATTTCGCAAAGGTGAAAAGTTCATTTCCTCGTGCATGTTTCCATTATGAAATTCCTTTCAACCGTATATCTTCAACCTCATTTTATCTCATCCATTGAAATATGCAATACTTACAGGATTTCACAATGGTGGAAATTCAATATGTTTGTGCATGTTGGGATTATGAAATCCACTCCTGCCATTGATCTCAAACACCATCAGATCTCAGCCTTTGAAAACTGGGGAGTATACAAGATTTCGCAAATCTAGAAATTTTATTTCTCCTCGCATGTTCGCCCAACGAACTCTTTGTGCACCGTTGATCAGCATCCACCTCTCCATCTGACGGTCTATTTTTCCTGCAAGTAATCATCCTTCTACCAATCATCAAAATTCCTTTAGGTTGAGCTTTGTGAAAGCCTCTGCAAGCTTTGATCTTCTCTGATATTTATCTAGGCCCTACATTCCTGTTACCATATAACCTTAAGCGGATCCTCTTATTCAGGAACATTTGCAAGGTTAATACTTAGGATTTCAACTATTTTTCATTTCAAACCAATGAACAAACCCATTAGAAAATTTATAGACCCTATAAACCTCTTTCAAGGTCATATGATATGAAAATTTTTCAGACCTTATTCTTCCTTTCGCTGGCCTAACCCCCTTCCAACCAGTTAGCCCAAATAGTACTAACACCATTCTGCCAACCATAAAAATTATTTCAAACGAGCATCTTACCTCTTCGGAATTATTTACAACCGTCGATCTTCATTTTTGTAGATGTACACCCTTCATTGTTGCCAAAATATAAAACTGGAATGGATTATTCATGAGCAATTTATTTCCAAGGTCGAATCTTAGGATTTTAAAAATGTTTTTCATTTTAGACCAAGGAATAGACCCTTCAAAAACTTCAGAACCTACTCTGCACTCCTCTAGGTCATATGATATAAAAAATTTCAACCTTACCCATCATTTTCAATGGCCAAACCCCTTCTACCTGCTTAGCCCAAAAATGGTGCTAACACCTATTAAATTTTTTTTCTAATTTTTGTTGTCCAATTTTTGTTTATAAGAAGGTTATAAAGTTATATATTAGATACTGTATATGTATATGCAGAGTAATCAATTTTTTCCTTATTTTTTTGGTGCAGAAATTTATTTGGACCATCTGGATGCAAATCTGAAACCTTGGTTGGAAGGGGAAAAGAAATAGAAGGTTCTTACCGAAGGTTAGTATTTATGTTGTATTTACATTATGCTTACATAAATACTCTATTTTTCACTCTTGCTTTCCATTTAAGAGATCTCATGTGTAATCTTTGTAGGCCATTTGGGTTTCCTTACATGTTTGCAGATTTATGCCCTTTATAAATTTTAACATGTTCAACACAGACCCTAATTTGTTGCCATGTAAAGAGCAGAAGTCATTGCCTCCAAAGGTTGTAGAATAATCTTTTAGAATACTTGTTGAAGAGGATGTTGAATGAGAAAAGAAATTACAAATGAAGCAACAATTGTCTAATCAACGACAAAAGTCACAAAAATTATATAGAATTGCAAAAAATGATTGTTGGAGTGAGGATGATGGTGATAAGATCCAACCTAATCATAGGGAAATACCTTATCAACTCCGAGTTTGTTCCTTCTACAGTCTGTTAAGGGAAAGGAACCAAATTATGATACAATTGCTCTTCTTAAAGTATATAATGGTTCAAAATAAATTATTATCTACAAAGTTATAGATGAGTCACATTCAAGAAACCTAGAGTTGACACGCTTGGATCATTGTGGAGATGATCCAAATATTTACACTGTTGGTACCTATTGGAGGAGCTAGTCAACTTAGCTAACTAGATTCGTTATCCGACTAATTGTATATTAGGTCAGCCTCATCAGTTGTGTCGGTTGGGTGAACCGACAGGTAGTTACCATAACTATTTTGTAAATGTATAAGTATGTTGTTGTGCCAGAGCAGAACTCAGTTCGATTTTATGTATGAACCCACATGTGTATTGAGTAATATAAGCTGGTATTCTATCCATTATTCTTGTCTCTTGTATTTTTTATGATTATTTGATTCTTTATGTGTATTACTGGTAACCTTGCAATCTGAATGATAACAACATTGGTTATGTTTCCGGTAGTACATATACG
Source organism: Pseudotsuga menziesii (assembly GCA_001517045.1). Taxonomy (NCBI): domain Eukaryota; kingdom Viridiplantae; phylum Streptophyta; class Pinopsida; order Pinales; family Pinaceae; genus Pseudotsuga; species Pseudotsuga menziesii. The sequence goes on along the minus strand of LPNX010175977.1, from coordinate 810,261 downwards.
GATGAAATGACCATGAGCATATGATATCAGATCAAGAGATTAAGAATTGTTGGGAGCTTAAAATCATGAACTATTTGTAGAATTACGCTAGGAGAAACAGACTGAATATTGTGTAAACTAAAGAGAAGTTCTTCTCTGAGACACATGAGAATTTTGTAGAATCCGTACCACAGTCTCTCAATAAGTTATTGGATGAAAAAACTGGTAGAAACTAAATACAAAGAGTTACTTCAGAGACTGACGAGAAGTGGATGAACAAATCTATCGGAGTGGTTCGAAAGAATCATAGATGAGTTTTGTGAAGAATGTGTTGTGGAAGAAAGAGTCTTTGTCGAAATCATAGAGGAGAGGATCTATAACGAATTCACTGAACAGTTTCTCTGTTTGCTACTGACTCTTTTTTTTTAATTCCTGATCGACAGGGGAGCAAGCCACATTGTTGAACCTCGTCCATCATTAATTGAACCACCATCTAACACTAACTGGCTAGAAAATAAAAAAGCGTGAGAAAAATTTGTTGCAGAAAGGGAGTGGGAATACTTTCTGAGAAAATAGACATATCCACCCAGGCTTACTAAAGCTTCGGGTAGGCTATGGGGGGGTATATGGTCATGCGTTGGGATAGAGCAGAGGAAGTCTAATCGACTATGAAGACGCCACCGCCAGCAATGGAAAGTCAGGCCAAGAAAGAAATAATTCGTACAGTGACTCACAAAAACACTCCGGATTTAGAGAAGATAGAAAGAGAGAAGAGGAAGAATAGAAGGGAGGAACTTAGAGAGTAGGTCACTGTGCTCCAAAGAAATATGGCCACTATAGTGATAGAACACAAGGAAAATTCACCAGATTCAGGTCATGACTGATAAGAAGAGGGCGTAGATGAAGAAGTGTCACTGATGGAAGAATGTTTGTGGATAGAGTAGCATGAAGCTCTCCAAATTAGCATACCCCAAAGTGTTAGTGCTCAATCTCTGATAAATTCAAACAAGAGTGACCGAGTGCAGGACATTGTTGAACAGTACCTAATACTATGATCTGAAGAGTTCATTGTATGGAGTTCACTAGAGGGAAAAGGAACTGATGTCGACCATCTTGTAATTCTCTGACCAAAGGAAGGAAACTGGGTTACATTTCATTCATACCCATCTAACTACAGTATCCATCTACTCTACTTGAGACATGATGGGAAACCCCCAACCAAACACAAATTTAGAGGATACAGACCAGTTGGACTCACAAGAAAGGATATCCTAGTTACAGCAGTTCACTTGGATATAGACAGGAGGAGTTGAACTAAACTGACAACTTGTTGAGAACGAACCGACAACTACAAACAACACTTCTGAGAGAAACGAAAGTTTCATCAAAAACAATTGTGAACAACACAGGGTTACAGAGAATATCCCACCACCCCCATCACCACCCCCTTCACCGCTGCCTGAAGGAGACACTGATTCTGAAGAAATGGCACATGGCTCTGCACACATCCCCCTCTATGAGGACGATGAAGATCCCAGACGACATTGGTCTGTCTGCGAGTTGACATGGGAATCGAACGGAGTAACGAATGAAGATCGACAGATGGCGCAGTTCATTGGTGCTTTGTGAAAGAAAGCACTGACATGGTATATGACATACACTAAGAAAATACCCAATGCAACCAAAGCATAAATCAAACAGCAATTTCTATCATTCTTCAAAACACCAGATGCGAAGCATTTGGCTGCAAAGAAGTTAAAAACGATAGTCCAGAATCCGACAGGGATTTTCCAGGAGTATGACAAAAGACTGAAGGTCCTACTTAGCCAGTTGGATTATAACATAGATGAGCAACTACTAATCTAATGGTTTGTTGCAGGGATTTCATAGAAGATCTAGATGCACATTAGTCTGGACACGTTTAATACATATGAAGATGCACTAACGAAGGCATTGCAAGTCGATATGGATGAGAACTACCCAATGCACCCTGTGGAAAACCGTATCAAAGAACAAGTAGAAATAATGCAAAAATCACTACAGGAACTTAACCTCAAAGGATAAGACATCTAGTGTACAAAATGCTCAACATCTAGACATACTAAAGACAATTGTTGACAAGACATCAGTCGACAATATGTACACTTTTTTCAAGCAAAATGATTTTGTGACATCTTCTAGGAACATGGGATACACGTGACAAAATATTGTCTGTTCAATATGAAAAATGAAAAACCTTCATGGTGCGCAATTTGTGAAGTTAAAAGCCACGTAACAGTTGACTATCACTTAAACCTAAAGAACTGAAAGAACTACCATGCATTCTATCAAACAAATTTTGTTGTGCAGAACAATAATGATTACATCCTAAGGAATAACAATGAACAGAATGAACAAAGTAATCAAAGATACAAAGGCCAAAAATATGAGTGTCAGTACGATAATAATCGTCATGGGGGATATGCAGATCGAGGCCGATTCTTTGAAAATCTAGAAAATAGACCACGATGACCAATCTAGTGCTACACATGATTCAACAAAGTTCATCGGTATGCATATTGTCCATACAAAGATCAGAGTTATCTCAAATTTTGTACCAATTGTGGTTTTGGCGATCACTCTTTAGATGATTCTCCCACCATGCTAGAAAAAATTAATAAAAAGAAGAATGTTAATGTCTTATCATGTGTTCAAAAGTGTGATGTTATCCATACAAAGAATTTACAAATAATCACTAAATGAGGAACAAAAAATGGCAGTGAAAATCCTATAATAAGTAAGATAAAGAACAAAGATGACTACCCTAACATGGGATACACGTGGAAAAATATTGTATGTTCAATATGAAAAATGAAAAATATTCCTAGTGTGCAATTTGTAAAGTTAAAATCCACCCAACAGCTGACTGTCACTTAAACCTGAAGAACTGACAGAAATACCACGCAGTCTATCAAATAAATGTTGTTGCATAGAACAATAGTGATTACATCCCAAGGAATAAAAATGAATAGAATGAACAAAGTAATCAAAGATATGAAGGCCAAAAATATGAGTGTCGGTACGATAATAGTCATCATGGAGGATATGCATATTGAAGCCAATTCTTCAGAAATCAGGAAAACAGACCACGACGACCAATCGAGTGTTACACGTGCTTCAACAAAGGTCATCGGTATGCAGATTGTCCATACAAATATCAGACTTATCTCAAATTGTGTACCAGTTGTGGTGTTGGCGATCACTCTTTAGAGAATTATCTCACCATTCTAAACAAAATTAATAAAAATAATAATGTTAATGTCTTATCGTGTGTTCAAAAGTGTGATGTTATTCGTACAAAGAATTTGCAAATAGTCACTAAACAAGGAACAAAAACTGGCAATGACAATCCTATAATAAGTAAGGTAAAGAACAAAGATGACTACCCTAATCCTATCAAACAAAAACAAATATATAACGATGCATCAAATATGTTTCAAGAATTAGATGCAAAAGAAGAAATCGATGACAGCCGACAAAATATGTCTCAAGAACTACTTAGTTTAATATGTAATGATAACTCAATTGCACACTTTATCGACTTATTATACAATATAAAGAACAATTCTGGCATGGATAAACAAACTAAGAATATCTATAGTCTAAACCAAAAAGATAAGAGTGATGCTAACCCATTTGTCGACTTATAAATTGAAGGATATCATGTCCGACAAGTTGTTCCTGACCTCCGGTCTCAAGTGAACATTATGACAAGAGATACATGGGAACAATTGGGCAGACCTTGACTCAGTGAATCGGGTATATATTTAAAACTAGCCGACCAAGGACTCATCGAACCTATTGGGGTATGGATAAATGTCGACACAACCATAAAAGGAATTACCACAAAATTCAACTTTGAAATCATTAACCCTAAGGAAGGATCCAGCTCCTTTCCATCCTTAATGGGTTGACCATGGGGTCGAAAGATGAAGGTGTCGATTTCATTAAATAAAGAAAGGATAAAGCTTAAAGGAAATGGGAAGAAAGTAATTGTTCCTATTCATCCTTCACAAGGTGAACCATGGAAATAACCCATAGACGAAGAAGTCGATGTCTGAAAGCTATATCAAATACAAAACATCGAAGACTATACAGAACCAAATATATATGGAGAACTTCATTTGGGAAACCAAGAATTAGTTGGCTATAACTCAGATGCGGAATTATACGATTGGGAGATGGAAAAATATGAAACTCAAGCAAGGGGATGATGGACCATTCAATCCATCCCAAGAAAATCGACATGTCAATGTTTGTATGTGTCCATCATACCAAAAATATTTGAAATAAAAATTAGGGAATACCCTTCTTTAGCGCCAATAAAAATAGAAAATAGACAGTCTCTTTAGTATAAAGAGAGAGAATCACCAGTCCTTCATATTGAACAAGTTTCCAAAAACATAGGTGAACACGACCGACTCCAACGCCTAGTTGAAACGTTTACAGGTCAAGTTGCTCGATGGTGGGATACCCATCAGTTGAGACTACAAACGTGGACGAAATATTCAACATACTTCGTTGAAATATTTCGATGGAAGAAGCTAACAAAACAGGCACAAATACCAATCTTCACACGAGGAAAAGATCCCAAAAAACACATAAGTATATGTGAAAAGGAATGGAGAAGAATTGGTTACAAAGATGAACAAATATGGCAACACCTATTTCCATCAACATTAGATGATTTACCAAATAAGTGGTATAACATGGAAGAAGCACTAGGCGAAACATTCTTATGGGATGAACTCAAAGAAAACTTCACCAAGGACTTCAAATTCATACCAAAAGACGACAAACTAGTCAAAGCAACAAAATAGATAAAAACATTCATACAATCGACTGTTCATAATAGTTCAACACAAACTCATAGCCGAACGAAAGCATCATGTAATAACATTTGGTCTAATAAAATACCATAGTCGACAAGACTTCAACTAGAATCTGAGCATACAAATGGAAAAAAAAATTAGTGGAAATCTGATCATCCATAATTGATGAAACCAATTAGAACAATATTCAAGGTTGAATGAACTGAAAAAGAAGATACCGATCGTATGACATCAGAATACTTCCCAGCATCATTTTCACAATTCAAGGAAGGAAGTCGACAAATCAATTAAAGCAAGGCACTTGAATGGATGGACACAAAGGTTAAAACAAAAGAAGTCGACATCTCCAATGATGATAGACCAAAAATGGAAAGAATAGGTGACTATTGGAATGAGGAGCAGACATAAATTGTTAACCTACTTTGAATAATTTCAGGATGCCTTCGCATGGGACTATAAAGACCTCAAAGGTTTAATTCAGGAAATGGGTGAAATGAAGATTGATATTAAACCTAAGGAAAGACCTGTAAAGAAACATCCTTAGAAACTTGCTCAAAAATATAAATAAATAGTGAAAAAAGAGATCGACAATATGCTAGCAGTTGGAATCATCTACCCAATCGATTAGTTGGAATGGAAAATCCCAATGGTCGTACAACCAAAAAAGCATGACCCAACAAGATTGAGAATCTATGTAGACTTCCAAGAGCTAAACAAAGTCACCTTGACATACACGTTTCCAACTCCGTTTGCAGATGAAATCCTAAATGAAGTCGTAGGACATGAGTGTTACTCGTTTACATATGGATTTTCAGGATATAATCAAGTGTCAATCGCCAAGGAGGATCAAAAGAAGATAACATTCATCTATAAATTCAGATCATTTGCTTACAAAGTTATGCCATTCGGTCTTAAAAATACATCATCCATATTCTCAAGAATAGTATTTAAAGCATTTCAAGAATACACTTATAAAAAAATGGATGTATACTTCGACGATTGGAAGATTTACTCCATGTTAAAAGATCACTGCAAATGGCTAGGGATAATGCTAGAAAGATGTCGACAGATTCAGCTGTCACTTAGCATAAAAAAATGTATCTTTGTAACCCCTATAGGAATCCTACTGGGACATATTGTATGCAAAGAGGGAATCAAGGTTGATTTTGCAAAAATAAAAATCATTCTCTACTTGAAACGTCTAGTCAATCCAAAACAAGTTAGAGTCTTATTAGGTCATACAAACTACTTCAGGAAATTTATTCATCATTATTCAGACATGACATACCCTTTAGAAGAAATATTAAAAGAAGATCAGGAGTATGAATGGAAGAAAGAATGTGATGCATCTTTCGACACTTTAAAGAAAAAATTAGTCCAAGCACCTATTCTTAGATTTCCAAATTGGTCAGTCAAATTTCATGTACACATCGACGCATTAGGAATAGCAATCGGTGAAATTTTGACACAACCAAGAGATGATGGGATGGACTACCCAATCGTGTACAGCAACAAAAAATTAAACAAAGCAGAACATAATTATTCCATGATAGAAAGAGAAGCATTAGGAATGGTCTTTGCACTTCAAAAATATCGACATTATCTATTAGCTAACCCCTTTATATTTTACACTGATCAACAAGCGCTGAAATATCTAGTAAATAAATCTCTACATAATGGAAGAATCTGTCATTGGTTGTTGATATTCCAAGAATTTGAATTTGAAGTTATAGTTCGACTAGGAAGGATAAATGTTCGACCTGACCACTTGTCAAGAATCGACACGGGGGAGGAACTAACAGGATTTGAGTACGATCTACCAGATGCACATTTATTTTTAATAGAAGTTGTACCTACTGAACTAGAAAATATAGCATGATTCTTAGAGAATGGATAAGCACTCGAGGTAATGAGTACCAAAAAGAATCAAATTTTAGCAATGAAGGTTGCACATTATAGTCTAATTAACGTGTTCCTATATAAACTGGGATTGGATGAAGTACTCTGTCGATGCATTCTGGAGCATGAAAGAGAGAGAATAATGCACAAAGCACACTATGTCCCAGCTGGAGGACATTTCTAGTCTGACACAACTGGCAAAAAGATCCAACAATCGGGACTATGGTGGTCGTTGTCAACATTTAGGTCGACCCCTACCAAGCATTGAGATGCCCTTAATGTCAGTAAATCCAAGTTTAACGTTCAAAATTTGGGCTATCGACTTTATAGGACCATTACCGATTCCTGCTAGAAGGTCAGGAGCATGTTATATCATAACAACAGTCGAATACGTTACTAAATGGGCAGAGGCAGAACCTGTCGAAACCTGTGCTAGTGAAGTAATTGCCAAATTTATATATAAAAATATCATTACTAGATTTGGTTTTCCATTAAATTTAATCAGTGACCAGGGATCACATTTTATTAATAAAACTATTGTTGCTTTAACAGGCCAATTCAAAATTGAACATAGAAGGAACAACAATAGATAACCTCAGCCATCCACCTGAACTAGCTAGGGTTGACCACAACGGTGGATACACATAAAATCAAGGACGAAGAACTGGATCAACTGTTGGAGGCCCTCAACAAAGAATATAGAGTAAGGAAAGAAAGACGACAGGAACATATTGAAAAACTTAAAACAGAACAAGTCGAATTTCTAATGAAATGTAGAGATCTGACACAAACAATCATTCCAATACCAGAAGGAGCAAACACTGATAAACCGTTGGAACAGGCATACCAACTATTTGAAAGTGTCGTGTCTAGTCTGCAAACACAACTATAGGAAAAAAAGGAAGAGCAAATGGAACAAATCTCTATATTGTTGAGAAATCACTTTACAACATTCTCAAAAGCTCACAAAATGATGAAAGAACATTTTGAGGAATCTAATGTCACAGAGGAAGTCCTAAGAAGTTAGGTTATCTACTATAGGAAAGTATTTTGGCAGCTAAGGAATACACGAGAGCATATTAAATCACTGCAGAGCCAGTGAGGTGACACATAAGCAATGAACAAAACAATTCAAGACCAAATTATGTTAGAAACAACAAAGATGGACAAACTTGAGAAACAAGCACACCAATGGTTAACTCAAGAAAATCCTAGCTTGGGCAACCTTGACAATATTTTCCCACACATGAAGAGATTAATTGACACTACAGAGGAGAAAGCACAATTTTTGGGACCCGACATGAGTAATATTATGGACTTGTCGATTCAACAGAAGATGTCGAACTTGTCAAGCATCACAACCTTGACCATCGATATCCAGAAAGTACTCCACAATTGCGAAGAATTTCAGCACCTGTTAGCAGTTACAGCAAAAGCCATCAGGGAGATTTGCATACAGAAACGACCATCAATCAAACATCATAGTCCAAAAAAAACAATTGTAGGAACTACTTGAGATAGTCATTTTCGTTACCTCCCATATTTCTTCAAAATGAAGAAAGATTTTGTTCCTAGGGGAGATGTTGGAGGATTTAGTCTGCTTAGCTGACTAGACTTGTTAGCCGACAAATTGTACATTAGGTCAGCCTCATCGTTCGTGTTGGTTGGGTGAACCAACAGGCAGTTACCATAACTATTTTGTAAATGTATAAATAGGCTGTTGAGCCAGATAAGAACTTAGTTTGGTTTTATGTATGAACCCACATGTGTATTGAGTAATATAAGTTGTTATTCTATTCACTATTATTGTCTCTTGTATCTGTTATGATTATATGATTCTTTATGTGTATTACTAGTAACCTTGCAATCTAAGTGATTACAACAGTACCAATGACACATTGACACATGTAATGGATGATGTTATGCATGTTCAAATGGTGTATGCAGATGAAAGTGGAAAGCTTATGCTACACCATCCTTCACTTTGTGAAATAAAATCACAATTATCTTCAAGTGGGTCAGATAAAAATCATAAAAAACATTCTAATGCAGTCATCAAGCGAGTTTTTTATATGGGATCTTCTTCAGATGTGACTCCCTTATTGACTCAAAATGGTTGTTTTGTGAATATTGGTAGAAAGAAATTCATTCAAATGGATGGGATATTGGTGCGCAACACAAATCCATTTGATTTTACCATAAAGGCAGGCATGTATGTCTATATTTATTATGACAAATTGCGTGGATTTTCTAAAGATGATTCATTGAAAACTCCATATCCTGTAGAAGTGTTGGATTGTTTAGGAGATGTTTCCACTGGTGGAACATTTTGTTGGGTAAGAATATTTGAAAATCATGTAGATGTTTTTGGTAGAGTCTACTATGTTCCTAAAGGTGTGAATTTTCATCCACATGAGGTGCTCTATACAAAACAAGGTTTGTTGATACCAAATGAAATCATAGATGGTGAGTATACATATGTATCTTTTAATATTTATTTTTCAACACATAAATTGAAGATTTCTTTATAGTATCTAATGTTATATTTTGTTGTGTTGTAGGCATTATTGATGGTTTCTTTATTGTGAGCTCTATTAAAAGGTGGGGCATGAGCACTCGAAAAGGGGAATATTTTTCTTCTCGCTTTGTTGTTACAAATGATGATAAGCACACCACTTTTCAAATTCTCACAACAAAAGGTGACAGTGAAGTTGTGACCGCTAGATTAGCTGCCTCTACAAAATATGGAACACAAAATGTGTTGCCATCATATATTGGAGTATTGCAGCCCAATCGAGTGCATCATCACAATATTCATCTTCTTTCCTACAAAGTTTTCAATCACATAAGGTCTTGGAACATTATGCACAGTGAATCTTATCTGGAAATTCCTTGTTTAGATGAAAGTTTCATGGTTACTTTTGAACTAATTGCAATGCATTATGTACCTCCTAGGATTGTAAAGAAGAATAATTCACTATATTTCATCATAGAAGGCTATGATAATCTTAAGGAGGAATTTTTCTATACATGGAAAACCTTTCCTAATAGATATTAGACAAGTTCAGGCTCAAGTGATCAGACTCAACCTATTGGTAAATGGAGAGTGGGACCAGAATTTAGATTTCGATATTTGTATAATAGCTTGCAGCCTCGTGTACAAGTATACTTTTCATGGGATTCACACCAATGGGACCCTATCCATCGTCTTTTATGGATTAGGGATGAGGACCGGTGTACCCCATTTGGAGTTGTAAACATTTTACATTTCATTAATAAATTTTTATACTTTTCGATGTAATCTATATTTTGAATACTACTATTTAATACATATGAATTATGTATTTGTTGAATTCAATTATGTCTGGTATATTATTGTTCTGTTATAATTGGTTTTTATTTTTGAATAAAATTTTCATAATATATAAAGTTTGAAAGTTTGAAACGATAATATACATTTCCTAGCATGTGGGTTATTGTGAAGATGCTTCTATACTGTCTTCAAACTATCTCAAAAACCTCTTCTTATAGCCTTCTAGAATCATCAAAACATGCCCCATGAGGATCTGCACTTACAGGAAATAGAGCATAACTTTCCAGAAACAAAAACGTTACAAAAGTAAGATTTTCTAAAAAGGAAGAGCTGTAACAAGAATTTGCTAAAATAGAGTAGCTATAGCAAGAATTTTTTTTAAAGTCCTATAATAGCTTTAAGAGTCTAGACTCTGAGGAATATCTTTAAGTTACATATTTCATGAAAAAACCCAATGATATTCAAGCTTTCTCTAGAAGGTGTATTTCTTCATTCTTCACCTCCTCTTATTGTGAATACTCAATAACACCTTAAGATTCATGTTGTTCAACAACAATTATTTCCTCGGGTTCATTAACATAGTTTGTGGCTAGGTAAATGGAGTGTTAAAAATGTATCTCTATCTATTTAACATGAAATTATGTCACTTTGATAATTTAACAAAGACTCCAACCAAACATAATTAACAACATCAAAGTACTCAACTATATAATTAACATAATTTCTTTACTTGCCTCTTTGGACAAACTGAGACCATTGTTGAGTAGACAAAAAAATAGCCTACAAGATCCCTGTGTGCTGTGGAAATTTTCTTCAACACATAATTTGTGGCAGGCATCCTCTTAAGGCTACTTAGACCAATTTTCCTATACTCAGCCAATTTCTTGATTTTCACTAATTTTCCATATTTCTCCAGAATGATTTCATACTGCAACAATGATTTCAACTTCATGACACATCATCATTTATTCCATGCCATGCCATGCGAGCATCATCCTTAGTGCAAGCATCAACCTTAATACGGGAATCACTTAGCCCCTTTACAACACTTAGACATTTTCCCTTTGTCTTTAGTATGCAAAATAACATTTTTCTTCTATTTTGGTAGGTTGATATTTTCCTTATCTGGTCACCATAAGAAAAAACAAGAACATGACTAGATAGCCATTTCAACAATGAACATGACCATATCATCTAATAAATTTTATCATCAAAGGAACACCCCCTTGCGGGCATTTCTAAATGGTCTCTCAAACTCTTTTTCTAACACTTACCCAGTTCTCTTCAAACCCTAGGTCACCAAGGTGATTTCATTTTTCCTTCAAAATTGGCAAGTGAGATACCAAATGGGTAGAGGCCAACAAGGTGAATCCATCAAGACCACTTTCATATTCTGGAGCTTCTTTCTCTCTCCTCAGTGGGCATTTTTCTAGAGCAATGCAAATATGGCTAAGAGGAACTTTTGGGAGATTGATATCTTCTTGCTCAAATACTTTTTGGTCAGGCTAATGATATGGTTGGATGCACCATACAACACTCTAGAGAACCACACTCTCAGAATATTTTTCTCATCATCTTATGAGTTGTGGTGGGCATTTCCCTAATGCCACTTAGGCATATTTTACCAATAATTCCATACTTGGGCAATTTTTGACCTTCTCCTAGTCTTGGTCTAATTCCCTAAACCACAGTTTTGGTAGGTCCATAAATTCTTCCTCAGGGTCTCTTTGGACAAAATGAGACCATTATTGAGTAGAAATAACAACAGCCTACAATATACCCATGCGGTACGGTCATTTTCTTCAACATACAATTTGTGGTGTGCATCCTGTTCAGGCTACTTGGACCAATTTTCCCATAATTGGCCAATTTCCTGATTTTCACTAATTTTCCATATATCTCCAGAATGATGTCATAATGAAACAATGATTTCCGCTGCATGCCAAATCATCATCTATGCCATGCCATGCCATGTGGGAACCATCCTTAGTGCAAGCATCACTTAGCCCCTTTACAACACTTGGACATTTTTCCTTTTTGTCTTTAGTATGCAAAATAACATTTTTCTTCTATTTTGGCAGGTTGATATTTTCCTTATCTGATCACCATAAGAAAAACCACGAGCATGGATAGATAACCATTTCAACAATGAACAAGACCATATCATCTGATGAATTTTATCATCAAAGGAACACCCCCTTGTGGGAATTTCCAAATGGTCTCTTGAACTCTTTTTCTAGCACTTAAACCAGTTTTCTTCAAAGCCTAGGTCACCAAGGTGATTTAATTTTTCCTTCAAATTTGGAAAGTGAGAAACCAAATGGGTAGAGGCCAATGAGTTGAATACATCAATACCACTTTCATCTTATGGAGCTTCTTTCTCTCTCATCGGCAGGCATTTTTATAGAGTAGTGCAAATATGGCTGAGATGCACTTTTGGTAGATTGATATCTTCTTCCTCGTAGACTTTTGGTGAGGATAATGATATGGTTGGATGCACCATACAACACTCTAGAGATAAACACTCTCAGAATATTTTTCTCATCATCCTATAAGATGTGAAGGGAATTTTTCTAAGGCCACTTAGGCAGATTTTACCAATAATTCCATACTTGGACAATTTTTTTATCTTCTCCTAGGCTTGGTCTAATTTCCCTAAACCACGGTTTTGGCAGGTCCATAAATTCTTCTCCATGGCCTATTTGGACAAACTTACACCATGTTTGAGTAGAAAAAATAACATCCTACAATATAATCATGTGGTGCATGCATTTTATTCAACACACAATTTGTGGTGGGCATCCTCTTCAGGCTACTTGGACCAATTTTCCCATACTTAGCCAATTTCCTAATTTTCACTAATTTGTCATATTTCTCCATCATGATGTCATAATGAAAAAATGATTTAAACTTAATGACACATCATCATCTATGCCATGCCATGCCATGAGGGCATCATTCTTAGTGCGGGCATCACTTAGCCGCTTTAGAACACTTAGACATTTTTCCTATGTCTTTAGTATGTAAAATAACATTTTTCTTCTATTTTGGAAGGTAGTTATTTTCTTTATCTGATCACCATAAGAATAAAAAAGAGCATGGCTAGATAGCCATTTCAACAATGAACAGGACCATATTATATGATGAATTTTATCATCAAAGGAACACCCCCTTATGAGCATTTCCAAATCATCTCTCAAACTCTTTTTCTAACACTTAACCAGTTCTCTTCAAACCCTAGGTCACCAAGTTGATTTCATTTTTCCTTCAAATTTGTCAAGTGAGATACCCAATGGGTAGAGGCCAACCAGCTGAATCCATCAAGACCACTTTCATCTTCTAGAGATTGTTTCTCTCTCCTCGGAGGGCATTTTTCTGGAGCAGTGCAAATATGACTGAGAGGCACTTTTGGCAAATTGATATCTCCTTCCTAAAATAATTTTTGGTTAGGATAATGATATGGTTGTATGCACCATACAACACTCTAGATATCCACACTATCAAAATATTTTTCTCATCATCCTATGAGTTGTGGCTGGCATTTCCGTGTTGATGTATTTGTAACTTCGGAATGTATTCATTTGTATATTTCATATATTGTATCTCATTGATCCCTGGTGTTCCTATTGGGAGAATCATTAATGTAATCAAGTCATGAAAAGTCATATAGGTTAACCTTCCTTGTTGATCAGGGGGCAAAGTCCCCGCAGTTGCGGGGCACTAGGGTTATTAGACTCTCCTAGAGAAGTCGGACCTGGTAAGTGATTGTCATGTCGGAAACTAGTATAAATAGAGAGTGAGACTCTCTATTTCATACACACACTCACCCAGCTATAGCACATAGGTGAGAGAGGAGAAGCTCACTCAAGTGAGAGAGAGAATAGTTGTTGGAGATCATCTTTTTGCCTTTAGGTTTTACAACTGTCATTGGTGCTCATTCTATCTCTGAGGAAGTTGCGAGGTTTTCTCCTTTATGGTTTCCCCAAGGAAAATCTTTGTGTCTATTGTCTCTTGTGATTGATTGTTGTGCATGTTATTCTCTTAGATAAGATCCTAAGATCATATTGCTTAAATGATAAAAATATAACATGGTATCAGAGCTAACCTAAGAAGAAGACACTATGTAGCTGCAGAAGCTAGGGATTCTTACTTTTTGGGTCTCTCTTGACAGATCATCAGCAAAAGGAGGCTAGGATAACTCTCCATTGAAGGGCGCATCTTTCTGTCGAAGCATAATTTGATTCTGGGTATTTTCAATTTTTGACCTGTCACTGTTGCGAGAAATTAGGGATTTTCACAGAAGAGGAATTTTTGAGTGAGCCCAGCATAGGATTTATGTCCTCATCAAAATCGAAGTTTAGAGACCAAGGTCAAAGTTTTTGGTTGGGTAAAACTTCAGGAAAGTCAAACCCTAATTTGACCCTGGGCTTGAAAAACCCTAAAATACTAAAACTGGTAGTTTTGGTAAATTCACTATATCTAGAGATTGAAGAAGGACCGGGAGACGAAATTTTCACAGGACGAATCTAAACTCCTAATGTACCCTGTGAAAATATTTTAGCCTCAGATTCACTATATTCAGGGAGATATCACTAGTACAAAATGAGGAATCAGCTACTACGTGACTAAAAATTCTAGTCACCACAGGTTTTTCAAGTGATTTACTACTAAATATGAGAAATTTTGATTACCTAACTATAAACGACTAAAATTAACGACTAATTTAGTCACCAGTTAAAAAATATGACTAGATAATAAGTGACAAAGTTAAAAATGACTAACATAAACGACTAATTTAGTCACGGCATAAAAAATGACTACCTAGAAGAATATGAATTAGTAATTTATGTTAGTCATTTTTAATTGTGTCATGGAAAATTGCAACTATGACAATGAATTGTCACAATTTAGTAAATTTTGTAAATTGTCTACCTTCTATTAGTAATATTGGTGCCATGCACCTCGATCTTCAAAGATCCAAAAAAGCAATTGCACAAATTTTCTCTTGACCATCTTTATCCCTGCTGCACCATTGAAGCAAACTGTTAAGCACGTGCCAAAGAAAAAATAGGTTCCTACAATTACGAATTTGGTACTAGAACCAGTACCATATTGATACATATAATCATCATAGCTAGTTGTTGATCCTTCAATGTAAGAGTCCCAAGTCCCATATTGAGGTGCTTTTCTAACTTCAATATAACAATCATGATCTATGACCATCGAACTAGCTGTACCAGTCGATGTAGCTTCACCAGGATCAGTTCCTTTAAATGTTATAGCAGTTGATCCAATAATAATTGAACCGGTGGAAGCACCAAGAACAATATTTTAATCAATGAAAGACTCAATTATAATTAAATTGGGGTGTTGAGGTACATATTTTAATCAATCAAAGTCCATTTGAGGTACGTATTCCTAACAATGAAGTAATTTACTTGCATGATGTACAAAAAAGTATGTTTTATTCAAGTAAGATTTTAACAAACCTACTAGTACATCTGAGATGGAAATAAATATTTAGTCAGCAGAAGAGCACCGTATGAGTGGGTTGGAGTGCATCTGGGTTTGTTGGAGGAGCTTGCCAATTCACATAATTCTCTATTGCAAGTTGAATAGTTCTCCCTATCTCTAGGATGGAGGACATTGTTAATGTGTTTATGCATTTGGAAATGTGTTTTAAGATATAAAATCTGAGATGAATCATTTATTTCTTGACTTATTTTTGTTAGTTCTTAACTTATTGTTTCATCTGAATATCTAGTAGTATATCTAACTTCTTGTATGCATTTTCCTTATCAAAAAGTATGCATCATTGCAAAAAAAATTAAATGCCCTTGGAAATGGAACAAAAAGTAAATAGTTTATCATTTAAATGCAAAAAAACGCAGTTGAAAATTAATACATAAAATGCATGACTACATATAGAGAAATTGTATAAGAAAGAAAAAAAA
>LPNX010175977.1:675541-794020 GCA_001517045.1 Pseudotsuga menziesii | reverse complement strand
CTTTATGGTGTGTTCAACAATAATGCTAGAGTTCAATCTTGAGGAATTTTAATAGAAAATCTCCCAACCTCTATGCAAACAAATTTAGTCCAACAATCATTACTAGTAATAATAGTGAGATAGCAATTATGCATCCATAACAATAAAATAATTCTTTTGATTAAAATGCTTTTACCACCCACAACTGGATGACAAGTTTTTAACATAACTGAGATCGTTAAACATACATGGTCGCAGGGTATGGAAGAAGAGAAGGTATTATGCATCTATCTTGAAGGAAGAATGTGACTTCGTCTTCTTATGTGAATCCAAACAAAGATACACTCCAACAAACCGTTGCTTCCTCTTCCAATTATGACGTTGGAGAGTGTGTTTCTTGAGCAATGGAAGCTGAACTCTTTGGGAGATGCAGAGCGCAGAGGATGAGGAGGGTGTAGCTTGAAAATTGCTTGAATGAACTCGGGAGGGATGGGGAGGTTGGTGAGGGCGTTGAATTTTCCTTGATGCATTCTCGACAGACGATAAAACGTAACGTTGCGTTGCAGTATTTTAGATTTGATATGGACATTGATATGTCAAGCCAAACGTTGGGGCCATGACAACAACAACAACTAACAAAAATGAAGTGATTTTATGAAAATTTGAATGGAATAAAACATGGCATTATGGTTATCCCATATCCCACTTCCTAAAAACCCAAGTTAAAACTCACCCTGCATGAAACCCTAAATTATAAGTTAACGACAAAATTCATATTAAACGTTAATTCAAAAAATTAAAACCCATGAACTTTCTTTAGAGGGGAAAGTGTCCTCATGGCAATCATTTTTATTACTTTAAAATTAATAAATAATACTTATAATTCTAATAAAGGTTAGCAATTTGACATTTTATGAACACTTCCTCCATTCTTTTGAAAG
Source organism: Pseudotsuga menziesii (assembly GCA_001517045.1). Lineage (NCBI taxonomy): Eukaryota > Viridiplantae > Streptophyta > Pinopsida > Pinales > Pinaceae > Pseudotsuga > Pseudotsuga menziesii. The sequence continues at coordinate 793,100 of LPNX010175977.1, read as the reverse complement.
TTGGGCTCAAATTCTTAAAAACAATTATTTCCCACTCAAAACACGAAGAATCTAGTCCCTTAGATACGAAATCCAATGGTGAAGATGTCCCTAGCGGATGATGCAGCAAATTCAAATGCAAAGGAAGGAAATCTCTTTGGTTTCTCTTCTCGCATTTCTACTCTATTTCTCATCATTGTGATCAAGGTGAAAGTTGCATTATAGGTGAAGGTTACACGGGTAATTTAGATATAATCTTAGAAAATGAAGTTTAGGAAATCATAGAAACTTTTACAATAATTTTATTTATGAAATTTTATATAAGTAACTATATACAAGTATGTAAAAATCTAGTTTTTACAAAAGTGGTGTATTACTTTTTCTGCCTTATATAATATAAATGTGTTTATATTAAGGCAACACTTTCAATATATAGAAATGATTACATTTTTGAATAAAATAGTGTGTAGAGCAATAAAAATTTACATTGAAAATAAAAGACACCTGTAATTTATAATGATGAATCGTGAAACCTCCATATATCACCACGTGAAATCCACTCACACCAAGCTCTTTCCAGTCAAATTCGATTAAAAAACACTTTGATCATCATTAGAACACGGTGATTTGCCATTATTCTTGCTGAAACTCTCGAGGTTTGTGGATTGGGCACAGTTTGTCCCATCCGGGCATGATCAAAATTTGATTTATATGAAGTGTTGAGAGGGGGTTCCTAAAATATGTAGGATGGATATGGGTCTTTCAGGAGTTCATTGGTGTTTAGGAGCCCTGAGGTGAACAATGGAGGTTTTGGGTGTGGGAGGAATTCAAGTTTCAGGTTTCCTTGGGCGAGTTCTATTTATAAAATGACTAGGGAAAGAAGTTTCCCTTCTATTAGGTGGAATAAAGGAGAGCTTATTGCCTTTGGGGCTTACAGGAGGGTTTATATGGCCATGAATTTGGACTTTGGGGAGCTTTTGGCTGTCAAGTAGGTGAATTTTTGATAATTTTGTAAAGTGATTCTAATGGTTGGACATTGTTTTGAGCTAGGATTTTGGGTTTTTGTTGGAAAACCTCAGTTTTGAATTCAGTTGTTGATGGGTTTTGCCAAAAACCTAGATTTTAATAGGTTTTTTAAAGGTTTAAGGTTTTGGAAGATTCCAGCTCTCATTTGGGTTATTGATTTTTTGTGGTAAAACCCTATCATGGAGGTTTTGATTGATGCTAACAATGGACCAAAGGAGAAGGCTTAGGTAAGTAGGAAAAATTCTCCTTTTTTTGGTACCGTGTATACATTTAGAAAATGGTGGTTGAAAGGATGTCACTAAATGGTTATGTAACTATTGAATCCTTATTGGAAGCAAGTTGGGGCCTATTGAATTTGTATGTAGAATTGACACTCCTCAAATTGGACTTGGTGTTTGAGCAAGTGTCCAATTCTACAAATCATGTTATTGGTTGTTGATTGTGAAATTAAGCTCCTAACAAATAGGAAAAAGTTTCTTTATGAACTGCTTACAGACCGTTTCTTTGAATTGTTGTATTCACTGGCTTGCCTATAAATTACTAATTTTACACTAGCATCTAGCGTTGAGCATGAAAGTGTTGTTTTGGACTAGCATTCACCGAAGGGCAAAGTGTTGAGGCATTGCATGACTTTGTCTTTGCAACTTGAACAAGATATCACTAATCTTAGAACATTATTCTCCCAAAAGATATGGACCATATCCAATTTGGTAATGGATTTCAATATGTACCGTTCTAACTGTTCTATGTTTGTGAGGTCAGGTAACACTGTTAGTTTGTGTGCCTGGTGGATTAGATCTGTCTTTTTTTTAAAGATACAGACTGTTAGTTTGTGTTCCTGGTGGATTGGATTAGATTGAGGACTTGGTCCCATTAGCAGGCTTGGATGCAAACCTGTTGGGATTCAACATCCCAAGCAAGTAAAAGACCTTGGGGAAGGGGGGTGAATCCTATTTTAAAAAGTATGTATCATTAATGTTTAGGACCATTTTTCTTAGCAGCTTAAATAGGCTATAGTGCACTCAGTACCCACAATGGAATTGAACTGGACTTGGGAATTCTTGGAAATACATGTGGCATACCGAGATAACCTGGACGATTGATAAAAAACACTTCTTTATTTGAGAGGATGAACAATGAATGATGTAGTCCTTTATCATGTTCCTATGGGTTGGTTTCTCCCCAAACGGATGTCCTGAAATGACTTAAATCGACATTGACCAATAAACACATCCCAATTTTATTTGTAGACAAGGCTTGCTCATCCCAGGGATATGGTGCATTTCTATCATATTCAAATCAATCCCAAACTCTTGCCTTTTTTCCAATCCCTGGCAACGAGTAGGGGATAATTTTTTCCCCATTCATTGGTGGTGGCTGGCAAGTATTTATTCGGTAGCTTAATAAGATAATCTTTAATCACTCATGCATGCTAAAAGGTATTCTATTTTTCTGTCTAGTCCAGGTCTTACCTTAATGGTATGGGTCTTATAAGTCAGGTGGTCCTTTTAGGTCTTACCAACCAATCTCCCCACCCAATTGTTATCTAACTTCTATCTTACAGTAGTATAACCTGGCTGGTGAGGAAAATCAATTATGTATATACAAGTAAGAAACACCTGAAGTAAACACCAATAAAGAAGGGGATTTTGAGGTGGGAAAATCACATTATATAGATCTATCTATATTCTCATAATGTAAATATAAACTCCCAACCACAGTTAAGGGCGTGGACCAATGGCCTGCAAGCCTCTATTTATGTATATGTATATATATGTGGCTACAAAAAATAAAGTATGATGTTATCAATGTGAGGATAAATGGGAAAGGGTTTTGAGGAGCTAGCAGACCTTTCCTGCAACATGATCTAGAATTTCATTGCTTCAAGGGGTAAGAAAGGAACCGTGAATGCAATCTGCATTCAAACCCATAAAATACACACAGACACGAATCCCCTTCTAGTCTTTTTTTATTACTATTGGGATGACCCAATCCGATTCTTCCACAGGAAGGATCAACTTGGCTTTAAGCATCTTATCAATCTCTTATTTAACCTTTTATTTTATCTTGGAATTTTCCCAATAACATATCGTCTTTATAGGATTTGCGTCTGGATTTAATTCAATTCACATTTATCCCAACTCACCTTGGATGCCCTTCATCTATGTGAAGTTTTTTGGGAACAATTCGACACATTCTCGAAACAGGACCACGACCTCTGACATTGTTTTATTATCCCATTAGTCTCCAATAGAATCTAGTCATGGCTAGTCTTCAGTTCCAATGTTTAACTCTTTTTTTATAGTATCCTTCAATGTTGGATTCATTCGTCGTTGAGGTTGACAGATTGGACGGGAGTACTCTTGGATTTTAATATTATGAGTGAAAATGATTGGATCAATATCATTCATGTCCCTATAATCCCATGAAAAATTTGAAGCATGATTCAGCAGCATACTCATTAGCAACTACTGTTGAGTGGGTTGTAGTTAGTTGTTAATGTTGAGGAATTATCTAGGGGATATTTTGATAGCCACAACTTTTGAATAAACAACTTCTGCTACAAAGTAGTCATCCAGGTAGCTTAAGGAAACATCATTGTTAAAGTGATTTGATGTTACTAAGTAAGTAAAATTATATGTTTCATATTTCTTAGCTGAACTGGTTCCCTCATCGGACAAGAAATCACAAAAAAAAATCATTCACTCATTGACATGCCAACAATCTGGGAAATATAATTTAAAGGACCATTTTATTTTCAACAAATGGATCTACGTATAAGCAATGACTGATCTCATAAACCTAGGAGATTTTTGACACATCTACAACAACCAAAAGCCATATTATAGGTTTCTTATGCGTAGGTCAAGGAGAGACTTCTCAATAATTTCAACTGGTTTTGATGTGGAGACTATGAAAAATAATAATCTCATATGGAACATTAGACACACTAAATGGGTTTTAAACCCTCCTCTCACATAGATACACACCCTAACATGGGGTGAAACCCTCAAAAATAAATAGGACACCCTTAATGGCTCTAACAAGCCTCCTACCTCCCTCCATATAACACTTGACGGGTTGAAACCCTACAACTGGAAGTAAGGAAGGATGGGTTCGCATAGCGGACCATAACAACATTTTGACCACCTGAGTCATTCTCCTAATTGGCCTCCTCCTCTTCATCCTCAAAAGGGGGAGGAACATAGAGATGCCAACTTTTAGGTTTAGAAGAAGCCCCCTTTTTATTCCTTGGATGAAACCCTTCTTGAGGACATGATTCCTCTAGATGCCTTGTTTGGTGACAATACTAGCACATAAATGTCGTATTTTCATAGTCCAAACATTGTGTCCACTTAGCGACAATGACTACTATATTTATTCCAGTGCTTGCAATACGACAACCCTTTTTTAGTGCAACTTAAAAAGTGCCAATCCTGGATACTATGGTTGTTTCCCTAGCCCAACAAGAATAGTGTCCTAATAAACTAAGGAATATCAAGGTAGAGTAAAATGAGGCATAGGGGCCATTAGTATTACCATTAAGATTAAATAGTATAAGAAGTGCTTATTTAAAGCATTGTACCTTAAGCAGAGTTCAGTTTATTTGAATACAGATATTATGTAATATTGATTACTTCACCTTGTATGCACTGCTCACTATTCTAATGATGTTTATATTAGGCAAATAAGCTTCTACATAAAATACAGATCACCATAATGGTATATCTCTTTTTATAATCAGTGATATTACTATAAATGCCTTATATGGCTCACTAGTGTCTAGTTTAGAGTCCGTACGTATTACTAATACTACGTTTGTAACCACAATGAGTAAGATTTTACATAATGAACATCAGCATAACAAGGAGTAAGCTTTATGGGTAAGCTCGGCATGCTATGACATTAGTATTACTAGCTAGTTAGTATAGATAGAGATAACCACCATGTAGTTTCTATAATTAATGGAAATCCATATCCTTTATGATTAAAAGGGTAAATACTGTGAAATTTGAACAACCAATACGTGTAGATCAATCGAGTAAGCTCATCTCTATTGGGTTAATTTAATATGCCAGATCATTGAAACTATGTTGAAAGCCGCTTATACCATTATCTCCAGATATAAAAGGTGTGTCGTTACCATGCTGAACTGCTTACACTATTATTACTAATAACACAAGAAGCACTAGATCTTGAAATTTATTAATTAATGCTTGAACAATATTAAATTAATTGGAGCAACCTGCCCTACCTATTAAAGAGGAGATGGAGTTTTTAAAGTTAACGCTTTCTCTTTATGATTTTACAGTAGATGCTAAAATATAGTTTACAGTCTATAACTCATCCATATCACATAAATATTACGTTTATTAATATCTTAGAATAAATACTGAAACAACCTTTACTACATATAGTGAATTTGAGGACCTTACTGCATACTAGCTCATTGCCTCATAATACCATGGCTCTGAATACCACACCATAAGACATGCTCGTTGGCTATTTTCTATTTGTTGGCAATTAGCTATAACATCTATCCTTACTGCTAATGCACACTCTTTTAGAATGAGGAGAATACCTTTAATACTACATGAAGGAAACTAAGAATATATCCATTACTACCACTACTACCACTTACGGGCTTAATACTACAACCACTATGTATCTATCCTTAAAGATAATACAATATTGGGAAAGAGGTTTTTCAAGAGGTGGGTAACTTAAGAGGGAAGGATACTTAGGTACTAAATATGTTTTTTTAAGTTTCAACCTACTTTTTCCAAAATTACCGTATTCACTAAAAAATTATGTTTCAACTTTTTCTTTCTATTTTCCAATTAGTCCTACTTGCAAAAATCATTATCACTGGTGTTTTAACTCATATACTATTCATTTCTCCAATCAAATTATCCAGGAAAGGATAGCTATATACCTAAATGTATGGAGGAAACTAACTATACCTAACTGTATATCAATCCTTTCCCTAACCGTATGGAAAGAGATATTACTGTATGGTCAACTGTACAATCAATAAATCTATCCTGGCATGAGGGAGTTGGCAGTATAATCAATCTATTAACTGCATAGGAGGAGGAACCCCAAATTGCTACACCCCACATTAGGCTCGGAGGAGGAACTATACCCCACTGTTCTGCCTGCGAGTGAAAGGAAAGGAAAATTGTTGCACCCCTTTTGATTAGCCCTACATATTTTGGAGAGCCCTGTTGTGGACTTGCACAGTTCACAAATCAGCTAAGTTCATCTACAGAATTTTTAAATGAGAAATTGAATTGAGGGGTGAAACTGCTTCTGTCATTTCAAAGATGAATTCTTCTTTGTGGGTTCTACTGGTGAAACTAGAAACACGAGCAATTTCATCATTATGTTAACCTCTTCTTGGGGTAAGTGCATTAAAGTGTGACAGTAAGGTTGACCAAAGTTGATGGAAAAGATTTTATTTATTTGAATTATTCTTTGGGAGTCTATTATTTATTTGAATTATTCTTTGCGTTGGGAGTGCACCAATTGGGGTGCTCACAATCCCAAAAACAATAGCTAACTTCTCGCTGTGGTGAATGAGAGATTGTTCCTTGTCCTCATTCTCCATATCATGAAGCACAAAGTTTGTGTTGGGAATGTACCCTACATCCTTCATCTTCATAGACATGGACTCCAATTATGAATGGATTTCCCTAAGTTGTGGGTGTGAACTATCATTTACCGTGAATTAATGCACTATATTCCTGACTTCCATCCAGCAACATCCTGGATTCTTTTTAATTATCCTATATTTCATCATTTTTCTCACCTTTCCTACATCTTCCCACCTTTCCACAGTGGAATAGATATTTGAAAGCAACACATATAGTGGCATATATATTTGGAAGCAACACATACAATCCTGCAACACGTATTGCTAACTCTAGATTACCATGGATCCTGCAAGCGCTAAGCAATTCTCCCCAGATACCTGCACTAGGTTCATATGGAATAGTATTGATATAGTCCTATGCTTCATTCAAGAGGCCTTCTCAGCCAAGAAGGTCAATTATACATGCATAGTGCTCAATTCTTGACACAAGATTGTAATCTTTAATCATAGAATTGAAGTACTTGCAGCCCTCATTGACTAAACCCGTATGGCTGCACGCAGACATAACACTAATAAATGTAATGTGGTCTAGATCAATGCCTATCTGTAGCATTTGTTTTAACAACTGAAGGACCTCTTTGCCATACCCATGTTCAGCATATCCAGTGATAATAGAATTCCATGAAACCGAATCTCTCTTAGGTATGCCATGGAATAGATGGTATGCATCTTCTATGTTTCCACATTTTGCATGCATGGTGATAAGGGAATTACCCACAAAAAAATAGGACTAAAATCTAGCTTTTATGATGTGGCTTTGAATATGGTTACCCTGTTTCAAAGCTTCCAAGCTGGTCCTTGCACCCAGAGCACAAGCAAAGGTGATACAATCTAGAATGATTCCTCCCTAATGCATTTGACCAAACAGTTTTAAAGACTCTTCACCATACCCATTTTAGTGCTTCTTGTAAAAAATATATTGGATATTTTATCTTTCCAAGGTGTATTAGGCATATTTGGTAAAGGTTGGTTGATTTCATGTAATTCTGATGAAGTGATATTTTGAGGATATGTGGAAGATTTTTGTTAATTTTATGGAGATTTAGTCCATGGAGAATCAATCCACATAATGCTTTATAGTTTTCCTTGCACTACAGGATGGACTTAAGTATTTGGGCTTCATATTAAAACCTAATTACTATTCCAAAGCTAATTGGAATTTGCATATTGGGAAGGTGGAAAGGAAGATGAATCTATGGTGTAACAAATGTATTCCTAGGGATAGAAGATTGGTATTGGTGAAAGCTATGCTCAAACCTATACCAATTTTACGGATTTCTCTTACATATGTTCATAAGGAAACTTTAGATCAAATAAGAAAGATAAGCTTCATAATCTTATGGGTTGGTGGCAAGGATTTCCCTTAGGTTGTATGGCAGAAAATCTCTTTACCCAAAGACATGGGAGGATGGGGATTAAAGAATCCACATTGCTTTGCCAAAGCACTAGCAACCAAAGGTATTTGCAGACTTATAAAAAGGGTAGGTCTATGGGAAAAAGTGATTACTCATAAAATCATAAAGCCTCTCACTGTAGAAGAAAGGATTCAGAAAAGGGACAAAATCATCAAAATGGGTCTTGTACGTGGAAAGATGTAGTTCAAGCCTTTAGTCTTATTGGGGATTGGCTAGCCCATGTTAGCATTCTACTATGATCAATGATTACTTGTTGGGGATTGGCTAGCCCATGTTAGCATTATACTATGATAAATTATTACTTGTTATATAGTAATCAAATGCTATCCTCCTTGAAAATTACATCAACATATTGCATCTAATTTTAGGGAACAAAAATCAATTAAAAATCACCAAATAAACTAAATTTAGCACAACTGCCAATTGTCTTGAATTGTTTGAATTGCTGGAGAACTCTTGCCACTAAATCTGGGATATCTCTTTGACTGTCCATGAATTTATGATAATCTCCCTTTAATTATTGACTGTCTGCTATATGCTATGTTTTCAACTTTGAAAAAATCTCTTCAAATCTGGGAATGATTCTCTATTTTATGAAAAAGCATTTAGACTCAAATTTTAATGACACTTGATTATTGTTTGATCCATGAAGATATTGGATAAAGCCCACTAAATCTGGAACTAGTGCTTGACTGCTAATTTCATGGCTTCAAATCTTGTATTGTTTTCATCAAAATCAACTGTAAATAAGCTTCAATAATGAGTTGATATGTTGGAGGCTAAGAAATAGTACAAACTATTATAAAACTCAGATTTAGAGGAATCTATCTCCTCATGACTAGGTACTTGGCATTTGTTTTCGATGCTTGTGTTTTAATCAGCTGGTGGTGACTACAATCTCTATCAATAGAATTCTCATGTTGTAAATGTACTTGAAATGCACTTGTTCACATCCATATTTAATGCCTGATTTGGAGGGATTTGAACTAATCCAAATCCTCTGTTGAACACTCTACCATCCTTAAATCTCTTTGCAACAACCCTTGATCTAGCATATTTGTCTGTCGAGTTTTGTTCTTTACTTGTTCCAAGCTTGTTTTCTTGATGAGCAAAACCTGCTATGATCAAATTTAAGTAATACACCAACTCTATGACTTTCATATTCTCTATATCCTGATCAAAACTACCTCTGCAATTTTTGCATCATATGGAATTCAACTTTCTTTCATAAATCAAAAGGAGTTTGCAATGCATAAATTCACACCTCTTGACAGTAGATTGCTTTTTTGCTGACTGGTTTTTCTTAGTTAGTGTCCTTCAGCCATAGATTAGCCTCACCATTCTATCATATAATAACATCATAGCTAGCAATCACCTGAATTACCAATCCTGAAGGCAAAACTTCATTTTCTAGATGTTTGAGTGAACAGTAAGATCACTTTCTTATACACTTCTCCAACCACATTTGCATCAAAACTTTGACCATCCATATCCCAAAAGAACTGATGAACAACAATATCTTCCTTAGCTTGTTTTAGGTAGGCAAGGAACATTTTAATTGCTATTGTTGTAAAATAGAGCCCGATATGGGCATAGGGGAGCTTTGGATCAGGGGCAAAGGCTTCTGCTTCTTGATGCTCAGAGATGTTACTGGAAAACAACCAATTCATGAATTCAAGCAAAGTGAAAGGTGATATAAATGAACTTAAAACATATAGAATATAGAATGTAGGTGAAGGTGATATTCCACAATAATCTATCTTAATGCTTTCAAGAAGTTCATTTTTTAAAACTGAAAGGCACCAACAAATGAAAGTTTTGCAAGCCTCTGCAATGGTTCTACCAAATGAGTCACCTACTTCAATGCTCCACTTGGGTTGATTTTATGTTGGGAGGATGTAATTTCCATCAGGCTGGTCAATATAGCTTTTACTTGACAAAGATGCAAAAATATCTCAAATCTAGTTTTGTCACTCTTCCTTCTCCATTTCTTGCATTTCAAACCAACACTTTCAATATCAGGAGCTCCCATGTCTTGGTTATTCCTCGAAATAGAAGAATACATCCATTTGGACATAAACATGATTATTGCAGGATGAGCTAGAACTTGGGAAAGGGATTCGGAATACTAGAACTGTCTTTGCCTAAACTTTGCTTATCCATCGCTTCCAAGATATATCCATCTTGATCTTTGGATAAAGAATTTTGCCAAAAAAGCAATAAGCTTCTTAATCGAATCCACTCACAAAGAAAGGTGTCTGAAGCTTGATCAGGTTGACAAGCCTTTTGAATCTTTGGAGACAACATAGTCATGGTTATAAAATTCAATGCCCTTGAGTTGACCTGAGATTGCAAAAGAAAGTTCAACACACTAGCCACATAGATTGCATTGACTATCCGTTGAGATAAATTCAAACTTTTGGAGCTTGATTCAACAACTCAAAGGAACTTTTCAAAGATACAAATCACAAGAGGGATAAAATATGGAGGTGCAAGATCTTCCTTTGAAATATGCTTAGAGAGACAGGAAAGTGGCTCATCCAGGTACTTGTATAGATTCTTTCCCACCATAGATACCACATCACATAACAAAGCAATAACAATTGATCCCAACAAACCAAACATATCACTAGCCAAGCTTCCTGGAGAGTGTACTTCTCATCTTTCCTTGAGGAGAACCTGTGTACTATTGTGAACAAGCAATAAAGAAAACCACACTCCCACTTCCTCTTTATTTTTATCAAAGGAAGAGGTGCTTAACATTGCATTGTATGTTAGAAGATGGGCATATTTTCGTATATATTTCTCTGGCGAATACAACATCAACTTCAATAATGGTTGTAAATATTTGTATAGTTGTCCTCTGCTGGATCTAAGAGTAGAGAAATGTAGCCCTATAGTAGATTCTAGCAATATAGACAAAATAGACTTTTGTTGGAAGGTGGATAAGAGAAATGGCTCTTCTTGGAGAAGCTTGAAGGCATCAAAAGAACACTTGAAAAATGCAATTGGTAATATCCTTTGATATAGAGCCAACACATCAAGCACCTTTGTATATAGTGTGATTTCCTTGTCTTTGTAAACATCAACGCAAGAACATATATCCTTGGTACCCCATATCTCAACCACAATTATTAAATCATTATCGTTCGAGTAGCGCCTCCTTAAATCCTCATGAGAAAACCCTAATATCAAGCTTCATGAGGAAACCCTAATCTTGGCACCTCCTTCTCCAAGTTCATTATGATTAGCGAGTTACATGAACAAGTGATGAAGTGATGATACAAATGACAAGAATGGTCTCTTATTTATATTAGACCTCTAACTTAACTTACACGCCCACTTTACATGTGGTTCCAATTAACAACACTTACAATAAAAATTAGGGTTTGGGCTGCAAACATGTAACTTTTAAATCAAATACATATTAAGCACCCACATGGTGCAAACCGCTTATCCAAGGAAGCACTTAATATGAAGGTTGGTCTTCTCTCCTTATCAGAACTCTGGGAAGGAGAAATTATTGAGGAAGGCTTAATGCAACTCTTTTAAGAGTTTTTTTTCAGTATTTGTGGCATGCTCATGTTTTGCCCTTTTCGATTATGAGACTCTTTATCCTATCCTCTTGTATTAGCTGGGGATATATTCTTGTTTTGATTCCCCTGGGGTGTGTTTGTTCCACCCAAGAGGCCTCCTGGATAAGCTGTTTGGGCTCATTCTGTTCTCCCTGTGGTAATGCTTTTTCTGTCTTTCTTTGAGGTTTTGAGTTTTGTGGGTGGAGAGCTGTTGGGTCGAGAGTTGGGTTGACAGCTACTGCAAATGCAAATTGATTTTTTTGTTTTTTTATATATATTTTTGGGGTTGATAGTATTGATTCGTGACCTTGTGGACTGTATTTGTCTCACTCTGTCGTAAATGGGTCATAGCATCAACTGAATGGATATTTAGTTTTGACATTGAGGAATCATGCACATTGTTTCCCATAAGGTTTTCACTTAATTTTTCATGAGGGTTTATGGGTTGGTTTCTGAGTTTTCTAGGCAAGTCTAAAGTATGATGTTGTATTTTTCTTAGTTGTAAAATGAATTTTGGGAAATCCATGCCACCTGTGGACAATGAAAGGAAATGAACATCCCCTGTACCTCATATCTGGGTATTTTTGGGCCCTATAACATCAAGTTACAACAATAATTAAGCCAATATGGGTATTGTTTTGAACATTATTGGTTTTGTTTCACGTTCTAGCAGCCTCGGCATTCAATTTGGGCCATTTTTGTGGATGTGAGGCAGTTATGGGCACAAGTTAGGACTATCCATGATGTCCTCCTAGAGCAGACAATGACAATATCTGAGGTATGGAAAAGCTAAGAGAATAAATCCTGGCTGCGTTGAGTGGAGTTTGGACCTCAAGCCCCAAGCCATGAGGCAATAAGTGTAGCTATTAAAAATGTAGTCTAGTTGGGTGCAGTTGTTTGTGGCCAGAAATACCTAAAAAAAATAACTGAATCTGGTTTGAATCTCATCAAGATGGGTGTAGAACTTCGATTAGGGATTTTGAGTTTTGTGGGTGGAGAGTTGTTGGGTCGACAGCTGCTGCAAATGCAAATAGATTTTTTTGTTTTTTATATATGTTTTGAGGTTGGAAGTATTGATCCATGACCTTGTGGTCTATATTTGTCTCACTCTGCCCTACAACTACCTATCTATCTCTCTCTCTCAGGTATGTCCATTGTTTCGTTAGTGACTTGTCTCCTAAGAGACAAAGTGTGATCATATTATATATCTGAGTATAGAAATTAAGGAAGGTCTAAACCACATTGTTTTCTTCTATTTGTCCATTTATAATATTTTTTCATGTGCTTGACTAATTTTGTTTCTACATATCCTAGGTAGTTGTAATTGATGGATGTACATAGCGTTGATATGTAGTAATCTTGGCTTGGTTTGGAGAAAAATGGGTCATAGCATCAACTGAATGGATATTTAGTTTTGAGATTAAGGAATCATGCAAAAAAGAGTAAACAGAGCTCTGTCAAGAGTAAGAATTTAAATGATGTAGGTCAATAGTCTCTAGAAAAAATTCAAGCAGGCACAAGCATATTACATCAAGCAATGAAGGGGAATGATGTTGTAGCGGGAATAGACAAGTCCAAACAGCAAGAAAAATGGAAGCCAAAACTGAATACTTCTGATAAAGGTATGTCTCTGCAAATCCTTTTGATTCTCTATTTGTCTATAATATGCTGCACTTGTTATATTTTCATTCAAACTTTTGTTCTTTTATGTGTCCTGCTTTTCCATCAAGAGCATAAATCATTATGCTTAATTCTTAAATCACTGGAGCTGTTTCTTCATTTTCCATAACACTGTTAGACTGGTTTAATTTTGAACCTGTCCATGTTTATCCTTCTTTCAAAACTTCCTAGATGTGTTTTAAACTATTTTTTTACTGGACTTAATAGATGGGAGTGTTAGAAATTGTAGTATTATTTTAGAATGTTGTGCTGCAAGAAATTGAATTGTGTATACTGTATGTTGCTGTAGTGATTTCAAAAAGTATGTGTAGTAGCATTATTTGTATTTAAGTTCCAGCAGTATGTGTATCAGTATTTGTATTTAAGTTCCAACACTATGTGTAGCAGTATTTGTATCTAAGTTAGGTTAAATATTTAATGTTCCCACACCCCAAAGAGCAGTTTAGAAGAGTAAATAATGGAAAATTAAAATAGAGAACATCGGCATGTAGAGGTAACTAATGGTTTTGTTTAAAATATGTCAAATTCTATGTTTAATTTCGTCATTTTCCTTAATATTTTCCCAAACTACGTCGATCCTAGTGTTCCCATCTTTTCTATATTGTTGTAGCAGCCAAACATCTAGATGAATGGTTGCATTCTTAATACTCGTATTAAATGGTGGGAACATGATCAAAATTAGAATAGGAACTTCAAGAAAGCTTCAGCAAATGTTAATTTTGATCAATCTTAACAAAAAACAATTGTGGTGGGGATTATTCCAGTAAAGGAATTCCTAATACTTGATCATAATAGAAATAGTTATGCTGGGTTTTCTTTCCTCATCTTAAAGTGAGCGTGGGTTTGGTGTTTTATTGGGTAACTCCCCATGGATCAATCAAAAACAAAATTTACTGATAAAATTTAACAAAACAAATTAAACTGTGTTGTTGAATCTAAACTTTGGATCTGCACCATCTGATGCAATGCATTGAATTGATGCCCCTGCTTATGATAGAGCAGGATGGGTACACTTGTGTTAGAGAAATTGGAATAAAACTTCATTTTTGCTGAAAGGTGGTAGGACCAAGTGTTAATGCAAAAATTGGTGGTGTCAGCATGAAAGGGTCCAACATGAGCAAATCATCAATGACAGAACCCATCTGTGGAATAAGTGTTAGAGGTGCCTCTCTTGTCATTGAAATTTTAGATTGAGGAGGGACAGTTGTAACAAATGGAGGATGGGAGACAAGGGTTGCAAAACTTTCATTGTATTCAGAAGCATTATATGAAAAATACTGATTTGTTGCTTCAACTCTTTGGAATAGATCATATTCACTTGCTTCAACTCTTTACCTCTAGGAGGAGATTATCAGTAGGTCCTATGGTGAAATCCAAAAATCTCATATCTTTTGAAAACTCGGTCCCTGATGTTCCTTATCAACAAAAGTATAAGAGGCTCCCAAGAAATAACATAAATAAAAGTTGAATTCATCAAATATACAATGCATGATTTTACTGCTCCTCAGTATCTGTAAATACATAAACTGCTTGTTTAGATGGATTAATTACAGGCTCTAGGTTTCTAGAGGCTTCTCGACAATATCTTGAGAATATTCTACGAACATCTAATCCACTGCAACTTTATCCTTGGGTTCAAGAACATTTCTACCACTAATGTTTCCAACAACTGCAGTACAGTCATGGCTCTGGTGTGGATAATTCCTTAAAATGCCTTTGACGATTAAAACCAGAGTTTCTATGGTGATATAATCCTTTTCCATCTCAAGGATTTGAAGAATTCAATCAACAATACTGTTGAAATCACACTACTATAATGCAATTTTTCCAACTGCTTGGATAAACTCTGTTGTAATGGCCAAATCAACATTTGCAACATATTCTCTTACCACAATATCATATGTATTGCTCTCATTTTCCATGACTCTAAGCATCTTATGTTTCAATTTCTTCACAAATAAGGGTCACTACAGTGATAATAAAAATGCTTATAATTTGATAAAAATAGGATTGGAGCAAATGTAGATGGCTAAAGACTGCAGATGACTTTTTTGAGCCTCTTGAACTCACCAAAGTGAGTAATTCTTTTGCTACTCTCACATATTTTATCTTGAAAATGGGATGCTGATACCATACAAACTCAACATGCTAAATAAGGATGGACAGATCTTACATGGCAGGTGTTGAATAACATTTCATGGCCTTAAACTTTGTATGTGTAAATGGAATTCCACAAATAATTTTCTAACGAAATGAAGAAAGGAAACTATTGGCTCTGAATCTTGAGAGTTTTTGTAACTCCCCCTAGATCAATCAAAACCAAATTTAAAAATAAAATAAAAAATTGGTGTGCCAAATTTTGTGTCGTATTTGCTCTTTTTTTTGTGAAACTGCTTGGTAGGTTTTGAACAAGTCTTCATGAACCTTGAACTTTGTACTTGTAAATATAACTCCACACCAAAATACGAGACCCAGGTCTTAGTCAAGCTCTTATATTCCATTGAAGAAGCAATGCATCCCATGTGGAGAGTCAGAGTGGAAGGCGTAAACATGCCATAGGGCCTGAAGGGAATTGGAACTTAAAACTAATTTGTAATCAGATAATCAGGGTAGGGCACTTTCACATTCCAATCAAGAAGGATGGAGACATGCTTTATTACCCTTACGAAGAAATAGTTTTTTGTAGGCAATTCAAATGGGGAATATGAACCTCATCATGAATTTCTCTATCCTTTGCTTCATCATAAATGTGCTTTTCATGGTCAAGTAAATTCCTTCATTTTGAAAGTCATAAATATTGATAAGAATATTCCTTTATGTAACTATACATTATAAGAACACTATAGAATACCAGTCTCTCCAACCTTTTCGATAGGTTTAGTCAATCTCAAAAGCTTACTAGAATCTAAATTTTAGTGTAGTATTATTTTAGGTGACCATACATTCTAAGGGAAGTTCAGTTCTTATCAATGGTTATTTCTCTCTATGAATTGTTGTCCAATCATCATGGAAGCTGTTTCAGATCCTGTACATCTCAACATAGAGCTAATATATATTTTGTTATGCCTAATAGTTTGCAATTTTTTCCAGTTTAATTCATGCTTAACCAGTTGTCTTTCCTTTCAAATAACTGGTATCATCACCTAGAAGCCAAATATACAACCCTTTAAAGGTTTCTCTAAAGACATAATGTTGTAGGAGCAGGGTATTTCTCTTTATATTTGCAACGCGACTCTCTAATTATTGAATCCACTATTAGGTGCCCTTATAGCCAAGGAATAATGATTCACAAAGCATAACTCCTCCATACAAAATGGTACCTTTAAAACAGTAAATGATTCAATGCTAAATACTTGCAATACTTGCAATTCCCCAAGTCAAAATACTTGCAATTCTTTGCATTCTAGGTCTAGAGATCATTCTTGTAAGACATTACGGTGCATAGGGAGTCAAGTCTCTAATTTTTCAAATGATAATCATCGAGTCGCCATTAGCAATAAGTTTCTGAATCTGCTTGGCTCCTAGAATTTTTATCACTTGATTTAAATCTAATGCTTCTGTGTTATTATAGGTGGTCACTGTTGACCACCAAGCATAAGTCAATTCCCACTATCGCTTAGGATTGTAAACAAACATCCCCCTCCCTCCCCGATACAGGTTGAAACCTGAGGACATATATTTGATTTTTCATGTAATGTTGGTATTTTTTTGAAAGCAGTCAGATTCAACGTCTCATCTATCATTTTCCCTTTTGATAGTGTTCAAGTTAATGAAATGAATGTAAGTACACAATTTAATTAGATTTTGGCTCTCATTAATTGTATTGGAAATTTGTTTAAATTAGGTGGCAAGTTTCTATTCAGATGGGATAGTGGTAAATTGATCTTTGTATCACCTTTATTTGTTTATCAGATTTTATAGTAGAAGTCAAAGAGTATTCTTCTTCTAATCAGGGGAATGTTTTTGTAACTACAACCTTTTTGTCTTTATGTTATAGTGTCTTGAATGCCATTCTATTATTGGATTCTTAGCTTATGATTTGAGTAACTGGCAAAGTGAAGGGCACCCATGACATGTGACTGTTGTAAAATCTAGTTTGATGGGAAAGGATGAAGCCAAATTTCAGCCTTGGTGGGTAGGATTGGTCCTGGAAGGAGTCATATATTGACAAAGTCCATGACCAGAGGAGTTGAGCCAAAGAAAGGCTTCCCTTAAGAAATTGTCAAAGTATGGGTGCACTTTGGTTGTTGTATGAGAGTTGCAAATTCAAAATAATCATAGTGTAGGATGCACATTGTAGGGATTAACTTTAGAGCCAATAAAAGTGGCGACTTAGATATGTATTCCGGATGTTTTAATATTTTACTTGCATAGATACAGTGTAGTGACATGGGTGCATTGTTCCAATATTTGGTTGTGCTAAGTTGCTAACATACTGTCATGCTCCCTTGGCATTTACACTTTCATTGTGGACACACAACATAACATAATGTGGATGAGCTAGCATGGATGGACAGGTTAACAATTCATCGCATGGAGGAGTCCAATGGCAACAGTGGAATGTCTTCCTTTTTTCCTTGTTTAAAATGAAGAGCTGCAATTGTTAGAAATGTAATTACAAGTAAAATTCATGTATCATAAACATAATCATGAGGAAAAAATCATTTTTGAATCATTTATAAATACGTTTTTCTTGGTTTTTTGCTATAATAAAGGATGCATTGATGAGTTAAACTTATTATATGTTTTCTTGATATTTGATACATCCCTGTTCACATGTTATTTATCAGTGTTAGGAAAGTTTTTAATTATAGTTTATATCCACTAAAAATGGCAATTCATGGTATGAGTTGTGTATTTTTAATAGGAGGAATGCGAAGATGAGGAGGTTTCACTTACTCCATAATTTGGTCTTTATGGAAGGAATACTTTCTTGTTGCCTCAGCTAACCTTTTCAGTAGACTGGGTCAGGTTTGAGATGCTCAAACATAACTTATCTTTTGATGAGGGTCATACTTTTCAGTGGAGCTTATCTGATATAGAATACTTAAAGAGCCAATCAAAGTGGCAACTTAGATATGTATTGCGGATGTTTTAATAATTTACTTGCATAGATGCAGTGTAGTGACATGGGTGCATTGTTCCAATATTCGATTGTGCTAAGTTGCTAACATACTATCATGCTCCCTTGGCATGTGCACTTTCATTGTGGACACACAACATAACATAATGTGGAAGAGCTATCATGGATGGACAGGTTAACAATTCATCGAATGGAGGAGTCCAATGGTGACAGTGGATTGTCTTTCTTTTTTCCTTGTTTAAAATGAAGAGCTTCAATTGTGAGAAATGTAATTGCAAGTAAAATTCATGTATCATAAACATAATCCTGAGGAAAATATCATTTTTGAAGCATTTATAAATACGTTTTTCCTGTTTTTTTGCTATAATAAAGGATGCATTGATGAGTTAAACTTATTATATGTTTTCTTGATATCTGATACATCCTTTTTCACATGTTATTTATCACTGTTAGGAAAGTTGATGAATTAAACTTATTATATCTTTTCTTGATATCTGATACATCCCTGTTCACATGTTATTTATCAGTGTTAGGAAAGTTTTTAATTATAGTTTATATCCACTAAAAATGGAAATTCATGGTATGAGCTGTGTATTTTTAATAGGAGGAATGTGAAGATGAGGAGATTTCAGTTACTCCAGAATTTGGTCTTTATGGAAGGAATACTTTCTTGTTTCCTTAGCTAACCTTTTTAGCAGATTGGGTCAGGTTTGAGATACTCAAACATAACTTAACTTTTGACAAGGGTCATACTTTTCAGTGGAGCTTATCTGACATAGAATACTTAAACAGACGATCAAAGTGGTGACTTAGATATGTATTACGGATGTTTTAATATTTTACTTGCATAGATGCAGTGTAGTGACATGGGTGCATTGTTCCAATATTCGGTTGTGCTAAGTTGCTAGCATACTGTCATGCTCCCTTGGCATGTGCACTTTCATTGTGGGCACACAACATAACATAATGTGGACGATCTAGCATGGATGGATAGGTTAACAATTCATCAAATGGAGGAGTCCAATGGCGACAATGGATTGTCTTCCTTTTTTCCTTGTTTAAAATGAAGAGCTGCAATTGTGAGAAATGTAATTGCAAGTAAAGTTCATGTATCATAAACATAATCCTGAGGAAAATAACATTTTTGAATCATTTATAAATACGTTTTTCTTAGTTTTTTGCTATAATAAAGGATGCATGGATGAGTTTAACTTATTATATGTTTTCTTGATATCTGATACATCCATGTTCACATGTTATTTATTAGTGTTAGGAAAGTTTTTAATTATAGTTTATATCCACTAAAAATGGCAATTCATGGTATGAGCTGTGTATTTTTAATAGGAGGAATGCGAAGATGAGGAGATTTCAGTTACTCCAGAATTTGGTCTTTATGGAAGGAATACTTTCTTGTTGCCTTAGCTAACCTTTTCAGCAGACTGGGTCAGGTTTGAGATACTCAAATATAACTTATCTTTTGACAAGGGTCATACTTTTCAGTGGAGCTTATCTGACATAGAATACTTGAATATATTCTGGCTTTCCCAAGTGAGTAAAATTCTAGTCATTTTGTTGTCTTTAGGTACCAATTATTGGCATCTTCATATCTTGCGCTTCTGTGTGTTCGTTGATATGAAGTTCCTTAGCAAAATATAAAAAAAATTGAAATTTGAATGCCTAGAATTGGAATGGGATTTTCTTTTGCTGATATTTAATTATACTTTAAACAACTTACCAATTTATAGACTTGTAGTAGACAAGAGGGAAAGTTTTGTTTCCGACTCTTTGTTTTTGATGCAGTGATGGCATTGGGCTTCGAAATCTTTTCAGGAAGGACACTTATTTGGACGATGAGAATGATAGTGATGAAGAATGGGAAGAGGTACTCATCACTAAATCTCTTTGGTAAGATTATTTGTAGTATTTTTATTAACATTCTTACTTTGTTAAAAATTTCAAGAAGATCCTGGGGAAAGCCTTTCTGACCGTGACAAGGATGATGAGGAAGAAAAGAATGAGGTTGACACACATAAGTTTAAATCTGAGGAAGATGATGAAAGTGATGGGTTTTTTGTACCTGATGGATATCTTTTTGAAGATGAGGTAAATTCTACAGAAAAAAGTTGTTTGATGGGGTTCTTTATGGAGTACATAAAAAGCGTTTGCTGTTATTTTAGTGTTTCCTGTTGCAATGTCCAAGTTTTATTTGGGGTAATTGAAGGTTCATCCCCTTGTTTTAGTGTTTCTTGTTGCAATGTCCTAGTTTTATTGGGTGTAATTGAAGGTTCATTCCCTTGTATTTTTGCTGGAATTTACCTCAAAAGAAGGGTTATTATAGAAGTATATAAGTTGAAAGCAATCATTTAATTACTTAGGGGATGTATATAGTTGAAGATATTTATTGGCCCTGGTGACTATTAATAATCTGTCAAACTGCGCATCTAATGGAGTTACAGGAAGGGATCCTGATGGAACAGTTGCTATAAATGGTTGTTATATTAACCTTTTTTTTATTATCTTCTACAACCTCCCTATGGGTTATAACCTCTTCCTCTTTTACCACACTTACATCATTGCCCTCTCCTTCAAAACTTTCTTTAAAATCTATAGCAATCTTAATGTTTTTCTCCTTTTACTTAAAGCCTCAATGGGGTTGCTTCTTCCTTCCCCTAATCCACACATTCATAAACAAGAAAAGGGTTCATTAAAATATTGTCCTCATTGGTGTGTCCTCCAGGGACTCTACATACTTGGATGCACAATAGATGATTGCTACATTATCATCCTTTTCCAACTCTACTAGAACATCAAATACCTACAACTCATCGTTTTCTCTCATCTCCCTTGCATGGATATTTAGATTCACCTCCTCTTCGTAGAAAGTTTCCTCAATATCTTCTCTTTTGACACATCAATGTTGTAATATGTAGAATATTCAAAGTACATAGATCCAACTTTAGGATATTCATCGAACACTTTCAAATGCATTTAAGATGTATTTTGATGATGATGATCCACTTGATGGACAACCTATAATTTTTTTCTATTTTGTATATTCCATTGGAATTCCTATGCATAATATTATTTATATAAAATGTTTTAATGACATTTAATGATAAAACTACATTTCATTGTATTATATGTATAATTTATATTCAATTTTTTGTATTTTTAATATAGTACTATGTTATAGTTGTAAAAAAACTCTCTCTTTTTATTTGTATTTTATTTATGTGATTGTTATATTTTTAATTATATATAAGTTTACGAGAGTTCCTTAAAATGTTTAAAGCACATGCTTCTCTTTATTTCATTATTTCAATAAGCTAAAATACATGTTTACCTTTATTTCATTGTTTCAATAATTTACACAATACAATGAAAAAGCATTACAATTTTTCTTGTGCTAATTTTATTTATTTCATTGTTTCAATAATTTACACAATACAATGAAAAAGCATTACAATTTTTCTTGTGCTAATTTTATTTATTTCATTGTTTCAATAATTTACACAATACAATGAAAAGCATTACATTTTTCCTTATGCTAATTTTAGTTACCGGGAAAATTGTATATAGCTCTCAGGAATTAGTTTATCATAAATACTAGTTACTGGTAAGTTGTAATAGTAATAATTATGTAGTTTGTAGATTGCTATCTATCATAAATTTGTTTCAATATAATCATTGTCAAGCAATAAAAAATTCTTAAAGGGTGCTAGCTCAATGGTAGAGAGCCTACCTAATTATAGGCAGGAAGTTGGTGGTTCAATTCCTTTGTGCCCTATCATAAATTTGTGACTACAAAAATGACTAAATTCGCATATATACGACTATTAGTAGCTAATTTACCATATCTTAGTCATATTTAGCTTAGTCATTAATATGTTAACATCTAGTAGTTTATTTAGCCGTATATTTGGTCATTAATTGTTGCAATCAGTGACTAAATCAATGACTAAATCATTAACTATCAATGACTAAATCAATGACTAAATCATTGACTGTAAATTACTAAATCAATAACTACTAAGTCAAGCTATTAATGACTAGTGAAATACGACTAGCTATAGGATAGTGGAAATTAGCTACTATTAGTCATCGACTCAAAAATAGTCATTTATATCCTGATTTTAGTCATTTTTTTAGTCATTAATTTCTCATTTTGTACTAGTGTATGATTCCTCCAAATCATGGTTCCATCCTCTTCCAAGTTTCATCCCTAAATAGGACACCTAGGGAGAATTTCTATATCTCTAGATAAGAAGGTCCAAATGAAATTTAGCAAGATGTTCTAGATGTGGAACAGACTTTAGTTTCTGTGGTAAAAGTTTTAGACTTGGAAGGTGAAAAAGTGACACATGGAAGTCTGTACAAATTCGCTATGCTGAACAGTCCTGAATCAAGTCACCGTGGGAAAACTATCATAAGCCCCAATCGGTGAAACCAATTATAATAAAACATGTGGTTTTGGAAAGAGAACAGACGAGGCTACATCAATATGAAATTTCAAACATAGAGGAGCATTACTTTTGGAGATACCACAGAAACAATATCAGGAATTTCTGTAGAAAAAATTGGAAAAGTAGGGCTTCCTATTTCGGGAGCTTCCCTCCACTGTTTTCAGAAAATGAGTACATTGGATAGCTCGCCTTCAAGAGGCGCATATTTCTATCCAATCAGAATTTTGAGATTCCAATTTTTGAAAATTAGGGTTTCTCTAACAAACCCTAGATCAGCCAGCTCCGAAACTAGGATGGACACCTCAAATCGGTAAGATCTAATCTTTTGCTATTTACATTTGAGGTTCTCATTTCAAAATGACTAATCACACTAGCTTGATGACAAGCTTGGTGAAGCTTATAACTTCCAAGCATGGAAGTATAGGATCTCACTATTTCTTGAAGAAAATGAATTGGACACCTACATAAGTGGAGAGGTTCTAGTTCCAAAGAGAGATGAGGCTAAAGCCTTATATAAGATGAATTTGGTCAAGGCCAAGAAGATCATTGTTGATTCAATCAAGGATCACCTTATACCACAAGTGTCTTCCCTAAAGACACCTAAAGAGATGTTTGATTCCTTGACCAAGCTATTTGAAGGCAAGAACACAAATCGGAAGATGACTTTGAGAAACCAGTTGAAGAATGTAAAGATCCAGAATGCAGAGACCATACAGTCATACTTTACAAGGGTCTCTCAAATCAAAGAATAACTTGAAGCAGTGGATGAAGAAGTAGAGAATACATAAATTGTGTTAACCACCTTGAATGGCCTCCCAAGATCATGGGATTTATTCATTCAAGGAATGTGTGCTAGAAGGAAGTGATTACCTTCAGTAGACTCTAGGAAGAGCGCACACAAGAAGAAGATCAACTCATAATAAGAGAAAAGAAGATGGGAGCAACTGAAGATCTAGCTCTCACGATTCAAAGAAGATCCTTCAAGTGATGAGGAATATGAAGGACTCAATTCTTGAAGAACCTCTTATCCATATTAGCATTTGGATAAGAAATCATGGTGTCATGAATGAAGAAGATGATGAAGTGGAAGGATCAAGAAGGAGTCTACCCACAAAACAAATAAATATAAGTATTCAATTAACATTTCATGATATTATATTGTTATGCATTTGCTTATATTTAGTTGATGTGTTATGCATGATAGAATGTTTGCATTAATGACAGTATACTACTAATATGCATGTGATGGGTAATATCCCATGGTTCTATACAACTTTCCATTGCTACTTATCTAGAATGAAACTTGTTTGCTGACATATTGGATTAGTGCATAATCTTAATGATGTCATGGTAGAGATGGAAGGCATCTAGAAAGTTTCTGTGTGATATGGATGAATGTTGTATTGGTTAAAATAGTTGCATGATTATATCTTTATGCATAATAATTTTCCATTATGAATATTCCTTATGAAATTTTTCTAACCATACAACTGAAGCATTTGACTTGTAGGAAAGATCACATACAATCACCTAGAAGAAAAGAAGGATGAGACTTGTTCGAAAGAACAAGTGACGATAGTTCTAGAAATAATCCAAGATGAAGAATAATATGATGATACTTTCAAAGAAAGAAAGAAGTCTCAGACACAATGTAGTTATGTGACACTGTTGAGCGACATCATTGATGCAAAACCTTACATCTATGAATAAATAACCAAGAACAAAGGGAAGGAGTGTACTAGTTCAGGAAGAATGATGTCTAGGATGTGGTATCGAGACTTGAAGGGAATTTCGTAGTATCTTCCATATGGATCTACAAGTTCCATCATGCAGTAGATGGAAACATCATGGGATACAAGGCAAGATTCGTAGCACGAGGATTCTCACAGAAAGAAGGCATAGACTATGAAGAGACATTTGCAACCACTCAAAGTCTAGACACATGATAGTAAGACTCATGTGTGCAAATTAAAGAAGGCCTTATATGAGCTCAGAAGGCACCCATGGGATAACACATAAATGAGGAGCTTGGAGATCACCTAGAGTAATGAAGATATTAACCTTTGCTACAAGGTTGAATATGAAATCCTATAGAGGATGAAAAGCTCACAGATGGGTGTGAGAAGAACTTTTGAAAAGGTTCAAGATAGAGGATCATGGTATTTAGTGACCCGAGATGGATACATAGAATATTAGTAGCAGAGGAAGATACTTGTCACTCTAGTACATAATGTTTCAATGCATAGAGTACAAAAGGCAGAGGGAAAATGATGCTCCACTTCAGAGGGAGTGACTATAGAACATCCTAAGATTCGACATGGTACGACAGGATGGACAGCTTACTAATGGATCTAGGATTTACTAAGAGTAAAGCATATTCCAACCTTTAATTCAAGGTTGAAGGTGGAATACCAGTGATGCCCCTGTTATATGTCGATGATTTGTTCCTGACAGGGAAAGAGGAACTCATTAAAGTTGTAAGAAGGATACTTGCTTCCGAGTTTGAGATGAAAGGCTTGGGTATGGGCATTAATTTCTAGGCATGGAGGTGTGGTAGAATGTGAATGGAATATCCTTGATACAAGGGAAGTATGCATAAGATATCCTAAAGAGGTTCGGGATGATGGACTACAAAGCCATGGCCACACCTATGGCATAGAACCTGAAGTTATTGAATGATGCTTCATCAGAGTCTGTTGATGCTACGATGTATCGTTAGATGATTGGGTCCTTGATGTACCTGACGAATACAAGACCAGATATTTTATTTGCTGTGAACACATTGAGCTAGTTCCTAACAGATTCGATACATGTTCACTTGATTGCTGCAAAGCATATTCTGAGGTACCTAAAGAGTATAGTTGATTATGGGCTCAAGTATGAGGCGAATCAAAAGATTAACATGGAGGGTTATGTGGATTCATATTAGGAAGGTAGTGCCATTGATAGGAAGAGCACTTTGGGGTGTTGCTTCAGTATGGGATTAGGTGTGATCTCTTGGTTTAGTAGGAAGGATTCATGCATGGAATTGAGTACAACCGAGGCAAAATATGTTTCCACTTGCACAACTACTTGGGAGAGAGGAGTAGTGAAGCTCCAGTTTGTGATCCAGATCGAGATCTCTCGAAAGAGGGAGTTCTAACATAGCCGATGAGACAGGTTGTCTGAGCATAAAATCCTGGCGAAGATCATAGGTTTCTTAGATGTAAATGGTCCTGTAGGTTTTCCTCGTATGTAATCGGTGCTGGAAAAGATCGCAGGTTATCCTTAGATGTAATCAGCCCTGATGTGATTCTATGATAGAAATGGTCAGAGTGAAGGGAGAAGCTTGGTGTTCTCCAGATCAAGGTTCCTTCCAAGGGGAAGTGATGATTCTATGTGCCCTTCTGACATGGTGGTAGGATTGGTTCCTCCCATGGTCAAATGTAAGTGTAGATCCCTTCTGACATGGTGGTAGGATTGGTTCCTCCCATGGTCAAATGCAAGTGCAGAGCCCTTCTGACATGGTGGTAGGATTGGTTCCTCCCATGGTCAAATGCAAGTGTAGAGCCTTTCTGACATGGTGGTAGGATTGGTTCCTCCCATGGTCAAATGTAAGTGCAAAGCCCTTCTGACATAGTGGTAGGATTGGTTCCTCCAATGGTCAGATGTAAGTGCAGAGCCTTTCCAACATGGCGCATGCTGGGCCTCCCATGGTCGGATGTAAGTGCAAATCCTTTCCTCGGATGGTATATGGTGTGTCCTACCATGCCGGTGGATGTAAGTGTAGAACCTTTCCTTGGATGGTAGATGGTGTGTCCTACCATGCCAATGGATGTAAGTGTTGGCCCTTTCCATAGATGATAGATGGTGTGTCCTATCATGCCAATGGATGTGAGTGCTAGGCCTTTCCCTGGATGATAGATGGTGTGTCCTATCATGTCAGTGGATGTAAGTGTTGGGCATTTCCTTGGATGATAGATGATGTGTCCTATCATGCTAGTGGATGTAAGTGTTGGACCTTTCCTCAGATGGTAGATGGTGTGTCATACCATGCCGATGGATGTGAGTGTTGGGTATGCCTTTTTGACATGGATGTTGGATGTGTTCCTCCCATGGTCAGGTATAAGTGTTGGGTGGGCATTTTTGACATGGAAGTTGGATGTGTTCCTCCCATGGTCATATATAAATGATGAAAAATATGAAGACCTATATGGAGGCTAGGCCTAAAACCAACATGAAAAAGGTATGGATCTGTAGAACTTCCTGTGACAAGTAGAATTGACAGATAGAACCATTTTATCGACATAGCAGGAGAAATGATGATCCAGTGATGATACAGCTTTAATGATGATCCAGCTTTGATGATGAACCATCTTTGATGATGATCCAATGATGATCTAGCTTTGATGATGATCTAGCTTTGATGATGATCTAGTGATGAACAATTGTGCTGATGAATTGTGTCTAGAGAATACCTTCCTAGTTAAGAGGAAGTATTGATGTATTTGCAACTTCATAATGTATTCACTTGTATATTTCATATATTGTATTTCATTGATCCCCAATGTTCCTATCGGGACAATCATTAATGTAATCAAGTCATGAAAATTCATAGAGGTTAACCCTCCTTGTTGATCAGGGGGAAAAGTCCCCGCAGTTGTGGGGAACTAGGGTTATTAGACTCTCCTAGAGAATTCGGCCCTAGTAAGTGATTGTCAAGTTGGAAACTAGTATAAATAGAGACTGAGATTCTCTATTTCATTCACACACTCACCCAGATATAGGGCATAGGTGAGAGAGGAGAAGCTCGCTCAAGTGAGAGAGAGAGAATAGCTGTTGGAGATCATCTTTTTGTCTTTTGGTTTTACTGCTACCATTAGTGCTCATTCTATCTCTAAGGAAGTTGCAGGGTTTTCTCCTTTATGGTTTCCCCAAGGAAAATCTCTGTGTCTATTATCTCTTGTGATTGATTGTTGTGCATGTTACTCTCTCAGATAAGATCCTAAGATCATATTTCTTAAATGATAAAAATCTAACATTTTGCAAGGCCACTTAGGAAAATTTTACCAATAATTTCATACTTGGACAATTTTTGATCTTCTCCTAGGCTTGGTCTAATTTCTCTAAACCACAGTTTTGGCAGGTCCATAAATTCTTCTTCAGGGTCTCATCGGACAAAATGATACCATGGTTGAGTATAAAAAACAACAACCTACAATATCCCCATGTGGTATGGGCATTTTCTTCAACACACAATTCGTGGCAGGCATCCTCTTCAAGCTACTTGGACCAATTTTCCCATAATTGGCCAATTTCCTGATTTTCACTAATTTGCCATATTTCTCCTGAATGATGTCATAATGAAACAATGATTTCAACTTCATGCCACATCATCATATATTCCATGCGGGCATCACTTAGCCCCTTTACAACACTTAGCTATTTTTCCTTTTTGTCTTTAGGATGCAAAATAACAGTTTTCTTCTATTTTGGGCACAGGTTGATATTTTTCATATTTGATCACCATAAGAAAAACCAAGATCATGGCTAGATATCCATTTCAACAATGAATAGGACCATATCATCTGATTAATTTTATCATCAAAGGAACACTCCCTTGCAGGCATTCCCAAATGGTCTCTCAATATCCTTTTCTAACACTTAACCAGTTTTCTTCAAACCCTAGGCCACCAAGGTGATTTCATTTTTCCTTCAAATTTGGAAAGTGAGATACCCAATGGGTAGAGTTCAAAAATTTGAATCCATTAATACCAATTTCATCTTCTGGAGCTTATTTCTCTCTCCTCGATGGGCATTTTCCTGGAGCAGTGCAAATATGGATGAGAGGCACTTTTGGTATATTGATATCTTCTTGCTCGAAGACCTTTTAGTCAGGCTAATGATATGGTTGGATGCACAGTACAACACTCTAGAGATACACACTCTCATAATATTTTTTTCATCATCCTATGAGCTATGGCGGGCATTTATTTAAGGCCACTTAGGAAGATTTTACCAATAATTCCATACTTGGACCATTTTTTATCTTCTCCTAGGTTTGGTCTAATTTCCATAAACCACAGTTTTGGCAGGTCCATAAATTATTCTTCAGGGTCTCTTTGGACAAACTGAGACCATGGTTGAGTATAAAAAACAACATCCTACAATATCCCCATGTGGTGCGGGAATTTTATTCAATACACAATTTGTGGCAGGATTCCTCTTCGGGCTACTTGGACCAATTTTCCCATACTTAGACAACTTCCTAATTTTCACTAATTTGTCGTATTTCTCCAGAATGATGTCATAATGCAACGATGATTTATTTCTCCTAAGCTTGGTCTAATTTCCCTAAACCACATTTTTGGCAGGTCCATAAATTCTTGTTCAGGTTTTCTTCTCAATGTTATTAATTTGTCTAATGCACTTTTCTTCACCAATTTGAAAGAGTTGATTCATGGATGAGTAGGCTCAGAAATGTGTAATTATTTCATTCCATATTTCATACACGGGATGTCAAGTATGGTCATTAGGATTAATTAATGAAGAACATATAAAGTTGGTTAAAGAGTCTAATCAGATTTGAAGACACCCCATTGACAGTCCAAACAAACCATATGACAGTTTAAGCAAACCAATTGAGGGCATAATAAGGATCAGCATACCAAAAAACCAGTATTGAACTCATATTGGATTAATTTGAATGCGACTGTAATCAACCTATAATTTTCCCCTGGAGTTTCAACACTACAAGTGATGCAATTTATGGAATGAAAGCCATGGAAGATAACTGAACGAGTGCATGAAAGAACACATTCCCTTGTAGCTGTTGAATTAGCTTGAGTTCATAAGTAAGTAGATGATTATTTTTCTTACTTAGTTTGATATTACTTGCTATTACTGTTTATTTCTACCCATTTTGTTGGTTGACAAGTCTACATTATGCTCATTTTTTAGAGCTGAAAAAAGTGTGTCCATATTTTATTTGTTTAAGACCTACTAGAATTTTTTGTTGTCTAGTTTCCATAATTTACTGAAAACTGAAACATTAAGGTATTAATAGAGTTCTCTTTGATTCATTATTGAATATCAAGGAACTGATTTTTCATTGTAAAAAAATTAGACAGGAGAGCGATATACACAATGAGAATGTTGGACAAGCTAAAAATCAACAAAAATTTCCTCAATCATCAATATTTTAATAGTACAAGTAAGGTAGCAAACAAGAGATGAAATGACAAAATATGAAACTGCTCATTCCTTCATATTCCAAACTCTGAAGCACCAATTACAAGTAAAAAATTTGGATAAGCCCCAACCAGGATTTCTCCCACCAGCTTCGTCATCCTCACCTGTGTCTATCAGATAGTTTTGTAACCCTTCCCCCTTCATCCTTAACTGTTTTCTTTTGTCCAGCCCCAACAGTTCCACTCAATAGTACCAGTGCTCTAACTCCTTGTTCCATCCCATCTCTTCACACCCTGATTATTTTCTTTTGAGGAAAAGACTATCTGCATGGCAGATAATGGATAGTTTCTACTCGACCATTTCCCATCGTTGGCACAAATTATGCCTCCATCCAAGTCGGTATTGGAAACCACAGTGTAGAAACATTAAATTATTTGTTTAGGCGCAGATAGCTTTTCCATCTCTTCACATATCTCAAGTTGGTGCCGGAACTGGCTACAATCCACTTAGTTATTTCTCTGGATCAGAATTTGTGTGTGCTCATCCACTAATCCCACATCACTCCAAAAACTATAGGACCAAATATATGAGTTAAAGATTATGTCAGATGGACCAGGGAGCTATGAATCCCCTGCATCAGCAGTAGGACTCCGAACTTATCTTCCCAACTCCTCCCATTTCGGCATTTGATATCACCATTTGGGAATTCTTTCTTCGACAACCATGAGAGGGGAAATAATCACACTCATCGGTTGAGTTTTTATGCACATAAAAAAACAGGAATGAGGTCCAAATTATATTTTCCTCAGCAAGAGGCCCTATTTATTGACTAATTCTTAAGAAATGTTATTATGAGTTTGGGATTCTCATGATGTAGTATATTTATATCTTGGGATTAATGTGATCTGTGTATGATTCCCTCATCTCTTGGAGGACACGAAAGGTCACTTTAACGTACGAAAAAATCATGTGTTTCCCCCGAGACTCCAGAGGCTAGAGTATATCTATACTCTTCCGCACATGGAGCAGTTTCCCTGTAATTTTGATGATTATAATTTGTAAAATTTGAATAGCTGGGAAATATTGATAGTAGGAAAAATGAACATGCATCTCTTTAGTACAAAGAAAGTACAAAATGTGGGGAAGACTAAGGGTGAGCTCAAGGTGCATCCAATTCTAAGTAAAGAGTATGTGTTAATGTCAGGCAGACCAAGTGTTAATTTTTCATAACCTCCAGTGATCAAATTTGAAGGGTTAGTTTTAATCCCATTTTGAAGGGAATTTTTTATGTATTGAACTGGAGATGATTATCTCTCAATTCAATGTAAGTTTGTTTCAATTGGTTTCCAAATAATTAAATGTTTAACTTGGCATCTTCTGCATGGCTGGTGGAAATTGTTTGTTCTGCATTCACATTGCAATGCAATTTATGTTCACTTGTGACTATGTGCATAAAACCAAGTAATGAACACTGAAACCCATCACCAAGACGTTACGAAGCATATATTTCATCATTTGTAGTTTCATACACACTTTTCAGGATGGGTTGCACATTAAACTCTCGTAGATATAGGAAAATGCACATATGGATTACACATTACACTTGTATTACACATTAGAAACACATTAACTATATCAAAATATATGCATTGCTGAGTAATACTTACAATTTATATTACACCAATATTAGTATGTACATAGGCATCATATGTACACCATATTATTCTAGAACTCTAGGTTTCTTGGGAGTTTTTTGCAATTCCTCCTTTTTAGAATAAGAAAATTCAATATAGCTTCTCTTGCCTTTTCCAGAACCCTCTAGTTCTAAAAAAGCTTCATTGCTTCATCAGCCATATGTTGTAACTATTTTTCTTGCTCTTTCACTTTGTTTGCAACATTTATCAACATCTCCAAATTATTATTATGCTTCTTTGAGCGCTCATATTCCTTTCTTTTAATATCATCCTTCGTCCACTTCAGCTCAGAGTGAACTGCAGTTAATTTTCTCTTGACCTGTTGTACCTCCTTCTCAAGCTCTTGTGCCCTCAAATCTATATCAGATGGAGTATACAAAATTTCCTCTGCCACAGGTTTATCCTACAAAGATTTAATTTGGGATTTCAAATCTTGTATCTCACTATCACATCCCAAATGTAATTATTTTCCCTTCTCCAATAGCTTTTGGTGAAGGTCTCGAATTTCATCCTCCTTCTCCTCTATCTTCTTCTTCAATGTTGGATATGATGAGTCAAATGTAAGCTCTACAGCATGGATTTTTGTAGTAGCTTCATTCAAGGTAATCTCTTGTTGTTGCAAGGACTTCTTAAACTAGATTAATCTCTCCATAGTTACATCACCAAGTTTTGTACTGACAAAATGTTTTGGTGTGCTGACCTTTTTACCCTTGAATTTGGATTCTTTTGGTGTGTTAATTTTTTACCCTTGACTGTTGATTCTTTTGGTGTGCAAACCTGTTTACCCTTTAATGTTGATTGTTTTCCTCTTCCAGCTCTTTTAGGATCAAGAGTTATTGAAATCCTTTCAATTCTTTTAGTTTTCAGCAACTCATTTTTATTTTTAATTATTGTATTTAATTTTTTCCAATATTGTTTCATATTCTGCAGTCTCATTTTGATGTTTAATGATCATTTCTCTAATTTTATTTTCAAACTCAACCTTCAAAACAACAATAATTGTTTCTTTCTACTTCAGTTCTGGTTGAAGTTCTGCTTCCTTACCAAATATAGTCTTCAGTGGCGGCATGTTCAAAACTTCAGGCCTATTTTCCAGCTCATTTTTCAGGTCTCCCTATATTTTCCTCATTTTTTTTCTTTTCAGCATGAAATATTTCTTTTAGTCTATCAAGGCCAGAAATTGATCCATCTAGAATTACGCTAAATTTAGAACATTGATCCTTAATAATTTTATCCTTCAGGCCAATTATTTTTTTAGTTTCCACAATTTTTTTCTCTAAACCTGTAACACGATGTATGAAATCAAGAATTTGGATATCCTTAGTTCTGTACAATTTGTCACTAGCTATGAAGGAATCCTCCCACAAGGTAGATTGTTCTTTGAAATTCACCATTTTATCAAATACAGAAAAAATAAATCTACCATCAAAATAATATTTGGCATGAATTAGGTCTTCATCACTAGTCGATGAATGGTCCATATCATTGTTCACAAATTCCTCCCATTGATTTGCATTTATATTTCCATGCATTCCATCCAAATTTGTGCAATCAACATCTTCTTCAGGGCAAAGTGAAGGCATGTCATTTCCCACAGATTCAATATTTTCCTCAAAAGGTTGTCCATGTACTATTGATGTAGTGACAGTAGAAACTCCTTCTACATTGTTCTTTAAAGATGGTTGAGTTAATTACTCATTTTTTTGTTGTTCTTTAGGATTCCTAATGTATTTTATAATATATTTTGACCCTACAACACTGGGTTGACATAAATCAATAATTTTTTGCAGTGTGTCAAGGTAGCTAAACTTGACCCTCTTCATTTTACTATCTTGCAAAGCAGAGTGTTATTTCCTAGCCAATAGATGAGGGACATCTATGGCCATGTCTTCAACCCAATGTATGGCCAGCTTCATGCAATCACCTGAAATATCATGTCGCTTGTGGTGATTCATAATGGTCCTAAGGATAATCTAAATTAGGGTTCTGTATATTCCTTGAGGAACATATTCCATTTTTAGACCATTCCCAGGAACAACAATCCATTTCCCACAAATTTTACTGGCTATCTGAATCTTTTATAACTTGGGGATTTTTCGAGAGTTTAACATTGGCCCCCCTTTGCGTGGAATTTTGGTTGCTATGGCAACCAAATCGGGGTCTAGATGAACTCTCTTCCCAAAAATTTGCAATTCCATAGCCCCATGGTCATAACTAATGATGGCATCATCTATCTCCTCACTTCGGAAATGAAATTGTCCAAAAATAAACCTATCCACTCCTGCTCTTAAAAGGATATTTAACATACTAGTTGGCCATATGGTTGTATCACTCCATTCATCAACATTCTCTTGGAATTTTTTCACTATGAACCATTCAAACTGGGAACCCCACTCTTCTCCTGATGTCGTGGTGGAGAAGGCCCATGTGTTTGTTGACATGGTGCAAGATGCCCCTGTTTCATATATTGCCATAGTATGCAATGACCCAATTTCAATTGCGGTCGTGATTGGTTTGGTATGCACTCTAAGGAATGCAATCTTAGAAATGCATGCAAATGAGTTTTTTCTTAATTGATTTCACGTATATTGTTTTTTTTCACAAATTCAAGTATATTGGGTTATGAAGTCAATGTTCCTATATCATATGAAATAAATATTTTTCATAAAATACATAAACTTATCCAAAGAATGATACGTTTAATGAAGTGAATATTATTTTTATAATACCAATACATGCACTCAATATCTTTATAAAATAGCTAAGAAAAATATATTTATAAAATGGCTAAGCAAAATGTCTATATAAAATGGATAAATAATTCCTTACATCTTTTTTTCTTCAACTTAAACCACTCAATTGGACTTCATCATAAGGCCTATGCATGTCTTATAGGAAACTTTGGAAATTCTTGTAGACCAAGAGATTTTCAGACTTAGAAGATAAAATATAACAGTTGGCATTTCAGCAGTCTTAATGTACATTAGTGAATGATAGAAAGATCCATATTAATCTCAGGCCAGATTGAATAATCCATATTTTTGAACATGCTTCTCTTCATTCATCAGTCCGATGACTACAATTCTTAGCAAATGCCTAAATCATCACATGTTTTTTTCACCATTTTGCATACAATGTTGTTTTATGACCATATTGGACTTTTCTCTTTTTTTGCTTGTCTCTTTGTTATTTGAACAACACTCAGTTTTACATGATTCTCAGCTGCCATCATTTTGATGCCAACAATTGTCCCTTGAATATCTTGTTTTTCAACACTTTGCTATGCGCCATTTATTGAGGATGGAACACACATTCTACTGTGATTCATGGCTTCCATTAGTGGCATATTAACACTAGTTTATCCATTCAATTCTATTTTTTTAACAATACTCCCTGTCTCATTTCTTGAGCATGAAACATATGATTTACCGTAATTTTCAGCTACCATCATAGGTGTGTCAACAACTTGGGATCCCTTTTTTTGTGTTATACTGGTTTGCAATGCCTAATTTCTAGAGAATGAAACACTGAAACTATGATTTTTACTGTCATCAAGCATGATTGGGGTATCATAAACTACTTCCCCTTGCATTTGTTTTGTTTGATCACTCCGGCTTGGCTCATTTCCTGAGATCAGCGAGATAGACAAAGTCAAGGATCAAGAAAAATATGTACTTTCAAGCACAAATAAACTAGATTGACAAAGACATAATGATATGTAATAAATTGAATGAACATAACACTCACTAGTGGAGGGAAATACATGATGTTGTGTTTTTGTTTTAGTGCCATTTTTTTCTTGTCCTTTCCAAATCGATTCTATTAACAATAAGCTTCTTCACCATATTTGTTGACTGGCCTTGATCTTGGAACATAGTCATTGAGATACGAGGACATATTAATAATTAATGAACACACAAATTATGGCTCCTCACACTATAAAATCAAAATTGAACTAGATAACATTTAAAATTAGGACAAACTTATTGTTGGTGGTGCAATCAATAATTTCTTAGATTGTTTTACCCATGAGTCAAATAGTTGTTTCACTTGTTTACTAGGAAACCGGATGTCAATTGTGTTGCAATTTCCTCATTCAATGGATTTATTGACTTCTCATATTCAACGCGAAGTTAAATTCTAATATTTGAAGGAATGAATATTCTTTGACTAAAATTTTGGAAAGTACCTTCTGATCTCATAACAAGCTTGAAATATTGTCCTCTCATCTCATTTACAAGACACACTATGTCATGTTCAAATGTGTCTCTATTCTCCTTGGCAGCTCCTCTTCCTCCTCCTTGGTTGTTATTCAAAATTTTCATTTCTCTATGATTACACTCCATTACTTCATTCCTTAATTGTACCAAAGTATAAGGATGATAGACCGAGTCATATCAAGAGAATGTTCCCCTTGTACATGCATATAAGGAACCATCTCATCTCCTAAACAACAAGAACACAACCAAATCCACTCACTAGCAAGGATGCCAATTATACAATGACAGTGGCTCAAAATGTTTATCATGAATGAAATTATATCACCATTCTAAATAGATAATAATATGATACTAATAGAATGAATTTACATACCATTTATCATTTGCATATGCATCGTCCCCTCTACACCCTTGCAATTGCAACATGTGGAATTGTTTATAACACTTCCACATCCTCACCAACTTGTTATACTTCTCTTCATCTGGTAGGCCTTCAATAACCTAGAAATAAGACATAAGGTTCAATGCATATGAATATAGATTGAGTTTTATGTTCAAAATGAATAACACTGAGATCCATTCTACATTAGTCAAAAAAATAATAACACCATCATTTATTATTAATCAAGGCCCACATAAAGAATAATTGATATGTTAGCATAATTATTAAACCTTTAAAATTCCTTCATGTCGAATGATGATCTTGTCTAATGTTGATCCATCTAATTTCCCATAGTTAAGATCATTGTACTCTTGGATTTTATGCTGGTATGGTTCTCTTGTCTTACATGGAACACTGATTTTCTCCATCTCCTCCCAAATTTTAACAAATTTTGTTGTCTCAGTGCCTCTAGCTAGATGACCCTTGTCATAATCTTGTGCAATTCTTTGAATTTCACGAAACATCTTCAAAACAGTTCTAATCCTAGCATGGAGAGCACAATATAAAAGCTTGGACATTGCGTCGGGATTCAACTGTAATTGGTAGCACATGTTTCAGTGGGTATGAGTTAGTGCAATACTAAGAAGATTCATTTATAGTTAAGAATTAATTATGAAATTGTATAACTTTTCATCATTTGTTCTATCCATGGGATAGTTCTTCACAATATTCATCTTTGTACAAGATAATTTTGGTTGAATGTTTAAAATACGGTCATCTAACTTTTCATCCCATTCTTTGCTTGGTTCAAAAGATGGATTCAACTCCTGATATTTTAGAACATAGTAAGATTAAGAAATAAATGGCAATACATAAACATAAATTTCAAAACTTGTGATAAATGTGCATAGCTTACCAAGAGCAAGTTTGTTAGCATTGCATAAAATTCAGAAACACTATGTATAGTATCTCCATCTTCAATTTTGATTTCATCTATAACCATGTGTATACTTTTTTTATGGCATGTGCACCAAGGAAAACAATTATTTCCCAATGGAGAAACACTATTGTTGCATACTAAACTGCATATTGGCACTATATCATGACACTCAAACAAATTAATTTTCACTTCCCTTCCATATTTCATCTTGATGCCATCTTGTGAAAGATTGTTTAACTATTCCATTAAGTTCTCCCCATTTTCAAGATCGGCATCATGTGCTAAAACTTGTTTATATTCTTCTTTTCCATCTCATTTTCCAAGGCTTACACAAGACATCAAGCCATTGTCTTCTAGTACCTCAAATAATATCTCACATACCTTCCCCCCTCGATCATAATGTACAAGAGAATCAATACCAAGTTTGAAAGAAACTTCAGTGACTCTACTTCTAGACCTCTTTTCATATGATTCAAGCATGAAGGAAGCATTTGAATTTACTTCCTTGACTCAAACTCCATATGTGAAACCATCAGTTCTCTCCCAACCCATATAAATATCCTCATCTTCTTTGCTCCACTTTTTATTTCTCTACAAAGTGATGTTGCATTAACCCCCTTTAGTACACCATGAGAGTCAATCTTCTTCAAACATTGCAAACTCTTATGAGTCATACTTGATTCAATAAATACTGAAGCCATGTTCCTAAGCATTAAATCCTTACAAATATCTTCCACAACAATTGATCGAATTTTATTAATAATTCCATCTAGGTGTTCAATAACATCTTCAATTTTAGACTCTTCATTATAGGTTTTGCTGATGAAGTACCCAATTCCAGCAATGATGTCATTTTCATCCACATTTTGGAGTAATTTTCCAGAAAACCATCTCTCAATTTCTTTAAATATTGACTTCCCCTTTTTTTGTCTTCGGTTAAACCATCTTGACCACTTCTTAAGACTCAATAAGGATGTCCTTAAGCGGTTTCCTTCTGACCTTCTCTGAGAGCGTGTAGTTTCATTTGTTGAACACCCTTCAGGGATTTATGCTACAGCTCCTCCAACTGTACAATTTTGGTTTCCTGTAGTTGCATCTCTATCCACATGTTCATGAAATGCAGTTATTTCATTTGTTTCATGTCTTCCAATTTCATCCAAGTTATCAAGGGATCCATGCTCCAATTGTTGCTCATTGGGTTCTACACTTCCATTTCTTTCAACAGTAACTGAAGTCAAACATTCCCTAGCTTGTTGAGGAACACAACCTTCAACATTTGATTAGATTGATTTGTAAACAACAACATCATCAACCACATATCTTTGAGGGAAAAGTGTGGCCTCATTCTGCAAAATGGAGTTCATTATGTTGTGGTGCATATTTTCTTTATCCAAAACAAAGTTCATCGTAGTGGAAGCAGGAATATGATCTGTTCTTTGAGGGAGGTTTGGGATAGCCGCATTTTGTGAAATAGGATTAATTCTATGGTAAACAATTCTATCATGTACATTGTCATTCCCTGCAACTATATTTGGAGTCAAAGTATGCATTTGTTCTTGAGGAACACAACCTTCAATGCTTTGATTAGACTGATTTGTAACATCATCATCATCAATCACAGATCTTTGAGGGAAAAGTGTGGCCTTATTCTTCCAAATGGATTTCATTCCGTTGTGGTACATATTTGCTTTATCCAACAGAAAGTTCATTGTAGTGGCATCAGGAATAGGATTTGTTCTTTGAGGGAGGTTTGGGATAGTCACATTCTGTGAAATAGGATTAATTCTATGGTAAGCAATTCTATCTTAAACATTGTCATTCCCTGCAACTATATTTGGAGTCGAAGGTTGCCTTTGTTGTTGAGGAACACAACCTTCAACGATTTGATTAGACTGATTTGTAACAGTAGCATCATCAATCACAGATCTTTCAGGGAAAAGTGTGGCCTTATTCTTCCAAATGGAGTTCATTCTGATGTGGTACATATTTGCATTATCCAAAACAAAGTTCATTGTAGTGGCAGCAGGAATAAGATCTGTTCTTTGAGGGAGGTTTGGGATAGTCATATTCTGTGAAATAGGATTAATTCTATGGTAAACAATTCTATCTTGAACATTGTCATTCCCTGCAACTATTTTTGGAGTCAAACAATTCCTTTGTTGTTGAGAAACACAACCTTTACCACTTTGATTAGACTTATTTGTAAAAATGACATCATCAATCATAGATATTTGAGGGAAAAGTGTGGTATTATTCTGCAAAATGGAGTTCATTTCGTTGTGGTACATATTTGCATAATCCAAACTAGAGTTCATTGTAATGGCATAAGGAATAACATATGTTCTTTGAAGGAAGTATGGGACATTCACATGCGGTGAAAGAGGATTAATTATATGGTAAATATTTCTATCTTGTAAATTTTCATTCCTTGCAATTGTAATTGGAGTCAAAGCATGCCTTTGTTGTTGAGCAACACAACCTTCATCACTTCGATCAGATATATTTATAACAGAAGAAGCATTGATGGCTAATATTTGATTGAAATGAGGTTGTACATTGGCTACATGATTGCTTGATGATTGAGAGAAATTTCTAGTTTCATTCTCGTGGTATGTAATTCTCATCTCCAAATCCTTGACATTGTCCATGACCAACACATTTAGCACTCTTTTTCCCTCTAACAGGAATGAATTGAGGGACAACATCACATGGTTCCAAATTGGAAGATTAGAGTAAAAGAGACCCTTACGTCAACCTCTTTTTTTATGGAATATTTTGTTGAGATGTCTCAATTGAATGATCCATTGATGAATTACCTTGCAAAAAAAAACACTCAATATTAGGGCTATAAGTTATAAAAATTTCTAAAGGAGAAAGTATCAGGTAAAAAATTGGAAATATTAAAATACTAAAAGGGGAGGAATAATAATAAAAAATACTCTCCTATTTTATTCATTGAAATTGACAAAGAAATCAGGCATGTGTGCGCATTTTACTGAAGCAAGGAAATTTTGGATATCTTCACCCAAATGCACACCCATCCTGCATTACAAAGCCAAACGCACTGATTCAAACCATAGAGTGTCTGTTCATGAATAAAAAACCTAAATAAGCTTTCAAAGTTTAAATTTTAGAAAAAAAAACTTATGCTCTACAAGGAAAGTCCAAATTAACGTGTTTTCCACATGGTAAAAAGAAGGGTTGAGTCCCTCGAGGAAATGCACACATTGGTCTACATTTCATGTTATATTTAATAAATTACGCTATAACATATACATACCAACCTTTTCTACAAACTCTTGTACTCATTTCTATAAATTGTATGATCTACAGTAAAATCCAAGTCATCCAAAATAACAATTGATAGTATTTGACAATTTTTCATGGCCATAACTAAAAATGCACACAAATGCCAAATGAAGTACACTCTAGGTATGAAATTTGGAAGTTTGCATAAAAAAACTTAATTAGACTAGTATAGTTTTAATTTCAGACATAAAAACTTCTATTGTGAAATAAGAATGTATCCAACACTTGAAATGAGAACAAAACAATTGTAAATGATGGTTTCTTGTTCACGGGAATCATAGTTTCTCTAGTAAATCTTGTATTTATAGAATTTTGGCATGACAAGGACAATTTAGTAAAGAGGTTGAATTGGATAGTTGTTTGGAAACCAGTCTCATGGCTATGCAAGTTTGTATCATCTGTATCTTTCTTATTATAATATAACTCATCATCCTTCTTTACAGAACTAAATAAATGAGAACATAACAGATATAATACATTCCTAGGAAAAAAACAGAGATAATACAAAAATCTAACCAGATTGATACTCAAGAAAGTTTTAGAAGGGGCCCAAGAACATTTTTTATTATATTATGCTTTCATTACAAAGAAAAGGGCTAGTTTACAATTGAATCAGTAACATCAAACAACTCCTTCAATAATAACTTCCCATTCTACCTATTACATTCTATTTATATACCTCAAGGGTCTGATTGACCATGTTACAAGTAGATTTCATTAGAGTGAAACTGAAATGTTGATTCACCCTCGAGCCAACCTGTCCTCTGTTGTACTTTCCTGGCTTCAAATGTGGATACCAACTATTGTGGAACAAGGCTAACATGGCAGTGCAACAATGGGGGGAGAACAAGGCTGAAGTGGACATGTTTATACACTAGGGATAGAAAAGGAGTGGAAAAGGAAGTTGCATTCACGTTATCTAGATGGGATATGCGAGTAGAGAAGAATTATAACAGTGATACACATTGCAAGAGATGTCTTATAAGAAGAAAATGGAAATGCCAATGAAAGAAAAAAATGATAAGGAAGATAGAAACGTTGAGACAAAAATGGATCAACGGAAAGCAACATGCAATACCCATTTGGTATGGACAAATTAAAAGTTGGAATTGAAGAAATAAATCCTACTATGCCACTGAGGGAATGCTTGGGTTGTTGAAGAGGGACAGGGTGTTGACTCAGTGCAAGAAAGACTTCACTGAGTGATGGGAAAGGAATTCCAAATGAACATAAAACTATAAGATAGAAAGGAACTTCCACTGAAATCCATCGAACCCGAATGAGATGGACTCCAATTCTTTCCAATTCTACCCATTTCACTCATACTATCAATGAACTCAAATTTGCACACATCAGTGGCCATATTGAACAAAAATTTACGAATATAGAGAATGGAGTCAATACATAGCCTATTGTTAACAGTGACCCCTATTTATCAATATTCCATAAAAGAAGCATGATTGGTAACTGAATGCATCTGCTAGGAAGGAATCCATGGGGTTAGACCAAATATGGATATGTTTAAAGTGTTGGCCCTTCAAATAATTGAAAGGTGGGAAAAAAAGGTTAATCACGAGGAAATGTTGAGTTCACGTCTGGGTGATGAAATCATTCTCAATGCCATCAGAATCTGACTCGATTCAGGTTCATCGAATCATAGAATTTGACGGTATGTAGAACATGTTTTCCTTGTTAAGTGACGTATTTGACACTTAGTTGAAAATTCAGAATATGACAGGTATGGAAAAGAAAAAACCACCATTTACAATTTTATAATATTAAATGATGTATTCGACACTCAATTAGTTCAGGACGTGTATGACAAGTTGAGGTATAGGAAAACTAAAAACTGTCATTTATAAATTTAGAAAATCACATGACTAGAAAAACTGTAAACTGTAAATTAGGGTTGAGTCCCTCGAGGAAATGCATACATTAGCCTAGAAAAAAAATCAATATTAGGGATAGAAGTTAAAAAAAAATCTAAAAGAGAAAGTATCAGGTAAAAAATTGGAAATATTAAAATGCGAAAAGAGGAATAATAATAAAAAAGACTCTCCTATTTCGTTCATTGAATTTGACAAAGAAATCAGGCATGTGCATGGATTTTACTGAAGCAAATCGATTTTGGATTGCTTCACTCAAATGCAACCCCATCATTCATTACAAAGCCAAATTCACCTATTCAAACCACAGAATGTTTGTTCAGGCATAAAAAACCTAAATAATATTTCAAATTTTAAATTTTAGACATAAAAACTTATGCTCTGAAAGG
Source organism: Pseudotsuga menziesii (assembly GCA_001517045.1). Classification (NCBI taxonomy): domain Eukaryota; kingdom Viridiplantae; phylum Streptophyta; class Pinopsida; order Pinales; family Pinaceae; genus Pseudotsuga; species Pseudotsuga menziesii. Next base: position 750,233 of record LPNX010175977.1, on the reverse strand, counting down.
AAACTCCAAATTTATGTGTTTTCCACATGGTAAAAATCATGGTTGAGTCCCTCGAAGAAGTGCACACATTGGCCTGCATTTCATGTTATATTGAATAAATTGCACTATAAAAACCTTTTCTACAAACTATTGTACTCATTTCTGTAAATTGTATTATCTACAGTAAAATCCAAGTCATCCAAAATAACAATTGATAGGATTTGCCAATGTTTCGTGGCTAGAACTAAAAATGCACACCAATGCGAATTGAAGTACACTCTAGGTATGAAATTTGGAATTTAGCACATATACACATTTCTGAGCCTAATTAACCATGAATAAGTTCTTCTAGTATTGTTGCAAAGCTATTATTCACACTTGTAAACTTTTTGACTAAATTTACACCAAAGGAAAACTATGCGGTTGGCGAAACATTCTAAAGGGGAAGGTTTCAGGTAAAATATTGGAAATATTAAACTTTTGAAAGGTGGGGAATAAAAAAAAAGACTATCATATTTTATTCATTGAATTTGACAAAGAAATCAGGCATGTGTGTGCATTTTACTAAAGCAAGTCAATTTTGGATAGCTTCACTCAAATGCACGCCCAGCCTGCATTACAAAGCCAAATTCACTGATTCAAACCACAATGTGTCTATTCAGGCATAAAAAACCTAAATAAGATTTCAAAGTGTAAATTTTACAATAACAACTTATGCTATACAAGGAAAATCCAAATTTATGTGTTTTCCACATGGTAAAAATCAGGGTTGAGTCCCTTGAGGAAATGCACACATTGGCCTGAATTTCATGTTATATTGAATAAATTGCAATATAACATAGGCATACCAACCATTTCTACAAACTCTTGTACTCATTTCTATAAATTGTATGATCTACAATAAAATCCAATTCATCCAAAATAACAATTGATAATATTTACCAATTTTTCATGCCCAGAACCGGAAATGCACACCAATGCCAATTGAAATACACTCTAGATATGAAATTTGGAAGTTGGCATATATACACATTTATGAGCCTAATTATCCATGAATAAGTTCTTATAGTATTGTTGAAAAGATATTATTCACACTTGTAAACTTTTTGACTAAATGCACACCAAAGGAAAACTATGCCTGTTTGGAGAAACATTCCAAAGGGGAAAGTTTCAAGTTAAAATTTGGAAATATTTAACTTTTGAAAGGTGAGGAATAATAAAAAAAAACACTCTCCTATTTTATTCTTTGAATTTGACAAAGAAATCAGGCATGTGTGTGCATTTTACTGAAGCAAGTCAATTTTGGATTGCTTCACCCAAATGCACGCCCAGCATGCATTACAAAGCCAAGTTCACTAATTCAAACCATAGAGTGTCTTTTCAGGCATAAGAAACCTAAATAATATTTCAAAGTTTAAATTTTAGACATAAAAACTTATTCTTTGCAAGGAAACTCAAAATTTATGTGTTTTCCACATGGTTAAAATCACGGTTGAGTCTTTAGAGGAAATGCACACATTGGCCTGCATTTCATGTTATATTGAATAAATTGCACTATAACATAGACATATCAACATTTTCTACAAAATCTTGTATTAATTTCCATAAATTGTATGATCTATAGTAAAATCCAAGTCACGCAAAACAACAATTGATAGTATGCCAAATATTTCTTGGTCGGAACCATAAATGCACACTGATGCCAATCAAAGTACACTCTATGTATGAAATTTGGAATTTGGCATATATACACATTTCTGGGCCTAATTATCCATGAATAAGTTCCTCTAGTATTGTTGCAAATTTGTTATTCACCCTCGTAAACTTTTTGACTAAATTCACACCAAAGGAAAACTATGCATGCTTGGAGAAACATTACAAAGGGGAAAGTTTTAGGTAAAAAATTGGAAATATTAAACTTTTGAAAGGTGAGGACTGATAAAAAAACACTCTCTTATTTTATTCTTTGAATTTGACAAAGAAATCAGGCATGTGCATGCATTTTACTAAAGCAAGTCAATTTTGGATTGCTTCACCCAAATGCACACCCATCATGCATTACAAATCCAAATTCACTTATTCAAACCACAGATTGTCCTTTCAGGCATAAAAACATAAATAAGCTTTCAAAGTTTAAATTTCAGACATAAAAACTTATGCTCTGCAAGGAAACTCCAAATTTATGTGTTTTCCACATGGTAAAAAACACGGTTGAGTCCCTCAAGGAAATGCACACATTGGCCTACATTTCATCTTATATTGAATAAAATACACTATAACATAGACATACCAACATTTTATATAAACTCTTGTACTCATTTTTGTAAATTGTATGATCTACAGTAAAATCCAAGTCATTCAAAACAACAAGTGATAGTATTTGCCAATGCCCAAAACCAGAAATGCACACCAATGCAAATCGAAGTACACTCTAGGTATGAAATTTGGAATTTGGCATATATACACATTTTTTAGCCTAATTATCCATGAAAAAGTTCTTCTAGTATTGTTGCAAAGCTATTATTCACACTTATAAACTTTTTGACTAAATGCACACCAAAGGAAAACTATGCATGCTTGGAGAAACATTCCAAAGGGGAAATTTTCAGGTAAAAAATTGGAAATATTAAACTTCTGAAAGGTGAGGAATAATAAAAAAACAATCTTATTTTATTCTTTGATTTTGACAAAGAAATCAGGCATGTGTGTGCATTTTACTAAAGCAAGTCAATTTTGGATTGCTTCACCCAAATGCATGCCCATCATGCATTACAAAGCCAAATTCACTGATTCAAACCACAAAGTGTCTGTTCAGTCATAAAAACCTAAATAAGCTTTCAAAGTTTAATTTTTAGACATAAAAACTTATGCTCTGCAAGGAAACTTCAAATTTATGTGTTTTCCACATGATAAAAATCATGGTTGAGTCCCTCAAGGAAATGCAAACATTGGCCTGCATTCCATGTTATATTGAATAAATTTCACTATAACATAGACATACCAACCTTTTCTACAAACTCTTGTACTCATTTCTGTAAATGTATGATCTACAGTAAAATCAAAGTCATTCAAAACAACAATTAATAGTATTTGTCAATTTTTCATGGCCAGAACCAGAAATGCACACCAATGCCAATCGAAGTACACTCTAGGTATGAAATTTGGAATTTGGCATATATACACATTTCTGAGCCTAATTATTCATGAATAAGTTCTTCTAGTATTGTTTCAAAGCTATTATTCACACTTGTAAACTTTTTGACTAAATGCACACCAAAGGAAAACTATGCCTGCTTGGAGAAACATTGTTAAGGGGAAAGTTTCAGGTAAAAAATTGGAAATATTAAAATTTTAAAAGGTGTGGAATAATAAAAAAAGACTGCTATTTTATTCATTGAATTTGACAAATAAATAAGGCATGTGCGTGCATTTTACTTAAGCAAGTCAATGTTGGATTGCTTCACTCAAATGCATGCCCAACATGCATTACAAAGCCAAATTCACTGATTCAAACCACAGAGTGTCTGTTCAGGCATTAAAAACCTAAATAATCTTTCAAAATTTAAATTTTAGACATAAAAGCTTATGCTCTACAAGGAAACTCCAAATTTATGTGTTTTCCACATGGTAAAAAACACGGTTGAATCTCTTGAGGAAATGCACACATTGGCATGCATTTCATGTTATATTGAATAAATTGCACTATAACATAGACATACCAACCTTTTCTACAAAAACTCTTGTACTAATTTATGTAAATTCTTTGATCTACAGTTAAATCCAAGTCATCCAAAATAACAATTGATAGTATTTGTCAATTTTTCAAGGCCAGAACAAAAAATGCACAATAATGCCAATCAAAGTACACTCTAGGTCTGAAATTTGGAATTTGGCATATATACACATTTCTGAGCCTAATTATCCATGAATAACTTCTTCTAATATTATTGCAACACTATTAGTCACACTTGTAAATTTTTTGACTAAATGCACACCAAAGGAAAAACTATGCCTGCTTGGAGAAACATTCTAAAGGGGAAAGTTTGAGGTAAAAAATTGGAAATATTAAATTTCTAAAATGTCAGGAATAATAAAAAAACACTCTCCTATTTTAGTCTTTGAAATTGACAAAGAAATCCGGCATGTGCGTGCATTTTACTGAAACAAGTCAATTTTGGATTGCTTCACCCAAATGCACGCCCAACATGCATTACAAAGCCAAATTCACTGATTCAAACTACAAAGTGTATGTTCAGGCATACAAAAACCTAATTAGACTAGTATAGTTTTAATTTTAGACATAAAAATTTCTATTGTGAAATAAGAATGCATCCAACATTTGAAATGAGAACATAACAACTATAAATGTTGGTTTCTTGTTCACGGGCATCATAGTTTCTCTATTAAATCTTGTATTTATAGAATTTTGTCATGACAGAGGCAACTTTGAAAAGAGGTTCAATTAGATAGTTGTTTGGAAACCAGACTCATGGCTCTGCAATTTTTTATCATCTGTATCTTTTTTATTATAATATAAATCATCAACATTCTTTACAGAAATAAATAAATGAGAACATAACATATATAATACATTCCCAGGAAAAAAATAGAGATAATACAAGAATATAACCATATTGATACTCAAGAAAGTTTTATAAGCAAGGATGATTTTAAGGAACCATGTGTATTTAAAAGTGTATAAATGTTGGAGAATATTACCAATTCTTAAAACGCCATCTATAAAATGATTGGCGATATTTTTCAAAAAATATTTTAATTTCGAAGGATTGTATATAATTTATATAATAATTTGGCTATTTTTAGGGTGAAAAAATTTTACCACATCAAAATTGGGTGAAACAGGGCTTCAAAAAATGCAAAATGGTGAATCTTTTTTGGGAGAAAAACATGAAAAATAACCCATTGGGCTAAAATTCGCCCCCTAAAATTATCCCTGTTTATAAGAGGCCCAAGAGCATTTTTTATTATATTATGCTTTCATTACAGAGCAAAGGGCTAGATTATAGTTGAATCATTAACATCAAACACCTCCTTCAATAATAACTGTCCCTACTACCTATTACATTCTATTTATAGACCTCAAGGGTCGGATTGATCATATTACAAGTGGAATTCATTAGAGTGAAACTGAAATGTTGATTCACTGTGAGCTAAACCGTCTTCTGTTGTACTTTCTTGGCTTCAACCGAGGATTCCAACTACTGTGGAAGAAGGCTAACATGACAGTGCAACAAAGGGAGAAAAAACAAGATTGAAGTGGATATGTATCAACACGAGGGTAGAAATGGAGTGGAATAGGAAGTTGCATTCCAGTGATATGGCTGGGAGATGAGAGTAGAGAATAATTACAACACTGATACACATTGCATAAGAGGTATCCTAAGGAGAAAAGAGAAATGCCAATGAAAGAATAAAATGATAAGGAAGAGAGAAATGCCAAGACAAAAATGGCTCAGCAATGAAAACAACATGCAATACCCATATTATATGGACACATTAAAGTTGGAATTGAATAAATCAATCCTGCTATGCTACCGAGAGGGACTGCTTGGGTTGTTGAAGAGGGACAGGATGCTAACTTAGTGCAATAAAGACTTCACTGAGTGATGGGAAAGGACTGCAAAATGAACATAAAAACAATAAGAGGGTGAGGAACTTCTAGCTAAAGCCATTGAACTCAGATGAGATTGTCTTCAATTCTTTCCAATTCTAGTCATTTCACACATACTATCAGTGAACTCAAATTTGCGCACTTATACGGCCATATTAGACAAAATTTAACGAACATAGAGAATGGATTCAATACATATCCTAGTGATAACAGTGACCCCTATTTATCAATCTTCCATAAGAAGCAGCATGATTGGTAATTGACTACAGCTGCTAGGAAGGAATCCATGGGATCAGGCCAAATTTGGATATGTGTATTGTGTTGGCATTTCAAATAATCAAAAGGTGGGAAAAAGTGGTTAATCGTGAGGAAATGTTGAGTTCACATCTAGGTGATGAAATCATTCTCAATGTCGTCAGAATATGACTCTATTCAGGTTCATCGAATCATAGAATTCGATGGTCTATAGAACATTTTTTTCCTTTTTAAGTGGCGTATTTGACACTCAATTAAAATTTTTGAACTTATATGACAAGTATGGAAAAGAGAAAATCGTCATTTACATGTTTATAAGATTACATGACGTATTTGACACTCAATTAGTTCAGGACATGTATGATAGGTTGAGGTATGATAAAACAAAAAAACGCCATTTAGAATTTTATAAAATTAGATCAGTAGAAAAACTATAAATTATTTTCATAGTTATATTGGCCCCTTATAAACTGTCAGAAAATTATATTCATAAATTACTGCAATCCATAATGGGACTTTCTACCATGGTTTACATTCCCTACCTTAAGCACATTGTCAATCTGTCATCATCAGAAGATTGAGAAGTACTTTTCCAACCAGAACAACATCCAGAAGACTTGATTCTTTAGAATGAGTTAACTCCAATAAAACTAAATATAGAGAAAGCACCTAGTGTATATTTTTCTTAACAATGGAAGACTGTAGTATATTTTTCTTAACAATGGCAAACTGCAGTATATTTTTTTTAACAAAGCTAGGCTAATGAGTTGTTTAAGTAACTCTCCCAAATATATCCATGGAATTTTTTGAAGTTACCCGCCAAATTAGAGATAAGATTAAACAGATTAATTCACAAATTCAAAATCCTTTCCTACTAAATGCACCACCTGCATCTTAACTACGTACAAATAAAAAAAATATGTAGAAATAACAAATAATTATAATTTCACATTTATTAATGTTTCAGACGACACTTATTTATTGCGATGTAAAATCTAGAGATTTGTAACATGCTCTTAACCCACCTTCAGTCAGAAATGTTGGTGCCTAACTCATGTTCAACCTGTGTGTGACCCATCTTCTTGCTCGGAAACTGATTAGATATCTAATTTTCTAGCTAAATATTTTTCTTATTTCTAACTCATCCATCGTATTTGCAATAAAAAATAATATTTGTTGGGCCATACGCAGAATTCTAACCAATCAAAAAAAGCATCTTTGCTAAATAAAAGCATCTTTGGACATTATTCTTAATCAAATAGGATACACGCTAGATTTAGATAGAATGTTATGGGGGTAGAGAACCCTGATAAGGAATGGCTAACATAATCAACTATGTTATATATTATGCTTAGAGACTATTTTTTCCTTGCACACACTCTTGAATGACATTACATGTACTTTTTCCCGTGATTATAGAGGTAACTTGTGGGACCTGTTGCCACACAAACTAGCAGATCTTCTAATTTATACCTTGAGTGTTAGTCTAAGGAGAAAGGAGACCAGGATCATTGCCAAGAAAATACTTCATATATATATATATGTGTGTGTGTGTGTGTGTGTGTGTGTGTGTGTGTGTGTATGTGTGTGTGTGTGTGTGTGTGTGTGTGTGTGTGTGTGTATGTGTGTGTGTGTGTTTTGAATTTTCATCTCAAGTCACCTCATCGTTGGGTGGTATCTCATATTATCAAGTTTGTAATTACTATTAATACATTTATTATATTAAAGTGTAAAATATACGTATGTATGAAATACAGATTTTGATTATAAGTCAAAATGAATTTATTTTTATAATTTTATTAATGTTTTATGAAAAAATTTATATTTTTTTTATTAATTTTAATATTATTAAAATAAATCAATATTTTTGAAATTTTATTATTACTATTTTTATTGGTGAAGTACAATGAAATGATCAAATATCTTTGGTTTTAGGGTTAAAAAAAATTACCTAATTTTTTAAGCTTTGCTACTTGATACTTTTATTAAAAATGTCATTAACACTAAATTTTTAAGTTTTGCTACTTGATACTTGATACTAAATTTGTTGGATACTCCAACGGAATGCATTTCATTTAATTATATGTCCACGACATATTAATCATTATCATGACCCAAAAAACCCATATTAAATCTTTAATAAACAAAAAGTCGTGACACGTTGAAAACATACCATCGTTAGTTCTAATGGGTGATAAAGTTTTTTTCACCAACTCTCCAACTCAAACTCTTAATGTGGGAACGTTGTGGTGGATTATTGTGGAATCCAATCCCAACCATTCACACTATCAACATTATATACCAGATTAAAAAATAAGGTCAATAAGTACTAAAAGCTAGCAGTTTTACTAGGATTCGTTTAAATTCTTCTAAAATCACTTTTAGATTAATTGAAATTAACATTGGAAATTTTACATAACACATTATCATAACATATTTTTTTGGAAATTTTGAAAAGTGTGTCTGCAACTGGTCCTATTGCTCACTCTCCCTAGGGAAGACTTGTACTCTTGAAGTCAGTTCTATGTTGGTGTCATGTTTATTTGTTCTCTCTTTATAGGATCCCTGCCTCCATTATCAATGCCATTAACAGAATTATGAGAAATTTCCTTTGGGGGGACGGGATGTTGTAACTGTTTCTCATTTCATCGCTTGGGATACCATTTCCTGACCCTATTGTCATGGTGGTTGGAATATTAAGCGGCTGGATTGGTTTAACTGTGCTCTGAGATTGAAGAGTTTGTGGTCAACCTTGATGGGTGGTGGTATTTGGAACGATATTCTTTATGCAAAATACTTGAGAAATTGTACATTGATTGAGTGGATCAGGTTGGAAAGCCACATTGTTGCCTTGACCTTTGCTATTTGGAATGTCTTTGTCCAAACGTTTGGTTGTATTAGCAAAGAACTAGATTGGAAGGTGGGAAGTGGAAACTCGGTGCTGGTTGGTGTGGATCCCATTGTGGGTTTTGACATGGCTTCAAGACTTTCTAGTGGTATGGTGGATTATCTCAGAAACTATGGACTAAAGACTTTGGATCAGTTTTAGATGGTTTTTGTCTATGTTTTTAGTAAGAATTAATGGCCCGTGGCGGGGTACCTAGATTTAGCAGGCCCGTGGGAAGTGGAATGGGACCTTTATGTGACACATATTTACTGTAATTTCCCCATTCAAATAATTGCATAGCAGGGAAATTTCATCAATCCTACTAGTTCCCTAGGTTGGGTGGAAACATTGGGAAGTTAATAAGGGAGCTAATAAATGGTGTTTAGACATTAGAAGGAATAAATTTTTATTTAATGGAGTTAATTAAATGAATGCAAGTGAAAAATGAAATGGCTATGAAGAATGGAGACACATGGAGACTATGGGACCCACTCAAGCTAGAATTCCTATGTTAAATAGCATCCTCCTCTTGCAATCTCGAATCTATGGGAAGCCTAATGTTTTTGGATGGATTATAAGGTTAATATAATTTTCCATATACTTCATAGGTCAAATTTGGGATGAATTGTAACTTACATGGGGAGAGGTGTTTATGTATTTGTAACTTCGGAATGTATTCACTTGTATATCTTATGTATTGTACCTCGATGTTTATTCCAGGAAGTATTTGTAATGTAATTGAGTCATGTCATGCCCCGATGTTCCGATCGGGAGATTCAATAATATAAACAAGTCATGTAAAGTCATTGAGGTTAACCCTACAATGTAATTCAGGGCAATAGTCCCCACAATTGAGTTAACGTTAACCCTCCTTGTTGATTGAAGGGCAAAGTCCCCACAGTTGTGGGGCACTGGGGTTATTAGACTCTCCTAGAGAAGTCGGCCCTGGTAAGTAATTGTTAAGTGAGTCCGACTTGTTGGAGTGGACATTAAGTGAATGAAAGATTATAAATAGAGAGTGAGCCTCTCTATTTATCACACACACTCACTCATTGGGGTTCATGAGTGAGAGAGGAGAAGCTCTCTCAAGTGAGAGAGAGAGAGAGAGACAAAAAATGTGGAGATCATCTTTTCTGTCTTTTGGTTTTACTTCTATCATTGGTGCTCATTCTATCTCTAAGGAAATTGTGGGTTTTTTTCCTTTATGGTTTCCCCGAAGAAAATCTCTTATGTCTATTGTCTATTGTGATTGATTGTTGTGCATGTTATTCTCTCATGTTAAGATCCTAAGATCATATTACTTAAATGATAAAAATATAACATGGTATCAGAGCTAACCTGAGAAGAAGACATTGTATAGCTCCAGAAGCTAGGGCTTCTTAATTTTTTGGTCTCTCTCCACAATTCATCAGTAAAAGGAGGCCAGGATGAGCCTCCATTGAATGGCGCATCTTTCTGTCGAAGCAGAATTTGAATCTGGGCATTTTTAGTTTTTGCTGCGGGAAATTAGGGCTTTTTATAGAAGATGAATTTTGAGTGAGCTCGGGATAGGATTTCTCTCCTCCTAAAAATCAAAATTTAGAGACCAAGGTCGAGATTTTTGGTTGGGTAAACCTCCGATAAAGTCAAACCCTAATTTGACCCCGGCCCTGAAAAACCCTAAAATACTAAAACGAGTAGTTTTCGTAGATTCTCTATATCTCGAGATTGGAGAAGGAACATGAGCCAAAACGTTCACAGTCCGAAGATAAAATCTTGATGTACACTGTGTAAAATATTTAGCCTCTGATTCGCTATATTCTGGGAGATATGATTCCTCCAATTCAAGGTTCCAGCCTCTTCCAGGATTCATCCCTAAACAGGACAACTAGGGAGAATTGAAATAACTCGGGCTACAAAGATCCAAATGAAATTTCACAAGATTTTCTAGATAGGGCACGGACTATAATTTCTATGGTAAACGTTTTAGACCCTTAAGGTGGAACAGTGACACGTGGAAGATTGTACAACTTCTCTATGCTGAACAATCCTGAAACAAGTCACCTTGGGAAAACTCTCATAGCTCCCCATTGGTGAAACCAATTCTGGTCAAACCTATGGTGTTGGAAATAGGATAGATGATTTTACTTCAGTTCAAAATTTCATACATAGAGGAGCATTAATTTAGGAGATACCACAGAAACAGTATTAGGCATTTATGCAAAAGAAATTGGAAAACTAGGGTTTCCTGTTCCGAGAGCTTCCCTCCAATGTTTTCAGAAAAGGAGTAAATTGGACAGCTCGCCTTGAAGAGGTCTATATTTCTATCCAATCAAATATGAAAGATTCCAAGTTTTGAAAATTAGGGTTTCTCCAACAAACCCTAGATCAACAAGCTCCGGAACCAGGATGGATACCTCAATTCGGTAAGATTTCATCTTTTGCTATTTATAGTTGAGGTTCTCATTTTAAATTGACTAATCACACCAGCTTGATGACAATCTTGGTGAGGTTGACAACTTCCAAGCATGGAATTATTGGATCTCATTGGTTCTTGAAGAAAATGAAATTAGACACCTACATAAGTGGAAAGGTTCCAATTCCAGAGGTAGATGAGGCTAAAAGCCTTACATAATGAAAACTTAGTCAATGTCAAGAAGATCATTGTTGATTCAATCGCGGATCACCTTATAACACAAGTGTCTTCCCTACAGACACCAAAAGAGATGTTTGACTGCTTAATCAATCTATTTGAAGGAAAGAACATAAATCGGAAGATGACTTTGAGAAAACAATTGAAGAATGTGAAGATCTAGAATGCAGAGACCATACAGTCATACTTTACAAGGGTCTCTAAAATCAAAGAACAACTTGAAGTGGTAGAAGAAGAAGTGGAGAATGCAGAAGTTGTGATAACCACCTTGAATGGCCTCCCAAGATCATGGGATTCATTCATTCGAGGATCGTATGCTAGAAGGAACTGATTACCTTCAGCGGACTTTGGGAAGACTGAATAGAAGAAGAAGCTCGACTCATAATAAGAGAAGAGAAGATGGGAGCAACTGAAGATCTAGCTCTCATGATTCAAGGAGGATCCCTCAAGCGATGAGGAATATGAAGAACTCAATTCTTGAAGAACCTCTTATCCATCTTAAGCATTTGGATAAGAAATGATGTTGTTATGAATGAAGAAGATGATGAAGCTGAAAGGAGTCTACCCACAAAACAAATAAAGATAAGTATTCAATTGTCATTTCATGATATTGTTTTGATATGCATTTGTTTATATTCAGTTGATGTATTCCGCATGATAGAATGTTTGCATTAATGACAGAATACTACTAATATGCATGTGATGGGTAAGTATCTCATGGTGCTATACAACTATCTGTTTCTACTTATCTAGAATGAAACCTCTTTGCTAACATATTGGATTAGTGCACAATCTCAATGTTGTCCTGGTAGAGATGGAAGGCATCTAGAAAGTTTCCGTGAGATATGGATAAATGTTGTATTGGATAAAATAGTTGCATGATTATATCTTTATGCATAAGAATTTACCATTATGAATATGCATTATGAAATGTTTCTAACCATACAACTGATGCATTTGACTTGTAGGAAATATCGTGTACAATCACCTACAAGAAAAGAAGGATGAGAACTGTTCCGAAGAACAAGTGACGAGAATTCAAGAAAGAATCCAAGATGAAGAATAATATGATGATACTTTCAAAGAAAGAAGAAATCTCAGACACAGTGCAGTTATGTGACATTGTTGAGTGACATCATTGATGCAGAGCCTTCCAGCTATGAAGAAGTATCCAAGAAGAAAGGAAAGGAGAGTACCAATTCAAGAAGAATGATGTCTAGTAGAAGGGAAGTTCGTAGTTCGATCATGTAGTAGATGGAAACATCGTGGGATACAAGGCAAGATTCATAGCACGAGGCTTCTCACGGAAAGAAGGCATAAACTACGTAGAGGCATTTGCAACCATTGGAAGTTAAGACACATGACAAGCAGAATCATGTGTGGAAATTAAAGAAGTCCTTGTACGAGCTCAAAAGATACCCATGGGATAACACATACATGAGGAGCTTGAATATCACCTAGAGTGATGAAGATCTTAACCTTTGCTACAAGGTTGAAGATGAAAGCCTATAGAGGATGACAAGCTCATAGATGGGTGCGACAAGAACTTTTGAAAAGGTTCAAGATAGAGAATCTTGGTATCCAGTGACCCTAGATGGATACATAGAATATTAGTAGCAGAGGAAGCTGCTTGTCACTCTGGTACAAAATGTTTCATTGCATAGAGTATGAAAGACAGAGGGAGAATGATGCTCCGCTTCAGAGGGAGTGACTGCAGAATATCTTGAGGTTCGACATGGTATGACAGGATGGATAGATTACTAACGAATCTAGGATTTACTGAGAGTAAACGAATTCCAACCTTTACTTCAAGGTTGAAGGAAGAAGACCAGTGATGCTCATGTTATATGTCGATGACTTGTTCTTGACAGAAAATAGGAACTCATTAAAGTTGCAAGAAGGATACTTGCTGCTGAGTTTGAGATGAAGGACTTGGATATGATGCACTACTTTCTAGGAATGGAGGTGTGGCAGAATGTAGATGGAATCTCTCTAGGACAAGGGAAGTATGCAATAGAGATCCTGAAGAGGTTCAGGATGATGGATTGCAAGGCCATGACCACACCTATGGCATCGAACCTGAAGCTACTGATTGTTGCTTCATTAGAGTCGGTTGATGCCACGATGTATCATCAAATGATTTGTTCCTTGATGTACCTGACAAATACAAGACCAGGTATTTGCTTTGCTGTGAACACATTGAGACATGTTCGCCTGATGGTTGCAAAGCATGCAGTGAGGTACCTAAAGGGTACAATTGATTATGGGCTCAAGTATAAGGAAAATCAAACCATTAACCTGGAGGGTTATGTGGATTCGGATTGGGTAGGAAATTCCATTGATAGGAAGAGCACTTCTTGGTGTAGCAGGAAGCAGTCCTGCGTGGCACTGAGTACATCTGAGGCAAAATATGTTGTCACTTGCTATTTGGGAGGTAGTATATTTCTTTTGAAAACTTCTATTTGATTTGTTTGATCTGACATTCATTTTTGTATGATGCAGAGAGGAGCAATGAAGCTCAAGTATGTGATCCAGATCGAGATATCTCGAAAGAGGGACTTCTATCATATCCGGTGAGACAGGTTTTCTGAGCATAAATCTTGGTGAAGCTTGTAGATTGCTTAGACGTAATCGGTCATGTAGGTTGTCCTCGAATGTAATCGATCCTGGAAAATCTTGCAAGTTATCCTTGGACGTAATCATCCCTGATGTGATTCTATGCTAGAAATGGCCAGAGTGAATTTTGAGTACTTCAGGGAGAAGCTTGGTGTTCTCTAGGTCGAGGTTCCCTCCAAAGGAAATTGATGTGTTTGTTGGCCTTTCTGACATGGTGGAAGGCTAAGCTTCACATGGTTAGATGTAAGTGCAGAGTTGCTCTGATGTGATTGTGGGTTGTGTTTCCACATGATTAGTGCATAGATATTCTGATGTGATTGTGGGATGTGTTCCGACATGATCAGTGTAGATCCATTATGATGTGATTGAGGGATATGTCCCCACATGATCATATATAAGTGTAGAGATGCTCTGATGTGATTGTGGGTTGTGTTACCGCATGATAAGTGCAAAGATACTCTGATGTGATTGTGGGTTGTATTACCACATGATCAGTGCAGAGATATTCTGATGTGATTGTGGGATGTGTTCCCACATGATCAGCGCAGAGCCATTCTGATGTGATTGAGGGATATGTTCCCACATGATCAGATATAAGTGCAGAGATGCTCTGATGTGATTATGGGTTGTGTTACCACATGATCAGTGTAGAGATATTCTGATGTGATTATGGGATGTGTTCTCACATTATCAGTGTAGAGCCATTCTAATGTGATTGAGGGATGTGTTCCCACATTATTGGATGTAAGTGCAGTGCCTTTCTGACATGATGAGGTCGGATGTAAGTGTAGATCCTTTCTGACATGATGAGGTCGGATGTAAGTGTAGATCCTTTCTGACATGATGAGGTTAGATGTAAGTGTAGAGCCTTTCTAACAAGATGAGGTCAGATGTGAGTGTTGGACCTTTCTGACATGGGTTTTGGATGTGTTCCTCCCATGGTTAGATGTGAGTGTTCGGCGTGCCTTTCTGATATGTTTCTTGGATGTGTTCCTCCCATGGCCAGATGTAAGTGTTGGGAGAGCCTTTCTGACATGGTTCATTCCATGGTCAGATATAAGTGCTAAAGATGATGAATGCCTACATGGAGGATTAGCCTACAACCAGCATGAAAAAGGGCTGGCTTTGTAGAACATCCTGTGACATGTAGAATTGAGAGATAGCACCAGTGATGATGACTCGGTGATGATCCAGCAGTGCTGATCTAGATCAAATGATGATCCAGACTTGATGATGATCTAGTGATGATCCAAATCAAGTGATGATCCAAACTTGATGATGATCCAGTGATGATCTAGTGACGATCCAAATCAAGTGATGATCCAGTGATGCTCCAGACCAAGTGATGATACAGACTTGATGATGATCCAATGATGCTCCAGATCAAGTGATGATCTAGACTTGATGATGATCCAGTGATGCTCCATATCAAGTGATGATCCAGACTCGATGATGATCTAGTGATGATCTAAATCCAGTCATGATATAGACTTGATGAAGATGACTTGACGATGAATATGATGTGAAGATGAAGATGACTTGATGATGATCCAGATGATACAAATAAGAATACTTGTGTCGATAAATTGTGTCAAGAGAATACCTTCCTAGTTAAGAGGGAGTGTTGATGTATTTGTAACTTCGTAATGTATTCACTTGTATATCTTATGTATTGTACCCCGATGTTTATTCTGGGAAGTATCTGTATTGTAATTGAGTCATGTCATGCCTCGATGTTCTGATCGGGAGATTCAATAATATAAACAAGTCATGTAAAGTCATTGAGGTTAACCCTCCATTGTAAGTCGGGGAAATAGTCCCCACAATTGAGTTAATGTTAACCCTCCTTGTTGATTGGAGGGAAAAGTCCCCACAGTTGTGGGGCACCAGGGTTATTAGACTCTCCTAGAGAAGTCTGCCGTGGTAAGTAATTGTTAAGTGAGGCTGACTTGTTGGAGTGTACATAAGTGAACGAAAGAATATAAATAGAGAGTGAGCCTCTCTATTTATCACACACACTCACTCACTGGGACACATGATTGAGAGAAGATAAGCTCTCACAATTGAGAGAGAGAAAACAGTTGTGGAGATCATCTTTTATGTCTTTGGGTTTTACTGCTGCCATTGGTGCTCATTCTATCTCTGAGGAAGTTGTGGGGTTTTCTCCTTTATGGTTTCCCCGAGGAAAATATCTTATGTCTATTGTCTCTTGTAATTGATTTCTATGCATGTTATTATCTCAGTTAAGATCCTAATATCATATTGCTTAAATGATAAAAATCTAACAAGAGGAAGAGTCAAATGAGAGTTTCATAGACACTTGTCTAGATTCCCCTTACATTTATGACATCTATGACACCAATGATGGAGATTATATGATAGTTATGAAACAAGTAATATATAAAGGATGACATCTGACATTTCGTGCCTGAATAGATCATCTTAGAGGGTGCTCATGGGATTTGGATAAGACCAAGAGGCTCCTACTCGAATTTGGGAGAAGAGGGAAGGTGAAGAGAGATGCCACATGGCATAGCATGAGCAGCCACACTAATTCGACTTGGATTTGGTTTATGGATGAATTTGGAACCTTAGAAGACTGATAATATTTATAAAATGCATGTATCAGCTATGATAAGGCCTTTTTTATCATTTGTGAAAATTGTTATTGTGAAGAGAGAGAGCTAGTGGATGACTAGTTCATGTCTTAGACAATTTCAAGGGTGAAAGATTCCCATCCTAGTTGTTGTTTGGAGAGGCCTCAGGTATTTAAAGGAGCTTAAATGGAGTCATAATTTATATTTTCAAGATACATAATCTTGTGGACATATCAGGTTCATCTTTTTCTTCTTTTCATCTCAAGTTTTCTCACCATATTTCAGCTGTATGGAGTGAGGTGCACTTAGTGAGATATTCATCTCTTTGAGGGAGATTATATTGTTATAGTATTTTGTATTATGATTTAAATTATATTATATTTATTTCAGAAATATCTCAGGTATAAATTCCAAGAAATCTCATGTATTATTGCTCAATAATGAAAAAACAGTGCCATTTCCCCACTACCTTGTTGTAAACTCTTGTAATCTTGAGGGATTCAGATGGATGTATAAAATATTGATGATTTATGAATGAATGGAATGTAATTAAATTATATTATGAGTTTCATGTTATGTAACTGATAATTTGTGGCCATTGGGTCAAATTTCATGGCAATTGGAGAAAACTACACCTCATTTCCCCAAGGGTCCAAAACTAGTTTTTTTATATCTAATTGAAAGAAGTGATAACAGCCATGGGAGGTCTATTGGTTATGAATATGAGTCTATGATAATGTATTATACACATAACCTTATTAAATTTAATAATTCAAGTGGGTTTCTGCACATTTGGGAAGCCATTTCTACTACTTACCCGGGGGGGATTTGAGCCCAAAATTGCCAGTAAACTCATCTATCTTGTTTAGAATTTAGTAGAGATTTGAAGAAGTGATTAGAAGGAAATAATACATCCCTGAGAATAATAATTAAGTTATTATATCATTCATACACCTTCTCTGAATATTTGGGAGCAATTGGGCTGATTTGGAGACCAAGACACTAAAACTAGTCAAGAGCCAAAATTGTGAAAAAATTGGAAAATAGGGCATTTTGGTAAAAATTTTAAAAATGGACATTACAAGTGGTATCATATCATGGTATTGGAACCTGATTATTTTAACAAGGATTTAAAAAAATAATCCACCACCCTTAGAATCTGAATTGGAATGTGCTCGACTTGTAGAAGAAGAACTAGAAGAAAAAAAGGTACCTTTGACTAAAGCTATGGCTCACGAGGGAGAAGACTACACTAAGGAGAAAATGGAGTATCTCAAAATTATAAAACCCCTGTTTGAATAAATATACAAGTACATGACCCAACATATGGTAGACAACCCAACATATAGCAAAAGGATTCGAATTGATGGCCAATCAAATGGGAAGCAAAGGGATAATAGGAGATAGTGGTGGTTCACAATCAACATAAAAGAAGACAATGGGTGACCACATTTTCTCACGAATAAGGCCTCATAATAAACCCCATGAATTTTAGAGCAAACCAAGGCCTACTGCACCTAAATTTCTTATTCCCAAAGAAGAGACTAACATTCAATTTGAAATTGATACAATAACAAAAGACTAGGCTAAATTGGATGAAGAGTGTAGGAGAAATATAACATTTGAGTAGTACTTCACCATGGAAAACAAAATAAAAAAGGAGGACAAAAGTCTGTACACCAAAACAAATAATTGAATTGTGCCATACGTAAAGTTCCACTTCCTACTTTTGATGGTTCATCTCAATGTTCTGCTAACACTTGGGTGCAAAAATTGGATGTGTATTTCCAGCTGAATCCAATGGTGGAAGAAGATGATTTAAAAATGGCTATTTTTCACTTGGATGAGGATGCCAATGAATGGTGGTTCCATGGCCTGAAAACCTTGGTTCATGATCAGGTTAAAACATATGGGAAATTTGTTGGCAGGTTATTAGAAAGGTTTGAGCAAAAAGATACAGAATTGTCTTTCAAAGAACTAGCACAATTGAAGTAGGTAGGGACTCCTATTGAGTATATGTTGGAATTCCAAAGATTATCAGTTAAACTGGATAATGTATCTATGGGAAGGTTATTATTGATGTTCACTGAAGGTTTTGAATAGCGCTTAAAATTTTTGGTCAAAGCCCACAATCCTACTAACTTAAATGATGCAATGAGATTGACTAGAGATCTTCAAAATGTGCTTCCTAGAACAAGATTTCCTCCCAAGCCTAACTTCAGATTTGAAAGAAAGCCTTGGAAAAAGGATGCACCTGATAAGAAGTTTTGGAAAATAGATACATCTGAAAAGAATAATAAAGAAGGACAAAATAGAGATGAACTTTGAAGGAAAAAAATGTGCTTCACATGCTTCCAACCATGGACACCGGGGCATAAATGTGCTAAAGGAAAAGCTCAATACATGGAAGTATTTTCTGATAATGATGAGTATGAAGGGGGTATGGATGAATAAGGGAACATTTTAGATCAATAGGAGACATATGATACAACAGCTGAAGAATAAAAACAAGAAGAAAATCAGCCTTCATCGGGCAAAGCAAGAATGGTAGTACTTTTAGCAGTGCCTCTCTATCACACTATTCGATGCAAGGATGTGGTATTGGGACAAAGAGATTCAATTTTGGTAGATGGAGGATATACACATAATTTAATTGATGTAGAGATGGTGGAGAAAATAAATATACCAAGTGAACCATTTGATGGCTTCACATTTGTCATTCCAGGTCACAACACAATGCAATGCAACACATGGGTTCCAAAGTTGCAAGTCACCATAGGTAACTATACTTGTCTTGTTACTTTTTATGTTGTTGATGTTGTTGATACTAATTTATTCTTGGGACTGAAATGGTTGTATTATATAGGAAATAATTCAGTAAATTATCAAATTCCTGAAATGAAATTTCAAGATTCAACATGTGTGCTAAGGGTTGTGAGAGGGCAGCACACTTACCCAAAACAATTAGTAAATTGCAATAGTATGAGATCTATATTGAGGCATGGTGATATATAATGGGCTGATGAATGTCATATCACCTCTCCCAAGCCAAAAATCAGAGTTTTTAAACACCCAAAGGATATAGAGACACTTTTTCACAAATATGAAAAAAATTTCAGAGATCTTTCACATGGTAGACCACCTGATGGGGGGGTTGAGCATAACATTGTTTTGGAGGAGGTTACTTCACCCATTCAGATACAACCTTATATACATCCCAGTAAGTTAATATATGAGATTGAGAAGGCCATTCAAGAACTCTTAGAGTTGGGACTCATTATACCAAGCTCTAGCCCTTATGCTTCTTCAGTAGTGTTGGTAAAGAAAAAAGATGGAACTTTGAGGATGTGTATAGAATTTTGAGCTTTGAACAAGAAGACCATCAAGAATAGATATCCTATTCCTAGGATTGATGAGCTCATGGATGATCTATTTGGAGATAATTACTTTTCCAAAATTGACGTTATATCTGGTTATCACCAAATTCAGATGAAGGAGGAAGATGTGCAAAACGCTGCTTTTCGATGTCATTATCGTGACTTTGAGTTTCTTGTTATGCCATTTGGGTTGACTAATGCTACAGCTACATTTCAAGTATGTATGAATAGAATATTTTGCAAGAAGATTATAAGGTTTGCTTTAGTCTTCTTTGATGATATTCTCATTTACAGTAAAACTTGGGAAGAGCACTTGCAATGCCTAGAGATTGTGTTGAAAAATTTGCAAGAATAGTCTTTGTATGCTAAGATGTCTAAATGTGAATTTGGGATGAAAGAAATATTATATAATGGGAACATTATTGGGAAATATGGAGTGAAAGTGCACATGGAAAATATCAGGGCTATCTTAGAATGGCCATCACCAAAGAACATCACAGAATTAAGAGGCTTCATTGGAATATGTACATACTACATGAAGTTTGTGAAAGGGTTCTCCAAGTTGACTTCTCCACTCACTGATTTGACTAAGAAGGATTTTATATATGTGGTAGTGAATAGATTGACTAAGTTTTCTCATTTCTTTATTGTTGCATCCTCTTTTAGTGCTACACAAGTGGCTGACCTTTTTTTCAAAAAAATCTTCAAATTGCATGGGCTCCCCAAGAGCACTGTGAGTGATATAGATGGTAGATTCATGAGTGCTTTTTGGCAAGAAATTTTTATATTGGTGGGAACTAAGTTGACTCCAAGTACAAGCTACCATCCCCAAACTTATGGAAAAATAGATATTATGAATAAATGGTTGGAAGGGTACCTCTGAAACTACGTAGGAGAACAACAAAAAGCTTGGACAAAATGGCTACATTTGAGTGAGTTTTGCTACAATACCACCTTTCACATGTCAATAGGTATGTATCCTTTTAGAGAATTATATGGTTATGATGCACTTACATTTGCTGATATGATATTTGGTGATAGTATAGCTCCAAAAGCTAAATATTGGGTGGAAGAAAGTCAAGAAATTTTAAAGCTTTTAAAAGACAATTTGCAAGTTGCCCAAAATCAGCAAAAACAATATGAAGATAAACATAGAGAGGAAAGGACCTTTCAGGTTGATTATTTAGTGTATTTGAGGTTGAATCCATACAAACAAACATCTCTGGAAAGGAATGGAGCAGAAAAGCTAAATCCAAGATACTATGGGCCCTACAAGGTAATCCGGAAGATTGGAGAAGTAGCATATGAGTTGGAACTTCCGGAAGGGAGTAAAATTCATAATGTATTTCATGTTTCTTGTCTCAAGAAAGCTATTGGTCAGAAAATTTTCATTTCATATACACTCCCTCCTTTTCCTGATGAAGTATAGCTCACACTTATTCCGGAAAAGGTTTTGAAGACAAGGGAGAGAAGATTGAGGATCATAACAATCAAAGAATATTTGGTGCAATGGAAGGATCTACCAAGTGAAGATGCCACATGAGAAAAGGAGAATATTTTGCAGCATCCAAATCTGAAATTTCTTGAGTACAATCAATATTGGGTGGGGAGGATTGTAATGTCCCCATTCAAATAATTGCATAGCAGGAAAATTCCATCAATCCTGCTAGTTCCCTAGGTTGGGTGGAAACATTGGAAAGTTAATAAGGGAGCTAATGAATGGTGTTTAGACATTAGAAGGAATAAATATTTATTTAATGGATTTAATTAAATGAAATGGCTATGGATAATGGAGACACATGGAGACTATGGGGCCCACTCAAGCTAGAATTCCTATGTTAAATGACATC
Organism: Pseudotsuga menziesii; assembly: GCA_001517045.1. Lineage (NCBI taxonomy): Eukaryota > Viridiplantae > Streptophyta > Pinopsida > Pinales > Pinaceae > Pseudotsuga > Pseudotsuga menziesii. The sequence continues at coordinate 728,408 of LPNX010175977.1, read as the reverse complement.
CTCCTCTTGCAATCTCGAATCTATGGGAAGCCTAATTTTTTTTGATGGATTATAAGGCTAATGTACTTGTCCATATACTTCATAGGTCAAATTTTGGATGAATTGTAACTTACATGGGGAGAGGAAGGTCCAAATGGGAGTTTCATGGACACTTGGCTGGATTCCCCTTACATTTATGACATCTATGACACCAATGATGGAGATTCTATGACAGTTATGAAACAAGTCAGAGTTGAAGGCTGAAATATTACATATATGACATTTCATTCTTGAATATATCATCTTATAGGGCGCTCATGGGATTTGGAGAAGGACAAGAGGCTCCTACTCGAATTTGGGAGAAGAGGGAAGGTGAAGAGAGAGGCCACATGGCATAGCATGAGAAGCCACACCAATTTGACTTGGATTTGGTTTATGGATGGATTTGGAACCTTAGAAGACCAATAATGTTTATAAAATTCAGGTATCATCCATGAGAATACCCTTTTGATCATTTGTGAAAATTGTTATTGTGAAGAGAGAGAGCTAGTGGATGACTAGTTCATGCCTTAGCCAATTTCGAGGGTGAAATATTCCCATCCTAGTTGGGATTTGGAGAGGCCACTCAGGTATTTCAAGGAGATTCAATAGATTCATAATTTACAGGTGAAATATACAGCAACTCATGGACATATCAGGTTCATCTTGTTCTTCCTTTCATCTCAAGTTTTCTCACCATATTTCAGCTCTATGGAGTGAGGCGCACTTGGTGAGCTATTCATCTCTTTGAGGGAGATTATATTGCTCCAGTATTTTGTATTATGATTTAAATTATCTTATATTTAATTTCATAAATCTCTCAGTTTTAAAGGACAATAAATCTCATGTATTATTTCTCAATAATGAAGAAACAATGCCATTTCCCCACTACCTTGTTGTAAACTCCTGTAATCTTGATGGATTCAAATGGATGTATAAAATATTAATGATTTATGAATGAATGTACTGTAATTAAAGTATATTATGGGTTTCATGTTCAGTAACTAAGAATTTGTGGCCATCAGGTCGAATTTCATAGAAATTGGAGCAAACTACACCTCATTTCCCTAAGGGTCCAAAACTAGTTTTTTATATCTGATTGAAAGAAGTGATAACAGCCATGGGAGGTCGATTTGTTATGAATATGAGTATCATATAATGTATTATATGCATCTTCCACATCAATTTAATAATTCAAGTGGGTTTCTACACATTTGGGAAGCCATTTCTACCGCTTACCTAGGGGGGATTTGAGCCCAAAATTGCTAGTAAAATCATCTATCTTGTTCAGAATTTAGTACAGACTTTCAAAAGTGATTAGAGGTCCATAATACATACCTGAACATAATAATTAAGTTATTATATCATTCATACACATTATCTGAATATTTGGGAGCAATTGGGATGATTTGGAGACCAAGAAACTAAAACTAGTCAAGAGCCAAAATTATGAAAAAATTGGAAAATTGGGCATTTTGGTAAAAATTTAAAAAAGGAACATTACATTTACTCGGCGGGTATTAGAATTGGTGTTGATTCTAATAGGTTATATTAGACCGGTGATTGCAATTTGAGTGTCATCACTGCAAAAGTGGCTTATCATTTTGGTAATTTAGGTGTCAATCAAAAGATTTGGGTGTCGTCACTACAAATTGGGAAGTACAAATTTGGGTGTCGTCACTTTGGGTGTCATCACTACAGAATGAGGATCATTGGTGGCACCCAAATTTTTCATCACTACAAATTTTTCAGTCAAAATATTTGTGGAAGTACAGTCTTCCACTAAAGGTAAAATGTTTTGTGTGTTTGTGTATTAACCATCGTATTAATACTTTGAAAATGTTGGGGAAGAAAGGGTGGTATGGACCAAACATTTTCTTGTTGTTTCTGAATGGTTCGAAGACTGTCGATCATCTATTTTGTGTGTGCACCTTTGGGAGATCGTTTTTCGCTAGTGTTGCTATGCATTATGGTCTTGGACAAGTTTGGATGGGGAGTCTGTTGCAGTATTGTTTGGAGACTTGGTTACAACAAGGCTGTGGTCCATTATATATTCCTTTTATTTGTATCTATATTATCTAGAATGCCAGGAATGAGTCCATCTTCTGCAGCAAGAAGCAGCAGGTAAATTTGGTAAATTTGGGGGTTCTTAAACTCTTGTTGTAATTTCCAGCTCCTGTTCAGAAGTTGAAATTCTGTAACATTGGCTTAGCTACGATGGTGATTGTTGCATTGGGATTTTTTGATGGTGCAGCCCAATTAGGTAAAGGGGGAGAGGGTATGGTATTATATATCAGCGCATGTCATTTTTTTCATTTACAGATGGGTTGTGGGATTTGTACCAATACTAAAGCGGAGCTCTTGGCACTCTAAGGCCTGCTATATGTGGCTTCGGAGATGGGGTTGCATCATCTTAGAGTGCTGGGAGTTTCATTGAATATCATAAACTGGATTCTACATATTGATGAGCTATAGGTTTTGGATGTTCGTCACTAGTGCAACCGCACTTTGGTGCTTAAGGACACTTTCTTATGCTTCGATTGTCAGCATATTTATAGGGAGTACAATTCATCTATAGATAGATTGTCCAAGGAGGCACTCAGTTTTAGGATGGGATAGTTTACTTATGCTGAATTTCTAGATGGTAAACCATCAAAGGTTACTACCCTTGCAATAATCAATAGTTAGTGGTTTACTGTACTTGGGACCTTTAGATCAGAAATTTGGTATTTTTTGCTATTTGTATTTAGATTTTGGCTATTCTTGATTGGGTGCACTATGTATCTGTACCTATGGGGCTGTAGTTTTTGGGATAATATTTTCCTGGACATAGGTGAAAATTTACTTTTTATTTTGGTGGTATCCTGCATGTAATCTGCGATTGTTGCACAATTTCTTGGTAGATTGTAGGAAGGGATGGAGTTATTTTTTTTTACGATGGTGGTATGTCATATTTGGAATTGTTTTGTTTCCGAAGATGTAACCTTCTTCTTTAATATAAAATAAATAATCTTTTTCTCCTTGAAAAATATTTTTTAAGTTTAATAAATCATAACTTTTAAAGTTACAATCTTATTAGTCACAATGTTTAATGCCTAATCTTTTTTGGTTGCTGAAAAAAGTTGATATCAGATAGGAAATTGGTGACATAAACGGTTTTCGTTAGCTAGAATGATGATTTTGATCAAATCAGTTTTGGAAGGAATTCATGTATACTTGGTGGCACTGGAAAACATTTTGAAGTTCATCCTTGATAAAATTAGGCAAAATTGTTTCCACTTCCTTTCAACTATGAAGAAGGAAAAAAAACCATTCACTTGGTTAGTTGGGAGAAGTTGGCACAACCAAAATGTTATGGGGGATGGAGGTTCTTAAACATATTCAAGTTTATCTTGGCTCTTGCTACTAAAGGGTTGTGAAATACTTGACAGATAATGGCCTATGGAGAAACATAATCCATGACAAATATCTTAAGGGGAAGATAGTGGATGAATGGGATAGATCAAGGGGAAATATTTCATGCAATGCCTCCAATTTATGGATTGTTTTATGTAAAGCCTTTCCAATAATTGGGAACTGGTTGGAATGGAATATAGGAGATGGGTCGAAAGTCAGGGTAGGAAGAGATGCGTGGATAGGAGGACTTGAAAAGTTTTAGATATTAGAAGAATTATTGGATGTTTTGATGACTATAGGCATTAGTACCCTAGCATAGGTTTCTCAAGGCTTCGGGCACTCAGCTAATAATCAATTATGGAGAACAAGTGAATCCCTTGTATTAAGTGGGAAGTTGGTTGCATAATAGGGTCTATTTTTTAGAGCACTAAATAGGTTCGAGTTCACTCTTGATCAAAGAGAGGACACCTCTGTTTGGTTGTGGAACAATTCCAAAGGATAGATGGTAGGAAAATCAGCATATCAATCGCTATATTATTCTAAAGTAGAAGGGGATACTAGTTGGTGGAAAAATAAACTTTGGATATGGGAAAATCTCTTAAAATCAAAAGTATTTTTTCAGATAGTGTTAGCAGATAAGATAGGGACATAGAATAATATTCTGAAGAGGGGTGGCATCTGGCCAAGGTTCTGTGTACTTTGTCAAGCAGCTAGAGAATGTACACACCAACTTTGTGTTCAAATTCCCTTTGCCAAATTGTTGCCGAGGGAGCTTAAAAAGGTGTTGACATTAAAAGGTACCTAAAATGAGGAGTCAGTAGTCAGGATCTTGGAGAGGTGGGTGGAGCGTGAACCTAGAGGGAAATTTAAAGAATTCCCAAGATACTACTATTGGGGTTTATGGATCCACAAAAATAAGGTAATATTTGAAAGGGAAAAAACCTTGTATCGGGAAGTGACACAAAATATTTTGGGACTTTATGGTGAAAGGTAGTCAATGGAACAACAAATCCACACTAGAGTGATTAGTGATCCTGATTTTAGAGAAGATGATCCTGTCGAATATCTTGATGGGCTTGTTAGGGCCCAGAGGGGCGTTGTCGTATAGGAGTGTATACCAAGATAAATAGATCTCATTACTACAAGGTGAATATGGGAGGGGGAGTGTGAAATAATACTAAGGAAGAAATATTGGCTTTATGGGCGCTTTTAAAATTTTCTTCCGCCAAAAATATCACCAAGATACAAATGGGGAGGGATTCCAAGATTATCATAAACTAGCGCAAGGGAATTTCTTCACTCCATGTTCTCAATATAGAAACGTGGATGGAAATAATTAAGGATTTGGAAAGGTGCAACCATAATCTTTCCTTCCACCACATTTTTACATAATATAATATGGTGGTAGATTATTTGTCAAAGGAGGCACTTGGTCTCAACAAAGTTTAATTAAATTTCTAAGAGCATTGGTTGTTGGTCTAATTGTCAATACTAAGAGGGGGGGTGAGTTATATTGTTATATTTTTACTAAATTAACCACTTTCTAAATCTATCATTAAAAACACAGAACAATAAGAATACAAATAACACAATTTTAATGTGGAATCCCAATAGGGTAAACCGCCAATACGTCCTATTACTACAAAATTGTTATTTGCAAATAGTTTTTCCTGCTGCTACAGACAAGGATGGTATTACACCCTATTTACTAGCAACTATTGGAAGGAGGCTACGACCCCGTGGTTTATTAGCTACTACTGAAAGGATGCTACGACACCCTATTTACCAGTAATCATTGGAAGGAGGCTACGACCCTCTGGTTTATCAGTTGCTACTGAAAGGATGATATGACCCCCTTTTTTGTCAGCTATGACTGACTAGATGCTCCTACACCCTATTTACCAACTTCTACTGGAAGGAGGCAATAACCCCCTGTAGGCCTATTTCCTACCCTAGCTCCACCCAGCCACCCTAATATGTTTTTTGTAATATGTTAGATTTATTTTCCCTCCATTACTCTGTCACACCCTAGTCTCTATCTTATGCTATGTTTACATCGATCTAGATGACACAGACCCTTTCTCTCACTCATACTTCTGCGTATAACTATATTCATGTTTCCTACAGATGCATCTCTTTATTCTGGAAACATACCCTTTCACAATCATGCCCTTTCAAATATGATAGTCAAACCTTTTCAACAATCTGTGATGAACGATTTTTAATTAAATAATTACTTAAAAACTTCTTGATCACTTCTAATCTGTGATCTCCCTTCTTCTCTAATCACATGATTCGTCAAACCAATTCTTTTGGACTTCCTTTCCTCCATCAGCAGGAATACTCTATCTTCAGGCCTTTGGGCTTCTCTTTTTCTCACGACCGTGGGCTTATTTTCCTCCTCTACGAGCTCTCTGCGGGCTATCTTCCATCTATGATTTTCATGTTGGACATTCTTCTTTACCATTTATGGACGCACCTCATAATTCATTTCCGCAGCTCATCTTAACGTTTTCTGGTGCTTCCGCAATCTCCTTCTGCATAATCAATCCAGGTCGTTGATCTAATTTTGATTCTCTTCGGTCCGTCGATCTAGCACATAGATTTCCCGCTCGAAATCATATTTCCACACCATAGTTTCCTCATCAACGATTCCCCACTGTTGATATTCATCGAACATTTTCCTGACTGTTCATCTGAGGTAAGATGTGTATTGCAGGATGTGGAAATGTAACATTTCCTCAAATCGTATCTCAACTTTCGGCAATCTCCTTTTCGCAAGCTCCTTTCCACAAGCTTGTTTTTGCAAAATTATTTTAGCAAGCTTCTTTCCACAAGATTATTTCCGCACTTATTTGTCCGAAACATTTATCTATTTTAGTGGAACTAACTTCAACCATCCGATCTCTCTAGATTGTGGGATGTGAGATGTAACATTTCCTCACATCGTATCTCAAATTTCTACAAGCTTCTTTATGCAACAACAATTCCACACTATTGATATTTTGCAGGTGTTTTCTTAACTGTCGATCTCTATATTGCGGGTTCATAGAATCTTTAAATGTTATTTCCACAATTCCCTTTCTGCATTTTTTCTTTTGCACTGTCGATCTATTTTGGTGGAACTAATATCAGCTGTCCGATCTTGATATTTTGTGGAACTTTGTATTTTTCTCCTAACTGTCAGAATTAATCCTTAACTGTCAGATCTAGTGTGGGATTGCTGTAATCTCACAAATCACAGATCACATAAGGTTACCAATAATACATATAAAACAGAGACAAGAGATAAGAACAAATAGGTGAATTAACAAATTAGATTACATGAATGAGTCCATACAACGCAGAGAACTGAACTGAGTTCTCTTCTAGCTCAACAGCCTAATATATATGATTACAGAATGGTTACAAAATAACTACTTGTCGATTCAGTGAACCGACACGACCTTAGGTGGCCAACCTAATCTCTAGTTTAGTCGGCCGACTAACTTAGTCGGCTGGTCGACTAAGTCAACTCATCGACTTAGTCAGCTCATCGACTAAGTCAGCTCATCGACTTAGTCGGCTCATCGACTAAGTTGGCTATCCTTCAAGTCAATTTATCGACTTGCTCCTTCTACATCTCCCCCATGAACAAAACGTTTCTTCGTCCCGAAGAAATAGGGAGGTACAAAATTCTTCGTGGCTGGTCTCAATAGTTATTGTGGTGGGCTATGAAGTCTGATGGTCGGTCTTTTCTGTACACAAACTTCTACAATGGCTAGGGCTGTTACTGTGAGGTGATGTTGGAAATCTGTCCAACTCTACAAAATTTTCTAGATGTCCATGGTGAGTGTGGTCAAGCTTGATAAGATTGACATCTTTTCTGAAATGGAGACTTTAGCTATTCTCTCCATGTCGGGACCCATAAACTGGTCCTTCTCCTCTACAGTCTCAATAAGTCATTTCATCTGTGGGTAGATGATGTTGACTTTCTCCAAGTTAGGGAGAGCTTGTTGCACCCACTGATGTGCTTCCCTTTCCAGTCTCTGCAGTTTGGCTGTTTCAAGCACTATTTGTTCTTCGATTGTTATTATGAGTGCTTCCTCAGTGGTTTTTCTACTTTCTAATGCCTGAATCCCTTGTCGAGTCTGTCAAGTCTGCTGATAAACTCACCTATAGTAATTAGGCCAATCTCTTAGTATTTATTCAGTTACGACAGACTCCTTTATATGATCTTGTAGCACTTTATAGGCTTCAGAGAAGGCAGTGTGCTGTGCCATTAGGAGTCTGGTAGTTTCTTCTTTTTGTTCCTCCTTTGTTTCCTGAATGTGAGCTTGGAGTGCCAACACCATGCTCTCAAATAGCTGATACGCCCTTTCGAGCGGTTTGTCTGTGTCTACCTCTGCGGGGCTTGGCATGACAGACTGGGCCAGATTCCTGCATTTGTGGAGGAACTTGACCTATTCCGCATTCTGGTCGTCAAGTTCCTTACGTATTTGCTCATTTCTCTTTTTGGCTTCGCCTGATAGGGTCTTCAGAAGTTGTCCTAGCTTTAGGCTGGTCAGTGAAGTTGCATCAATCAATTTGATGTGGACCCTTGATGTCTGTCCATGATGCTCCTTTTTCTCCTTCCTCTTCTTATGCTTTTCTTTTTATGTTTGTGTCAGCACCTGTGTACCTACAATAGTCGAGGCGGGGTCTTTGGTTTGTGGGATAGTAGCCGATGGTTTCTTTGGCTGGGGAGGTGGGATGACTACCACCTCTGGTGGTTNCTGAGTCGGGGGGTGGTGGTGGGGGTGGAGATGGTGGTGGTGATGGAGTTGGCGAATGGTTGGGGGTGATTGGTTTGGGGGAAGTGTGGGTGAGTGGTGGATTATCAGGGTGAGGGGGAAATTCTATGTCATAGAACATTTGGTTAATTTGTCAGGCTATGTCCTCCTCAGTTTCTTCACCTTCAGTCGATGAAGTGGCTGGTAGGTAGGCTTGGGGTACGGTCGGTGTGATGGTCAAGGACCAACATGCAATCACTTCAGCTTCCTTGTTGGGATTTCTCTTGAAAGTCAATGTGATGGTTGCAAAGGTTCTAGACTGTGCTTCCTGTCCTGGTTGGTATCCTTCGATCATGAAGAGAGGTGCTTTTGTAGAGATCTTGTGTGCCAATGTAAATATGTCAAGTAGTTTCTCAATGAATGCCTTCAAATCTCTATCTTTGTCGAACTTTGCTTTCACAACCTCCATCATCGCACTTTTGCATAAGTTGAGGGGGCTTACTGATTACGGTGTCAGTACTTGTTCCTCAGTTATTTTCATCGGTGATAGAGGTGGAGGTGTCGTCACAAGATCGACAACGTTTTGAGGCGTCATCCTAGTCTTAGCTTTCTTTGGTCGACTTGCTTGTGCCCCCGCGTCAACGAATCTTTGGAACTGGGTTTCGACAGGCACCTTGTTTGCTGCGGCATCCTTTATGATTTCAAGGGCTGTGGCTACCAATTCCTCTTCATATTCTGATGAGTCAGCAAGAATAAGCTTGCGCTTATCCTTACCTTGTTGTTGTTGTTGTGTCTTGAGCTTCTTCCTGGCTGTTGTTATCTCCTTCGACAGTTTTCAAATAATGCCTTTTGTAAAAGCATACTCAGGTTTTTCTGGCTCTGTCTCCCCCCTTGGCTCTTGGGTCAGGATGACACTTTTTGCAGCCGGAGGAATTACCTATTGCTATGGTTATGGCTCTGCGGTCTGGGGTTCTGCCCTCTTTGCAGTTGGAGGTTTGATTGTTATTTGGAGTTAGCTGGTGTGTTCGACCGGTGTCTCCTCTGACACAAAGGTGTTGATATAGAGGTTAAGCTCGTATTATTCCTCTTTTTCTTGGACTGTGAGCAACTCCTCAATCGAGAAATCGCTCTACTTCGCTACTGCTGGTACTGGTATTTTTGTTTTGGCCTATCGAGATAGTTCCCAAAATATCTGGTCGACTGATGGATAGTAATCGAGGGATTTGGCATTTGAGTTGTCTCCCTGCATGTACCACACTGAGGTATGGTCGAGCTCTAGTTGGATGTGGGAGTTCATCTGTAGATTTCTTTGAATGTTTTGAGGCACCCTCCATCTAGTCATGCGGACTTTGAGCTGTTGAAACCAGTTCTCCAACAGGACCTTTCCTCTTTCAAGTTCTTGCAATGTTTCTCTTTGGGAGAATGGCTTAAATATCCACATGTCGAACCTCAACTGTTCCTAAAATATTGGACTCCCCTCTAGGCAGATGTGGTACATGACAATCCATAAGATGAAGGAGGGGAACTTGATGATTCCCCCTGTTTCTTGACATCTTTCACAAATGGTCTTCACCATGTCGATGACATATTCGGCCCATCTGTATATTCGTCCATCAGTGGCAATGGTGTCGACAGCTTCTAGCATGTCTAACTTAAGGTTGATGCCTCGACCTACCAGGGTGAGTGTCATTGCGATTATTTTGGCCACAATATGTGGCGTTCGGGTTGTGATTTGGCCGATCATCAACCCCTTCGAGTTCTTCCCCGAAGATGACCCTGTGAGCTCTTTGACCAGTCCTTCTTTGATACTAACTGGTACAGGGTTTCCTTCATTAGAGAGACCGGTTAGTTTGGAGATGACTTCTCTAGAGATGTCAACCAGTTGGTCGAAGTAGAACTGACCATTGTGATACCAGCTGATGATGAATTTGACAGCAATTTCCTTCGTGCCACCAAAGCTGGCCATGAGTGGTGCATTGACATAGCCGAATATAGTGTTGTGTTTGATTTTCTCTACGGCTTGAGTGGCCTTTTTGTTGACATAGGCCCATTCTTGCATTTCAGTCCATAGTTTTTTCCATGAGCCTTCCTGTACCTTGGAATTTTTTATGTTTTTCAACCTGCAGACTAAAGGTGTATCTGCAACCTGTAGTTCCTTGGCTTTGGTCAAGGCTCTAGTTTGTTTGGGGTCCATTGTGTTGGTTTGGTGGTCGATCTCACTAAGGAGTTCTCGGCTTTTAGCCAATTAGATGCTCTGATGCTCTCTCTGTATGGATTGCGGTGAATGATCCTTCGGCGATCCAGTATTTATAGGAAATGTTGTGGATGTGTACATCGATGGGTGTATTAATGGCAGACGTGATGTTCTAGCTAGACTACTTGAGTGTGCGTTAATGGCGAATTGCTTTCGGCACTCGATGTCATGAATGCGCGATGGGACTATCGAGGTCGTCAGTCGATGTCAGTTATGAGAATGGTCGATGGGAGTGGTCAATCGATGAAAATGGTTGATGGTGTTATGTCGATGGGCATAATGTCGGTTGTCGAAAAGGTTGTTTCTTGTCATAGTTTTCTGTCTGTAGGGTATTATTTTTCTTTTTGAATTTTTAGGTTTTTATGGCTTTTGGTTGATGGTTATGGTCATTATATGAATTTTTTTTTTTTAGAATTAGTTTCTGTATCATTTTAGTCAGGCTCCATTAACGGGATTCTAAAATACTATGCCCTATAACGTCCTTAGTTGGACTGATCTGTTGGGATGTATCTCTTTGACAACGTCAGGTCCCATCCATTCTGTATGGAGCTTTTTAGGTTTACCTTTTACTCGACTATTGTATAGTAAAGCAAGGTCTCCGATCAATAAGTTTTTGTTCTTGATGTTTCAGTCGTGCCATGCTTTCTGTTGTTGTTTCTGAATTTCTTGATGTTGTATTTCCATGAGTCGGTGCTCTTTAAGTTTGCTGAGTTGCAATAGTCAGTCCTTCCTTCCTTGTTCGGCATCGACATGTAGTATTTCTGCGATGATAGGTGTCTATTGTCAGAAGTGTAGTGGAACTACTGCTTCTTGTCCATAGACTAGTCGAAAAGGAGTTTGGTCAGTCGATCGTTTATATGCTATTCTGTATGCCCATAATACTGTAGGTATTTTCTCATCCTAGTCGTCCTTATCAGCATTACATATTTTGGTTAGTCCTCTTGTTAATGTTTTATTAAATGCTTCAACTGCTCCATTCGACTGAGGATGGTATGCTGTACTCTGACGATGGTCGATTTGGAATTGGTCAGTTAAGGTTTTGATAGTTTTGTTGATGAAGTGTGTTCCCTGGTCGCTAATCAGGGTTAGTGGACATCCAAATCTAGTGATGATATTCTCATAGATAAACTTAGCATCTATCTCACTAGAACATGTGTCGATTGGTTCAGCTTCTGCCTATTTAGTGACATATTTGACTACAGTAATGATATACCTTGCATCTGTCTTTTTGCTGGTATAGGAAATGGTCCTATGAAGTCTATGGCCCAGATTTCAAATGTCAAACTTGGGTTTACTAATATCAAAGGAATTTATGTGCTAGGCAGGGGTCGACCTAGTCATTGACATCTATCACATCGACTGACAAAAGTTTTGCAATCCCTGTGGAGTGTCGGCCACCATAATCCTGACTGTTGGATTTTCTTTGCAGTTGTGTCTGCTTGAAAATGTCCTCCTACAAGTCCATAGTGTGCTTCATGCATAATGTTGTCTCATTCGTGTTCTAGTACACACCTTCTGAGGATGTCATCTAATCCCATTTTGTATAAAAATCCATTGATGAGACTGTATGGTGCAGCCTTCATAGCTAAGATTTGGTTTTTCTTGGTGCTCATACCTTCTGGTGCATGTCCATCTTCCAAGAACTGAGCTATTTCTTCTAGTTCTGTTGGGACTGCTTCTATCTGAAATAAATGTGCATCAGGTAAGTCATCATCAACTCCTGTCGGTTCTTCTCCTGTGTCGATACGGGATAAATGGTCGAGCCCAACATTTAACTTGCCTAGTCGAACAAGGACTTCGAACTTGAATTCTTGGAAGAGCAGTAGCCATCGACAGATCCTTCCATGATGTAGTGGTTTATTGATGAGGTACTTCAGGGCCTGATGGTCTGTATAGAATATAAATGGGTTAGCTAAGAGATAATGTCGATATTTTTGTAGTGCAAAGACCATTCCTAGGGCTTCTCTTTCTATTGTCGAATAGTTTATTTTGGCCTTATTTAATTTTCTGCTACTATAAAGTATGGGATAATCCATTCCATCATCTCCTGGTTGAGTTAAGATTGCTCCTATTGCTAGGCCTGATGCATCAATATGAACATGGAATTTGATCAACCAGTTTGGAAACTTTAGGATTAGTGCTTCAACTAGCTTTCTTTTTAATTTTTCAAATGATATGTGGCACTCCTCTATCCAGTTAAACTCTTGATCTTCCCTTAATAGTTATTCAAGAGGATAGGTCATATCTGAATAATATCTGATGAATTTTCTGTAATAGCATGTGTGGTCAAGTAACACCCTAACTTGTTTTGGGTTTACTGGTGGTTTTAGGTCGAGGATAATTTTAATATTTGCAAAGTCAACCTTAATGCCTTCTTTACAGACAATGTGCCCTAATAATATCCCTATGGGGGTCACAAATATGCATTTCTTGATGTTTAGGGAGAGTTGAATATGTCGACATCTCTCCAACATAAGTCTGAGCCATTTGCAATGATCCTTTAACATGGAGTATATTTTCCAATCATCAAAGTATACTGCCATGGTCTTATAGATATATTCTTGAAATGTTTTGACAACAATTTGAGAAAATACTACAGGTGCATTCTTCAATCCAAAAGGCATAACTTTGTAAGAAAATGAACCAAATTCACACACAAAGCTTGTCTTCTTCTGGTCTTCTTTAATGATTGGCACTTGGTTATAACCTGAGAATCCATCTGTAAATGAGTAGCATTCATGTCCTACGACCTCATTCAAGATTTCATCTGCATAAGGGGTTGGAAATGGGTCTGTCAATGTCACTTTATTTAGTTCTCTGAAGTCGACACAAATTCTTAGTCTAGTCGGATCATGTTTCTTAGGTTGTACGACCATTGGACTTGCCCATTTTGATTGGTCGATAGGATAGATGATGCCTGCTGCAAGCATATTATCATTTTCCTTTTTGACTATCTCCTTGTATTTGTGAGCTAGTTTATAGGGCCTTTTCTTCATAGGTTGAACATCAGGTTTAGTATCAATCTTCATTTCTCCCATTTCATGGACTAAGCCTTTGAGGTCTTTATAATCTCTAGCAAATACATCTTGGAACTCCTTTAATAAGTTCATTATCTTTGTGGTCTGCTCTTCACTCCATTAGTCACCAATCTTTGCCATTTTTGGTCGATCATCATTTGAGATGTCGAATTCTTTAATTTTGACTTTAGCATCTAGCCATTCTGGTGCTTTGGCTTCATTGATTGGTCGGATTCCTTCCTTAAACTATGAGAATGTGGCAAGGAAGTCAGCTATAGTCATTCTGTCAGTATCTTGTTTGTCGGTTGTTTCTACTTTGAGGATTACGCAAATAGGTTTGGTTGTTTCGACATGGTTGGATTTCCATCTAAAGCTTTTTCCTTCTGTGTTTTCATTTTCTAACTGTAGTCTTGTCGAATGTGGTTTTGTCCTTGTTTGGATATTGTTACATTTCATTGTCTGTCGGTTATCTTTTAAGGGTTTTTTTTCGGCCAGCTATATAAATTATTTAATTTGTTTTGTTGTTTCGACCAAGTTTTCATTTTGTGGTATAAAGTTGAAATCTTTAATGAAATTTTCCCTGAGTTCATGCCATAAGAAGGTTTCAGCTCTAGCTTCTTCCATCTTATACCATTTGTTTGGTAAGTTGGCGAGGGTTGATGGGAACAAGTGTGGCCATGCTCATTCATCCTTGTATCCAAGTCTTCTCCACTCTTTTTCACAGGTTTTATTATGATCTTATGGGTTCTATCCTTGAGTGAATATAGGTATCTGAGCTTGTTGGGTTAACTTCTTTCCTCCAAACCTTTCAACAAAGTAAGTCGAAGCAGTTGTCCAGGTCTGCAGTCTTATCTGATGGGTATCCCACCATCTAGCAGCTTGTCCTGTAAAAGTTTCTACTAGGCTTTGGAGTCGGCCATGTTCACCAATATTTTTGGAAACTTGTTCGACATGCATGACTGGTGATTCCCTTTCCTTGTATCTTGGTAGTTATGTAGTATTTACATTGGTAGGTTGTAAGGTTGGGTATTCCCTAATTTTCTTCTCAAATATTTTTGGGACAATGGACACTATGAAGCACTGTTGGGTGGCCTTTTTCTGCACTTTTTGTATAGTCCAACACCCTCTTGCCTATGTTTCGTAGTTCTTGATCTCCCAATCATATAATTCGGTGTCTGAATTATAACCAACTGAGTATTGGTTTCCTAAATGAAGTTCTCCATGGATATTTGGTTCTGTATAATCTGCATTGTTTTGGATTTGGTAGAGTTGTCGGACATTGACTTCTTCGTCAATAGGTTCAGTACAAGGTCCCCCTTGAGATGGATGAATGGGTACAATGACCTTTTGTCCATTTCCTTTTAATTTTATTCACTCCTTGTCCAGGGATATGGATGCTTTCATCTTTTTACCCCAAGGTTGATCAACTAACGCTGGGAAGGAACTAGATCCTTTCTTAAGGTCAATGATTTCGAAGTTGACCTTGGTCAAGATTCCTTTTATAGTCATGTCGATGTTTTTCCAAACTCCAATAGGCTCAATTAGGCCCTGGTCAGCTAGTTTCAAGTATATGCCTGACTCATAGAGTCGAGGTCTACCCATGTGTTCCCAAGTGTCATGAGTCATGATGTTTACTTGTGAGCCAAAGTGGAGCATTACTTGTCGGACATGGTATCCTTCAATTTCTAGGTCGACAAGTGGGTCAGCATCACCTTTGTCTTTTTTATTTAAGCTATAGATGTTCTTTGTTTGTTTTTTAGAGTTGGTACATTTTATTTCATACAGCAAATTGATAAACTAAGATATTGAGTTGTCTTTTTATACAAGCTGGATTAATTCGTTTATTGTGTTGTGTCGAGTGTCGTGAACTTGGTCTTGTCATGCAAGTTCTTTGAATACATTGGTTTCTTCCTTGTATGTTTGTTTTTCTTTCAGTGGGTCAGGATAGACATGTTTCTCTTTTATTTTACTGGTTCTTGGGTTATCAGCTCCTGTTTTTGTTCCTTGTCGATTTACAATATGCAAACTTTTTGTATTTATTACATCATTTTTTTGCACACAGGACAAGACATTAACATTTTTCTTTGTATTAATTTTTTCCAACATGGTAGGGAAATCCTCTAGTGAGTGATCCCCTACTCCATAGTGAGTACAAAATTTGAGGTCGGTTATGTCTTTATATGGACAGTCTGTGTCCCGATGTCCCTCTTTATAACATGTAAAGCACTAGATGGGTCAACGTGGTCAGTTGTCGAGATTCCCAAGGAATCGACCTCTTCCTCCGTAGCCCACACGTCGATTGTCGTACCAACGCTCATATTGTCGACCGTCGTATCTCTGATCATTGTGATCGTTTGCTAGATTGTTTTTCTTGTTATGATGTGCCACTACATTGGTTTGGTAGACCACCTGATAATTCTGTCGGTTCTTCAGGTTCAAATGACAGTCGACTGTGTTATGATTTTTGGTCTTGCAGATGGCACACCAGGAGGCCTTGTCGTTCTTCATGTTAAATGGGCAGACTTTCATCAAGTGATCCCTGTGCTCCTAGAAAATGTCGCAAAAAGATTTCTTCTGCACGAATCAAACGTCCTGTCGGCTGTATTCCTATCGACAGTTGTCTTTGGAATGGCCAGCCGTCGAGCATTTGGTGCACCAGATCTCTTGATTCTTGAGGCTTAGCTCCTTCAAAGACTTCTGGACACTCTCAAGCTGTTCTTCCAATCAGTGGTCTGTACGGTAAGTGGGTATGTCCTTGTCCATCTCCACTTGAAGAGATTTTGTTAGCGCATCTTCGTAAGATTTGAACGTTTCTAGACTGATGTGTTGGCGCACTTTCTGAGATAACACTGCAAGAAACCACTGGATTAGTAACTATTCATCTATAACATAGTCCAACTAGCTCAGAAGGTCTTTCCAATGCTTACCATAGTCATGGACAGTTTCCCTTGGCTTCTGTGATGTAGTTTTTAGTTTTTTCGCTGTCAGGTGTTTGGCATCTGGAGTTTTGAAAAATGATAAAAATTGCACCTTGATCTTAGCTTTGGTTTCTCTAGGCTGTCTTTTCGAAAAGGTCATATACCACATCAATGCCCTTTTCCTCAAGGCATCGATGAACTATTCCATTTGTCTATCTTCGTCTGTAACTTGGTTGGTCTCCCAAGTCAACTCACAAACGAACCAGTGTCATCTGGGGTCCTCATCCCCCTCATATAGAGGAATGTGAGCTGATCTGTGACCCATGTATAAATCACTGTCACTGCTCTCAGGAGGTGGCGACGGTGGAGGTGGGGGTGGAGGTGAGGGTGGTGGGTTTATTGGTTTATTTGTTTCTGTGGGACTATGATCGACAGAGCTTTCGTTCCCATCGGTTGTCGATTCTTCATCGACTGGCAGTCGGTTGATGTCGACTTCTACTGTCGATGGTCCACTGCAACTATTTTTCCACAGTTCTAAATGTTCTATGTCTTCTAAAGCTATATTTGGCAGGGGGGGTGCTCCTTCATGTGTCGGTAAGAGTAAGTGGATACTTCGGTTGGAGGGTGCCGCTTGAAAGGTCACCCAATTCCCTTCCTCTAGTCAACATATAATGAGGTGTCATCTAGTGTATGTTTCATCATCTAGTCAACTCCATATACTAAAGTCACCAACTCGTAGTTAGAGGTCCTCTTCGACAATAGTCTGTATCCGAGTACGCGGATTCAATGGAGAGAGGGTTGTTCCTTCATGGGGAGCTCTTAATTGGAGAGCTTCTGGCTACTCTATCCACAATTCTTCCTCCATAGGGGACGGCTCTTGTTCTACACATTCTTCATGTCGGTCATGACCCAACTCTGGTAGATTCTCTTCTTGGTCGGTCGTCCTAGGATTCCTTCCTCTATGCAGCTCTAAGGATCTTTCTCTTCTTGCTTCCCTCCTTTGTTGTCTCTCTTCCCTCTCTATTTTATGAATGTCCGACATACCTTTGCATGATACTATTCTCTTGAGTTCCCTCTTGTTCGACTTCTCATTACTGGTGAATGGTATATGTTTCTAGTTGACTAGAATCCACTCTACTCTATCTCGACATATGACCAGCTACCCCCCCATAGCCTTCCCGACGCTTTTAGAAAGCCTGGATAGTTCAGTCTATTTGCTTAGGAAGTATTCCCACTCCCTTTCTGTGATAAATTTTTTCCACTTCCTTTGCTTCTTCACCCAGTTAGAGTTTGATGGCAGTTCGTAAAGTGATGGACGAGGTTCGATAATATGTCCTACTCCCTTCTCAAACAGGAATTTGAACAGCAGGGTCGGTAAGGAACATAGAAATTGCTCGGTGAGATTTGTGTAAAATTTCTCCTTGACTGTTTCCACTTTCTTCGACTTCTTGTTCCTCACAGAATTCGTCGGCAATTTTCTCAAACTGCTCAGACAAGTTTGTTCTACCTCCTCGGATCAGTTTTTCCAGCAACTGTTGTTCTTTAGTCCCTTCCAGCTTTCTCATCTAGGAGTTTCTTCAGAAGTTGGGGCACTGATTTGAAAAACTTTTCATGCATTTCTGTGAAAAATCTTTCTTTTGCTTGTGCGATGGTTAATCTGTTCCTTCGTGCATAATTCTGCAAATAGTTTGCAATTTTACATTCCTACCAGTCCTTAATCTCCTGCTCTGGTATCATCTGTTTGCATACATTTCAGACATGTACTACCGACAACGGAACCATTGTTGTAATCTCACAAATCACATAAGGTTACCAATAATACATACTAAAACATACATATAAAACGAAGACAAGAGAGAAGAACAAATAGGTGAATTAACAGATTAGATTACATGAATGAGTCCATACAACACAGAGAATTGAACTGAGTTCTCTTCTGGCTCAACAGCCTAATATATATGATTACATAATGGTTATAAAATAACTACTTGTCGGTTCGGTGAACCGACATGACCTTAGGTGGCTGACCAAATCTCTAGTTTAGTTGGCCGACCAACTTAGTCAGCTAGTCGACTAAGTCAGCTCATCGAATAAGTCGGCTCATCAACTTAGTCGGCTCATCGACTAAGTCAGCTCATCGACTTAGTCAGCTCATCAACTAATTCGGCTATCATTCAAGTCGACTTATCGACTTGCTCCTTCTACAGGGACTAATATAATCCATTCGATCTTAACTCTTTTGTGAAACTTCATCCTCCCACCTATCTTTTGTGGAACTCGTCCACAACCATTGGATCTAGGGAAGTGCTAATATAAGTCGTCTGATATTGATTGTTGTGGAAATGATCCTTAATCGTCAGATCTAGTATGATATTAATATAAGCCTTTCGATCTTAATCCTTCATGGAACTTTATCCTTCTACCTATATTTTGTGGGATGCTTCCTAACCTTTGGATCTTATACGGGATGCTTCATAACCGTCTATTTAAATCGAATGTGGATCTCACCATGAATTTGCATACCTGCACAATTTCTTTGCAAATATCCTCTGCAACTATTTCTAATAGTTTTGAAGATTTATATATACAGAGAATTTCATCATGCTGTCAATTATAATGAATTTATAAACACTCTCACAGATATAGTTTCTATGTTCCTCGATTGTTACATATACTCTAGCTCCCGTTCATTTCACTCTTCTGCAGTTCCACTCTTTAATTGTCTATTCAACTTTGTCATTCATACTGCATCTCTACTTCCACTCGACCTCTGTTCTTTGTTTAATTAACCATTGTTTACATCATACTATTGACACTGTCTTATAAGTCTTCAAATCAATCATTCATGTTGTCTTATCATCCATGTCCATCTCATCCATTGCATTTGTTATAAATGAACTTTTATTACATCATCATTAGGACACCATCATATTCCATGTCATCATATCCACTGGTTATTCCTTTGTCATTCATGAATGCCTTTGACATCAATGACAACTATATACTCAACAATCTCCCCCTTTGGCATTAATGGCAACCTCTAAACATTCTCCCCCTTTGACAACAATGACAAAGGATAACCTGTTATGCCAATGTTGTACCTATTTTGATATAAGATTTCCTATCTTTCTACTTTCTGACAACTCCCCCCCTATCAACATATCTCACCTTTGTTAACTGAATTGTGTTATTTAATCAATGTATTATCATTTATCTTAACACTTCCTTTCTTGCAACAGGCTCTTAGATGATAGCTTAACTGATAGATCCATTGACTACCCTTGTCACTGTACTTCTTTTCCTTTGTCAACATTTTTGTGACAGAGTTTACACTCAGCATTTTTTTCAACACTCTTCCATTTTCTTTTCTAGGATACATGTTTTTTTTAACTATGTTCCTGCTACCATATCTAATGGTCTATTCTTCCTGTAAGTTAACTAGCTTCTGATTTTACCAAAATTCATTAAGCCTATGCATTTAGATCTTCATATAAAAACCTAGCATATACTGTTGGATTCTTTTAGATTTTAGATCTATAATATCAACTGTCTAGAGACCCATAACTTTAGATCCTTAACATACATATTACTTCAGTTTATTACATAGTTTCTCTGGTCTCACTATCTGAGACACAAAGACTCATAATCCAAACCTTTTTCCATTGTCAATGCTGAACTCATCCTGCTACCTTATCAATAGACTAAATTTTTATTTTTAGACTTGAGTTTTCTTCTACTATCAACAATTTACGTTTCATGACTAAAAATAATACTAAGTGAACATAATCATCTTTATCTTCTTTTTTATTGCAGACATCATGGTCTTCATGACTCTCACATTTTGTTGTTCTCACGTTACTTCATACTTTCTCTTATGTCATCCATACACCAACCTTGATCATATATTGTCTTTGAGGAAGATAGATTTTTTAGTATAATTCAACATTAGACACCAATTGAGTTTTTTTCTTAGATACCAATTGGAATTTTATGACTTTAACCCCCCCCTGAGTATGCGATCCCTTCTAATGTTATTTTCATGGTTTTCTTTAAATCATGAGAGACCTTTTTAGAAAAGGATCCCATAGTCATCACTACATCCTTATTTATCACCTTCATCTTTATCGATGTATTCTCTTATATCTCCATCTTGCTTTTCCTCATAAAAGATGTCATCCTTATTTATAACTCTATTATGCTCATCGTTATCTTTGGAGACCTCACTGATGTTTGAAATATTTATTTCTTCTACATCTTTGGAGTCTTCCTTTCTTCTCCACATATTTCCATGAGGTATTATGCTTATTGGTTTCTCGGTTTTCATCTTCCATACCTTCTTGTGAGTTTCCTTGGAAGGTCTGCATGTACTATTCTTGCAATATCTTCCAAAGCGTCCAATATTGTGACATATGAAACAAAAAATATGTATTTTTATATTAGAGATGTTTGTGTATTCTTTCCTTATCATCCCTTCATCTTCTTCT
Organism: Pseudotsuga menziesii; assembly: GCA_001517045.1. Classification (NCBI taxonomy): domain Eukaryota; kingdom Viridiplantae; phylum Streptophyta; class Pinopsida; order Pinales; family Pinaceae; genus Pseudotsuga; species Pseudotsuga menziesii. The sequence goes on along the minus strand of LPNX010175977.1, from coordinate 707,570 downwards.
TTGATTCTACAATCATTAGCCTTGTGACCAAAATTGTGGTAGCAATGACAATATACATAGAATGTATGTTTGGAGAATCTCTGGTTTTTCTGCTTGTAATGACTCTTTTCTTTTGCATGTCTTCTGAAATTTTTCATCTTGGGAGGATGTGCAGAATTATGATAACTGGACTTCATTTCCTTGTGATTCTTCTGCTTCCTGGGTGTATCTTTGGAGGCATCATGTTGACATTTAACATTTTCATGAATGATGGAGCTTGATCCTTTATGATTATATCCAATACTCGTTTTATCCCTGGGGAATCTTTGTAATATGAGGACTTTATTAAGAGCTTCAGTACTTTCCTTAAACTTCTCACTAACAGTCAGCTGATCTTTGAGCTTCTTTACTTCTTCCTTGAATTCAACAACTTCTTATTTTAAGCTCTTGACCTCTTCCATACTAGCCAACACTTGTTGTCATGAATTGCGTAGCTCTTCTTGGAGGTTTTTGACTTCCTCTTCTTTTGACTTCTTCTCTTCTTGATATTTTGACAATTTTTCTTTCAAGACTTTGTTCTTTTTCCTACATTTTTCAATTTCATCTACAGCAGCCATGTATTGGGATTCTATGTCCACTTCTGATTCCTCATCTGAGTTTGTTGTGCCTATAAATAAATTTTCTTCATCTTCACTAACATCCTCAAGAATAGAAAGCCTTCCTTCTGCTCTTTGCTCAACTGAGTAGAGGTATTTTATATTGTCCCAAAGTTCCTTTGCAGAGTTACATTCACCTATCTTCTATTTGACAACATCAAGTAATACATCAAGGAATGAAGCCATTTCTATTGAGTTACTTTTCTTGGATTTCTTTTGAGTTGGATTCCTTATCCTCTTTTGTGGGAAGTAATCAATGATCACTAAATTCCATACATGATGTCCCAATGCCTTCAAATAAATGTTCATTCTTGTACTCCAAAATATGTAATTTTCTTTTATAAGTATTGGAGATCCATTTACTATGTAAATCTCTTCTTGTTGATCCATAGTGGTTTTATAAAGGATCTACCTTCTAGTGGTTAAACTATGCTGAAGGAACTTGCTCTTATACCAATTTTTGGTTTATTGGTCAATACTGAGAGGGGGGGTGAATCAATATTGTTATCTTTTTACTAGATTAACCACTTTTTAATCTATCATGAAAAACACATAACAACAAGAATACATAGAACACAATTTTAACATGGAAGCCCAATAGAGTAAACCACTAATACGTCCTATTACTGCAAAATTGTTATTTACAAATAGTTTTTCCTATTGCTACAAACAAGGATGGTATTACACCCTATTTACCAGAAACTACTGGAAGGAGGAAACAACCCCCTGGTTTATCATCTACTACTCAAAGGATGCTACGACACCCTATTTACCAGTAACCACTGGAAGGAGGCTACGCCCCCTGGTTTATCAACTGCTACTGAAAGGATGCTACGACACCCTGTTTTGTCAGCTATGACTGACATGATGCTCCTACACCCTATTTACCAGCTTCAGCTTCTAACTGATATTGGTAACACCTTGGGGGTTTTTTTCAAGGTATCAGAGAAAACTAAAAGGATGAGATATACCTCGTATGCCAAGATATGTATTTATATGGATATCTCTAAAGGCTTATTGAAAGGGATCAATTTAACATTGGAGGATGAGGAATGGTTCCAAGATATTGACTATGAGCATATCCCTTTTCATTGTAGATGTTTCCATGAGCATGGGCATATTTTTCATGATTTCACTCTCAAGAAACATCCTAGGGACACTCCTAATGAGGGAGGGAAAGACTCAAAAGGGTTTACCAAAGTAACAAATAAGAAATGCCCAACCAATAAATTCGATGGGCCTCACAAAAGGGGTGAAATACCTGGGCATAGTCTATGAAACCCATAAGGAGAACGAAGGGAAAAACAAAGTAAAAGGAGAGAAACGAGGAAGACAATAATATTTAGAGAGTCCAAGTAGTGGGTGCAAAGCTGGCAGACTCAGGAAAATTCCCTACTATAGATGTAGCGCTCTCCTACTCCCTCAAACAGTTATAATATGTGGATAACATCTTGGAATATTCAAGGCTGTAATATCCTTATGAAGATACAACTTCTGAGAAGAAAAAATGAGATTAAAAAACCAACCATTCTACTACTTCAAGAAACTAAATGCTCTAAAGCGAAGCTCAAAGTAATAGGAAAGAAATTCTAGAAAATTGGCGAGGTAATAAAAAGTGATACCAAGGCCACAGTTGGGGGGATGGGTATTATTTGGAATCCTAAGGAGGTCTACCTATTGGGATTTATGACCACTCATTTTAATCTTTCAGCCTTTTTTCAAGTGATAGGTACAAGAACTCAGGGCTTTCTATCCAATGTATATGGACCCTCAATAGTCAATCACAAAAGTTCCTTCCTTGAATTACTATATAACCTAAATATGGTGGCAGGCCCCTATCCTTGGATCCTAGGAGGGGACTTCAATTTGATTCGCAACCTGGAAGAGAAAAAAGGGGGTTTCTGATCATTAAACCCCTGTAGTGAATGGTTCAATTAATTTATAGAGGCCCTTGATATGGTTGACATCAGAACATCCAACAACAACTTTACATGGAATAGAAAGAGGGTGGGGGATAGAAGCATTTCTTGTAGGTTAGACCAATTTTTGGTTTTAGAGTTGGTAATCATGGGGGGCAGAAGTATCGGTTGTGAGACTTTCCTTAACAGCCTCTGGCCACTAACCGATCAGCTTGGAATGGTAAAGAATAAGGGTGAACCTTCAGATACCCTTTCACTTTGAGCAATTATGTCTCCTCCATCTGGAATTATTGAAGAAACTTTGACAATGGTGGTAAGAAGTGACTCCCATAAAGGGAACACTCATGTACCAATTTCAATAGAAACTTGAATCCCTAAAAGGCAAACTTAAGCATTGGAAATTGGAATCCTTTGGGAACATTTTCCAAGAGAGGAAACAACTCGATCAAAATATGAAATACGGTCAATAGGTTGCCATGACCCAGGGTTTTCCCAAGGAGCTGAGGGCAAAAGAACAAAATCTTCTAAAAGAACTCAACCTCAAGGAACAATAGGAAGATCTTCTTTGGAAGCAAAAATCCAGACATCGGTGGTTAAAGGAAGGGGAGTGCAATATGAAATTATTTCACAAAGAATCCATTCAGCATTGACAAGGGAATATGATAGTGTGGCTTAAGAGAATAGATGGTACCTATGTGGAAACACAAATGGAACTAGATTAAACCTTAAATGAGTACTATGTTGACCTCCTGGAGGAACCAGATATCAACGGGCAAGAGGCATAGGAACATGTGTTGCACCATATCCCTAAGGTGATTACGGATGATCACAACACTATGTTAATGAAACCAAAAGACATGGATGAATTGGAGATAGCGGTTAAGAAAATGGCAGTGGATAAAGCCTTAGGACCATATGGGTTTTACTACGAATTTCTTCCACTCCTGCTGGGAATGGATGAAAGATGATGTTTTGAAGTTGGTTGAGGACTCAAGGAGAACGAGAAGCATTCTAAAAGCCTTCAATTCTACCTTCCTTATGCTAATTCCAAAATAAACATGTATGGAGGATCCTAGAAAATTCAAACCGATCTCACTCTACAATGTCATCTACAAATTATTACTAAGATAATAGAAAATCATCCGCGACCCCTATTACCCATACCAATATCCCCAGAGCAAGTGAAATTTGTAGAAGGATGACAAATTCTATATGGAATAATACTGGTTCATGAAACGATTCATTACCTAAAGATTAACAAGATTCCAGGTATGCTCCTCAAATTGGATTTTTCGAAAGCTTACCATAAACTTAATTGGACCTTATTAGCTTCAATACTAAAGACCTTTGGCTTTAATGAGCAATGGATCGAATGGGTAATGAACCTGGTCTCTTAGGACTTCTTCTCGATCTTGGTTATTGGAACTCCATCTCAACCATTCTCAACATTAAGTGGGATTCAATAGGGGTACCCCTTATCTCCTTTCATGTTTATCACAATTGTGGAAGGAATTGGACGAATGTTAAAAGATATGCAGAGGAGCAACCAAATTTGGGTGCTTACCCTCGCAAATGGGATGAACCCTCAAACTCATAAACAATTCATAGATGATAATAGGTTAATTGGTCCATGTTCGGTCCAAGAAGCTATATGTATCAAGAAAGGATTAGATATATTTCTGGAGGCCAGTGGGATGGAGATCAATAAAGACAAATCCCAGGTATATTTTTTTAATACTCCAAAATTCACTCGTAGAAATATTCTCCACATTCTGGAATTCACGGAAGGTCACCTCCCATCTAAATATCTCAATGGTCCTTTGGTTTAATCATATATTCAACAAATATAATGGAAGGACCTTCTAGACAAAATCAAGCACAAGCTCGAGCAATGGACATTTAGAGCTCCTAATTTCCCAAGTTGTCTCATTCTGATAAAGTCAGTGTTGCAAGCCATGCCCCTATATCTCTTTTCTATTTTGGTAGCTCCAAAATCAATTCTTAAGAAAATATGAAACATACAGAGAAAATTTCTGTGGGGAGGGGATCAATGGCACCAGAAATGGGCCCTAGTGTAATTGGATACATTATGTATGCCAAAGGAAGTAGTGGGTTTGGGTCTGCGTGACCCGGTAAGAATCAACAGGGTTATGGAGGCCAAACTTTGGTGGTGGTAGATCACCCAATACAGGGAGCCTTCGGCAGTGTTATGGAACCACAAGAATGCTCCAAATGGGCCTGAGCATAATCTCATTAGGTTCATGGATGACATTCTGGACTCTCATATTTGGAAAGTAATGCAACTAAACAGAGGCTTAAATAAAAGGCACAACTTCTGGGATATACGGGATGGCGAGTCAACCTCCTTCTTAAGGAATGTATGGAAACAATTACCCCACCTGGTTGACAAAGAAGATATACAAGACCTAAATATGTATATCCATATATTCCTTCTGGAAAGGGTGCAAAAATTTTGGGAGCCCACATAGGATGACGTGCAATTCCAGAAATCGAAGCCCAAGATCTGGTGGTAGTCATGTGTACCATAAAAGAATCTGGATAAATTTTACAAGGAATTATGTGCTCACAGGATTCCTAATTCGAACGGGCTGGAAAAAGTTCGTTGGGGATACTCCAATACAGGTAACTTTAGTATAGCATAGGCAATGATTCTGCTTACGGAAACCCATAGAATTTCGAAGGAGGAAAAGTGGGAAAAGATGTGGAAGGGGAACCTTTGGCCCAAATTTGTAACCTTTAGCTGGCTATTACTTCGTAGGTGTATCCTAACATGGGAAAATATTCTGAAAAAAGGCATGAAAGGGACCTCCCGATGTTGTCTTTGTTATCATGAATTTGAAACCATTGACCACCTACTGGAAAAATGCACAACAGTACCCTCCCTCTAGGAAATTGGAGAGGAGAAGCTCAGAAAAAGCGTTAGGTTCAGAGGACTTCCATATCTTACCCTGGCAATGTGGCCATCCAAATCCTTTAAAAACAAGCTTCTTAATAGAATTTGGGAATTATTCCCAAGGTTCATGGTTTTGGAAGTATGGAAAGAGTGAAACCGATGAATTTTCGAGGATAAGAACGGGACAATAAAGGAAGTTTGGCAACTAATTGAACTTCACCTTAAAGAAACACTCACTCTCACTCAATGGAAATCATAACATATCAAAGCAAAGATTACTGAATGACAAATACTAAATGACTGGGGTATTTACAGGTTACCAATGAGCATGGGTAGAACGTGTGACCTGGTCGGCCTCCCACAGAGTTCTGACTCATGGCACAGTGCTATGTTAGGCACCTTCAAACTCAACTTTCATGGAGCGACAAAAGGGAATCCTGGCTCGGCTGGGTATGATGGCATCATTTGCACTATAGAAGGAAAGGCGATCAATTTTTTCTATAGAAATATTGGAGAAACCACGAACAATTATGTCGAATTAGAAGGTTTGTGTTATCACCAACCTTGTAGTTTCCTATGTGAGGTGGATCCAAAATGGATGGTAGAGAGACAAGCAACTAAGTAGGTGGAACTAAGAATGCCTCGACTCCCAAATGGATGGTTGTCATGCCAATCGAGGAATTCTTCACTTTATGTTATCTTATCCTAAGACAACAATGGGGAAAACCTAGATCTAATCCCGACAGGAGAGATTAGACCTAGACACCAGATCAGATCAAATAGACATGAGCTATGTAAGGTGTAAGGTAAATGGAAACCCTAGATCTATAGATGACATCACTAGGTGAACCAAGGCTTTGGATTAGGGATTAGGAAGTATGAGGTTTGATCCATGTTGGGACACAGGTGACCTATGAGGTAAATACTAGATCTGGGGTTAAGGTACTAGCAATAGTTGAAGATATCCATTGCCTTGGGAAACATGACCAATGCAATAGAGGTGAGAATGGGATTAGCAATATCTAGTACTGATGGATAGACTCAAAGGAATATATGAAAATTTCAAAGCACTCGAGTCACTAAGAAAAGGTCACAACACAGGAAAAAGAGTCAAAAGAGGAGGTAGCACTAGGGTCGGAGATCGGTGCCTTTCAGATCTAGGGAAATGGAGTCACTTTCTTCCCAGTGTTAGAGGAGGCCCACCTGGGAATTATCCTGATCTACAAACCCAAGAAGGTATTTTCCCAGAAAAATCAAATCAGGGGAAGAAAAGGAAGCATGGAGGATAGCGCTAGGGTTAGGATTATTAATCCTCCCTTGTCCAATTTGGTCATATGTCTAAATTGGGAGTCATGTCTAAATCGGGAGTCCATCCAGTCTGTTTATAGTCATTAACATCATTGGGTCCACTTGGCCTAATTGGGGCACATGTTTCAGTTACTAAAGTGTGGGGAACACTAATTGAGGCTCACTGCCACTGATTGCACTTGATTGCATCAGTTTAGGAGCCTCCTAGACCAATCCCTACAATTTAGGAGCCACTGGGAGTGCCGAAACCAACCATGGTCAGTTCAGTTCAATTGATGACTGGTTAAGCTAAGTTAGGAGTCAGTTACATTCGGTTCTAGTCCTCTACATTCAGTTAGCGCTAGGTTTACTTGACTGAACTCAGGAGAGGTGCATTTCTCACCTACCATAGTTAGTTAGCCTTAGTCAACACTGAATGTAACACTTGAGTTGTGTTTTAGAACTCCGATGAACTCCGGTTATGGTTTAGACAAGGTCAGTTAACTATTGAGTCCTTCGATAGTGATTTAGACAAGTTATTAGTTACCTACAGTCAAGTAGAGTCTAATCAATTCAAATTTCCTCAAGTGGATTCGAATTGCTTGTGGCTATTAAAGCCATTGTACTTCATTGTAATTATCTATCTAATTACTCTTTGATTAATGAAAAGCATTCACAGCTGCAAGCCATTTTTGCACTGTTTCATTCTTCAATAACCGAGTAAATTGTGTGATCTATCTTATGAGTTGTGTGTTTTTCCATAGATATATGTGCTCAATTTAATATGATATCAGAGCCTCGATGGACAAGGCACTTCTCCTCCTCAGATCTCTTGCTAGATCATTTTTTAGCAAAATTGCTCCTTCCATCTCTACACCAGAAGCAGAAGGTTTACCACTTAATACCCCAAGTAAAGGAATTGTTGATCAATATTGATAAACTATGTTGGGTGTGATGAAAACCTGAAATGAGTGAGAGGAGAAGTTGCTGGGATCAGAGAGAGAGACTGCTACTGTCGGGAGATCATCTTTATGTTTTTGGGTTTTACTTTTGGTGCTGATTCTATCTCTAAGGAAGTTGCGGGGTTTTCTCCATTTATGGTTTCCCCAAGGATAAACACTGTGTTCATTGTCTCTTGTGTTTGATTGTTGTGCTTGTTATTCTCTCAGTTAAAGATCCTAATGTAATGCTAGCTTAAATGATAAAAATCTAACACCATATAATGCCAACAAGCATCCAAGTGCCTTTCAATTGATTTGTTTAAATTTGCAAAGAAACTAGGAAACCCTTCAATGTATATTTTTGGCATAGGATGAGGTTCCTCATAGAGTTCAGAGAAGTACAGACGAGATAGAAGTTGCCTTTTAAGCTTGGTTGGATTTTCCTTGATTTCATTGAAAAATTGGATGAATAAATTCGAGTTCATTGTGATTTATGGGATGGGTTCGCTTCTCAGTGGAGTCACATTGTGGATATCTCTACAGGATTTACGGGACTTTCTAAGAACTTAAGATTAATATGTTGGGTACGGTCCTCAGTGGAGTCGCGGGGTGGAGTCGCCAAGTGAACCACATAGGTAATTCATCGAAAAGAGATATGTTGTAGGAGAGGTGAGGTATGCCGAACCAAGGTAGGGCTCTGCCTCCCTGAAAACAATGCTAAAATGTTATCGCCAACCTTGTAGTTTCCTATGTGAGGTGGATCCGGAGCAGATGGTAGAGGGACAAGAAACTAAGGAGGTGGAACCAAGAATGCTTTGACTCTCAAATGTATGGTTGTTGCACCAATTGAGGCAATCTTCACTTTATGTTATCTTAGCCCAAGAAAACAATGGGGGAGACCCAGATATACTCCTGACATGAGAGATCAGACCTAGACACCAGATCATATCAAATTTACATGAGGTACGTAAGGTGTAAGGTAAATGGAAACCCTAGACCTATGGATGACGTCACTAGGTGAAACACGGCTTTGGATTAGGGCTTAGAAAGTATGAGGTTTGATCCAAGTTGGGACACAGGTGACCTATGAGGTAAATACTAGATCTAGGGTTAAAGTACTAGCAATAGGTGAAGATATCCACTGCCTTGGGAAACGTGACCAATGCAGCAAAGGTGAGAACAGGATTGGGTCTATCTAGTATTGATGGATAGACTTGAAGGAAGATATGACAATTTCAAAGCACATGAGTCACCAAGAGAATGTCACAACACAAGAAAAAGAGGCAAAAGAGGGGGTAGCGTTAGGGTTGGAGATCATTGTCTTTCATATCTAGGGCAATGGGGTCACTTTATTACCAGCATTGCAGGAGGCCCACCTGGAAATTATCGCGATCTACAAACCCAAGAAGGTATTTTTCTGAAAAAATCAAATCACGAGAAGAAATGGAAGCATGGAGGATAGCGCTTGGGTTTGGAAGCCATTTTTTTAGATCTAGGGAAAACTGGTCACTTCTAACTCAGTGTTGAGGGATATTCTATGAAGGGTGACCCGATCTACAAAACCCAGAAGCGGTTTTGCCCGAGATCAAGCGGTTTGATCCGTCATATTTTTGGTTTTTTATTATTTTTGGTTTTTTTAAGGTAAAAATGGAAATACATATGCCAATGGATTGAGATCTGGAAGAAAATCACTAACCTGTAGATATTACCTGGAAAACCTTGTAGATTCCTTGATGATGATGATCCCTGCTATCCCGATCAATTTGGGAAGAATTGAATGACTTCCATGTCCAACATTTTGCTACAAGAAACCAATGTGCCCTCTCTCCTGCACAACAAACGTCAACCATATCAAATTTGCTACATCATGAGGAAAAAAGAAATTGCTACAAAAAAATAACAAGACGCAATCATAGATCACAATGATGCTAATGAAAACTCCGTAATACAAGAGAAGCGAATCGAAGCGATTTGAGGAGCCCTTGCAAAAATGCCAAAGTTGAAGTCGCCCTCCTATAGACAAGACAATGATTCTTGAAAAATATATAGATCTCACCAAAATTTATTGAATTCTAGGAAGAAAAAGATTTTCCAATCACCATCTAAGAACACTAGATGAAAAGGAGATCCAAGAATTTCCACAAGAAAAGTTTTTCTATTATCCAAATCTAAGAGCCAAAGACCCTTTACAAATGAGAAGCTCTCTCCTTTAAATAGGAATGAGAGAACCAAAATCTTAACCACTTTTAAAATGGGTGGCTAATATTAAAAGATACAAATGTTCTAATCAATGGTTGAGATGAGCTCAACATACAATACATGGATAAATGACATACTATAATATGAAAACAATGATACAACTCTGGGAACCAATAACTGCTCTGTAAATACATAAAATGACTACATCAGTCTCCAAATCCGAGTGTCCTAAGACTCAGTCATGGCATTGGAGAGTACTATAGTCCATCAATCAAATCATGATCCATCATAAATGCTCATCTCAGCATCTCATATGTAGGGGAACTGGCTGAACAATGTACAGAAATATTAAAAATAGAATATGGTAGCATGGCTAATATATATGTGATAACAGTCTGGTTAATGGTCTGAGTTGTTCTCTGCAACAATATTTGACACCACTAATGGTAGAGGTGGATTCCATGATCATAATCACCATGGCAGGACAAATCCAATAGGGATCGACCTTTTCCAAAATTTATCAGAACTAGAGGTGGGAGATCAGGTTGCACGAGCTTCAATGTTTGATGGACACCAGCCCGACCATCCAGTTCATGCACGTTCGCAGATCTGGGAATAAGGTGGAAAATGCGCTAGTGAACAAAGGGGTGGGTACATGGGTCCCCTTACATGCAGGCTTGCTAGAGGACACATGTGACCCAATTTTATGACAACATTTCATGACATTGGCAGTTGTTGATAGAGGCCATCTGGAAAGGGACCCGGCCGACAGAATGGAAAATACAACCGGTACAGACGACACAAGGAACTGTACTGTGCAAGTGGCTCCCATCGCTCTTGATATATCATCCTTCAACAATGTACGTTTGGGAAAATCATGGAAAAAAATGGAGGTGAGGAGGATATGACAAAGGGCCACTTCAACACAGGGGTAGTTCGACAGGTGTGGATCTCAAGTGATCTACTCACCTTAAATGTGGGTTCATCAGTCTCGTTATGGCTTGTTTCTAGCACAAGGGATTAATGCCCATGTGAGGAAGGAAGGTAGCATTAACGAAGGAAATTATGGAAGTGTAGGATATAGAGTATTGGAAAGGTAAAAGCCGAGGAAGCCCCTAGATCTCCATAGGAATAAATCATGTGGCACATGGGTTGAGGAGGATCCAATTGTGATCAATGGGTATGAAGGAATGAATGCTTGTACCATGGAAAACCTGGAGAAGAGGTTCGGGCATATAAAGATAGGTATGTCCAAATATCCAATGTTGGCCCAAAATTATATAAGTGTTCATCTTCCCAGACTGGGAATTATGTGGTTTCTTCTGCATTATCACAATTGTTAGTTACAATTAGCTGGTGGAATTTATTTCACCTCAGGTACCCTTGTTTTGAGCATAATGGCACCCAGATGGAGAATATACAGTAGGAGAGGATCTGATCAAAGTACAGTGGAAAGGGTTCATTCAGAGGAGGAAAGGACAGAGGAGCAAGGGATGGGGGTGATGGAGGACCTCCCCCATCAGGCCTTTAACTAGGGATACCAGTAACGTGCGAGGACCCCAATGACTATGGAGGATAGAATTACAAATATGGATGTTTCCCTCATAAGGGAAATGTAGTCTCACCAAGGTCATGCGATAGTTGCTAATCCATTCTAGACATTCATAATCCTTCTAACAATAGAGCTTAAACCTCGAGACCAGCTGATTAAAGCTATGATAGAGTCCGTTGCGAGCATCAATCAAAGCTAACAGACCATCCTGGAGGGACCAGGCTCGTTGGAGGATGCGCAAGGAGGATATCTCACTTAGGAAACTATGAATATGGGAGAAGGAGCATCCAGATCCACCAGAGTTATGCCCGCTCCTTGAGCCGAAGGAGGATTGTTGTTTTGGGTAGACATAGTTATGACTTGTTTTATGTTAATTGTGATGCCAGTTGTTTCTAAATATCAAAATCAATATTTTTGCAAAAATTGTAAATCAGAGGGGGGTCTTGTCATTTCAAGGGCCATCATGCCATTGTTTGTATTTATTTTCGAAACCTTATTTTGGGTAGAACTTCAATGATCGAGCTCCCTAATATGGGTCGAGCTGTGATTAGAATGCATACCTCAAGACACTCTGTAACTTTCTTGTTTCTATCTTTGTTTTTTATGACCAGTAATAGAAGGAACCACTACTTACTTACAAACAAACAAAAAACTTATAATAATGAAAAATAAAGAATATTTTTCTTTACTTTCTTAATTATTATTTATATTACTTAAGAATATAAATTGATTTATTAAATTATTTACAAATATTTTTTTATTAAATTTTATTTTTCATTATTCTTAATTTAAAAATAATATTATTTATTTTTATTAAATGTAAATAATTTGAATATATATTTATAAATTAAAAAATATAAATATATTTTACATTGATTGAATATTTAAAAGATAAGAATATCACTATTTAATCATTGTAAAAGAATACAATATAAAACCAGCGTATATCCAAATCCTAGGCTCTATCAAGCGTTGAGAGAGATCAAATATCTCGAGGTACAAACCTCTTCTTAGGTATTGCACTCAATGAACTATCAACTTTGGTGTGTCCTATATATAGCCATTGATTTGATTCAAACCAAAAGACACATCTTTTTATTTAAGCTCCACATATATTATTTTTATTATTAATATTTAATATTATTTATGGCCAGCATATAATATTTTTTATTATTTTTTATTTTGTTAGGAACAAACATTACCACATTTCCCCATACATGGTTTTAAAACCATATGAAAGCCCTCCTACAACCATGAGTTGTTTAAGAGGCCTTGCATATGGTCTTAAAACCATTTGCAATGCCCTCCTAAACCATATACAATAAAACCATGGGTTGTTTAGGAGACCTTGCACAAGGCCCTCCTAAACCACATACAGTAAAACCATGGGTTGTTTAGAAGGCCTTGCACATGGTTTTAAAACCACGTGCAAGGCCAACATTTTTTTGTGGATAATTCATTTCTTTATTTTTTATTATTTTGTTAGGTAGGAACATTACATCTCCCCCATATTGTGTTTTTTTCTCACCCACATATTTTTTTGCTGATAATTAAATTTTTACTTTTTTATTGTTTTGTTAGGTAGGAAGATTACTACATCTGCCCCAGATTATGTTGTTTTCTGGCCTACATTTATTTTGGCCTATAATTAAAAAAATTATTTTTTTAATAATAAAAATAACATTACATAACATTATGTAACATTCCAAGATCTCCCCCATACTGGGCTGTAGAGCGCCTCTCAGCACAATTATAAAATACAATACACTAGCGTAGATCTAAATCTTAGGCTCTATCAAGCGCCGAGAGGGATCGAATCTCTTCTTAGGTATCCATTGATTTGATTCAAACCAAAAGACACATATTTTTATTTAAGGTTCACATATAATATTTTTATTATTAATATTTAATATTATCTATGACTGACATATAATATTTTTTATTATTTTTTATTTTATTAGGAACAAACATTACAACATTTTCCCATACATGGTTTTAAACCACATGCAAGGCCCTCCTAAAACCATGGGTTGTTTAGAAGGCCTTGCACATGGTCTTAAAACCATTTGCAAGGCCCTCCTAAACCATGTACAATAAAACCATGGGTTGTTTAGGAGGCCCTACACATGGTTTTAAAACCATGTGCAAGGCCCTCCTAAACTATGTACAATAAAACCATGGGTTGTTTAGAAGAACTTGCACATGGTTTGAAAACCATGTTCACATAGTTTTAAAACCATGCACATGGTTTTAAAACCATGCACATGGTTTATGTGCAAGGCCAACTTTTTTTTGAGAATAATTCAATTTTTTATTTTTTATTATTTTGTTAGATAGGAACATTCCAACATCTCCCCCATATTGTGTGTTTTCGTGACCCACATTTTTTTTACGGATAATTAAATTTTTACTTTTTTATTGTTTTGTTAGGTAGGAAGATTACAACATCTCCCCCATATTAGGTTGTTCTTTTGGCCGACATTTATTTTGGCCTATAATTAAAATAATAAAAAAATTATTAATAAAAATAACGTTACGTAACGTTACAAGATCTCCCCCATACTGGGCTGCAGAGCGCCTCTCGGCGCAATAATAAATCAAATATTATTGTTATTTTTTAAAATATTAAACTTATTTTAAAAAACATTTCTAAAATATAAAAAATTTAACTTATTTTTTATGTTTTGAAATGTTTTTTTCCCAAGGAAAAAAACATAATTTTAATACTAAAAAACAAAATTCATTTTGTAGCCTTTTCAGTATCTGAGCTTTTCAACCCTGTAATAAAAAGTTCCAAAATGATGGTGCTTCTTCAACTTTCACATATACAAAAATTGTGTCCAAAAAATTTATGTTGCAGGGAGCATATCCAAAAATATCTAGAATAGATTTCAATCACTTTGTCGGGTATATTATTTTCGACTGTTTCCAAAAAAGCGTGTATATTACCTATATGGTAGTATTGGTGGGCTATGTTCATGTGTTAAAAGTCGGATTAGTCCATCTATGAAGGGCATGTGGTAGTATTTAAAACAAGTATAATTATTGTACTCACTAATTTTCTATTGACCATGGGGAATGTTTAGTCCTAGATTTACAAGTTGGTTTGCTTCTCTGTTTCATTCCCTATAAACATGTCAACAAGATAAGGAATCAAAATCCTCCAGATGTCTCAAAAATTCAACAAGAAAATCAATTAAGAAAATATTGTGACAACTTTGAACCTTGTTTATCCAATTTATTACAATCATCAAATCTCTGAAAATATGATGGTGTGTGCAATTTTTTCAAGAGCAAAATTAATCAAAAGTTTTAGAGTTGTAAGTTCTGTGAAATTTTTTTGACCCCTGCAAAGACCCGTTTGGATATGAAAATAGTGTGAATCGGAAAGGTATAGGGTGGAACCTCCACGATAATCATGGTTTTGAGAGGCTCCATCAAAGAATTCCCAAGGCCTATCCTTATGGATCTCTTCCTCGAGGAAAATTCTAATCACGAGGGTGTCCTTTTGTTGTAGGTAGTAAGCGAGGATGTCACTGCATTATAACCCAATGATTTACATAATCGAGGGGATACTCTGAAAATTTTCTTTATTTCTTTCAACTAGATACCCCATATTGCAAGAAGGGGCAGATCCCGAAAGGGGATTGAGGCAATGTTTGAAGACCAATATTTATAAGTCTCCTCAACGAAGGTACCCTGCAAATCAAGGATGAATCCTAGTCTCCTCTTTAACTTAGTCCAGATGTTTGTGGAAAAAATATAGATGATCAATGGATGTGGGATTATTTATTCACTTTTTTTTGCACACAACAAACCACCCTAGCCCAGCAAGGCTTCAAAGTTTCATTCTATCCCAGATTGAGATCTTACCCACCAGGGTGCACCACATGAAACGTTTTTATTTTGGGGGGCACTTTGCTTTCCAAATGCTTTTCCACCACCAGCAGTCATCATGGGGTTGAGATTCATCTGTCATTTTTCTGTATCCCAGCTTTAGGGAGTATATCCCATTCTTTGCAATTTCCCAAATCAGCTTATCAGGGTCAACTAAGAGTTTGATTAAATTGGCTCTGAGAGAAAAGAGATAGGTTCCAATCCGCCTCATGATGGATTGGAAGGCCTATATCATCATCTCCTTTCCATCGTTGCTGCCATATCATGATGGTCACTAGGTCAACAACCTTATTGAAATAAATAATACCCTGCTTGTGCAGGAGTCGAGTGAGTCTTTGGCGAAGGATGTGATTATTATAACTCTCTGGCCAAGGGTTGGAGCCAATATGAACCTGAGTACCATTTCCAAGTTTCCATGCCATTCATTCTTCAATGAGCGGTAAAGAGGCAATCACATCTTTCCAAGTGATAGAGATTCCCTTTTTTCATATGGTAGGTATTTTGAACCAATCCAGAATCAAGTATGTGGTGATATATTTATGATGAATAACCTCGACCCATAAGCTATTGGTAGTTAAGAGTCTCCATCCTAAATTCGCCTCTAGGGCTTTGGAAAAGAGAAAAAAATTCTTGATGCCCCATCCCCCCCCCCCCCCCCCCCCCTCGATATTTTGGTTGGGAAAGTATTTCCCAATTTATCCATGAGTGACATTATGCTCATTTTTTACGGACCACAGGAACCTGTAACACAATTTTATGAATTTAATTAGGATGCCATTGGGAATCCAGGAAAGAGACATCCAATACATTGAAATATCTTCTAGAAGTGATTTTACTAGGACCAAGAGTCCCACTCTTGACAACCACCTGTGAAACCATATGTTTATCCCTTTCTCCAGCTTTCAAATCAATCAGTCATCCATTTTGTAACAATTTGGTTTTAGTATAAGTCTGATTATTTGAGACCCTCATCCAAAATCTTCAAGATAAAATGGAAGAGGGTAGAGTACATGTGGATTTCAAGATCCTCCATAATCACAGGGGTGATATTGGATTTATTTATATTTACCACCATATCAGTGGCCTTTTCAAAGAGTTTCAGTATTTCAACACGGTTTTCGGTATCCGTCTTTGATCCATCATAGAAAAGTAGGATATCATTGATGAAGAGGAGGTGAGTGATGTTCAGCAAGTTTGAAATTTTTAGTTCATCAAAATTCCCCATTCTATTGGCATTCAGGATAGCTTTGTTAAGACCGTTTGCAACCAATGGGAAAAGGAGGGGGGAGAGAGGGAACTTGTGACGTAGGCCCCACTCAACCTTGAAGAAATGGATATCAAACCCATTGATGAGCACTACAAAATATGTCAATGTGATACAACCCATCACCCACTTTATAAACAAATATTTGAACCCCACATGTGTCATGAGAAGTTGCAGGTAGAGCCAACTGACTCTATTAAAAGACTTGGATAGGTCGATATTTAAAACAACACATTCAAATTTTTGGTTTTGATGGAGTGGAGTCCTTCCTACGCAAAACCAATTACTTCATGAATCCGATGTCCTTACCGAACTATTCCTGAGATATCACCTTTGAGAAACCCTTCTTCAATATTCTTGCAATAATTTTTTCTACCACTTTGTAAGTGATATTGTAGAGGGAGATCGGCCTAAAGTCCTCCAAAGTAGTAGGATGGTCTCTTCAAGATGAGAGAAATGAAGGTTTAGTTGATAGGTGGGTGTATGAACCCCTTGGCTCTAGATTCTTTAGCAAGGAGAAACAAATATGGGTCAATGATGTCATAAAAATCCAAGAGGAATTCCATAGTCCAACCATCAGGACTTGGACATTTATATTTTTGTAAGTTATGGAGGAAAACCTTGAGCTCTTCTTATAAGAGATCTAGGTAGTCTTCTGGAGGAATGAGGCCAGGGAAAAATTGGGCCATCTGAATGACATTGACAATAGTGGCCTTATTTTCCTCCTTGAAAAGACACTAAAAATGTGAGATGCTCAAATTTGAAAGCTCTTCAAATGAAGAGAAAAAACCATTCTAATTGTTTCTCAATTCCCAGATAATGTTTTGATTTTTCCTTCCCTTGGAAAAGCATTAGAAAAATTTAGTGTTGTCATCACCACATTCAATCCATATCACTCTACTTTTAAGTCTCTAAAATTCCTTTTGATATTTTAACAAAAAAAAATTTACACTCTAGGAGTCCAAGTTGCTCCTTGGTGTCTTGTGTGAGCAAATCCCCTCCCTCAGAGTCCTGAATTCTCTGGATTTCCATCTCCACCAGATTTAGCCGTTGTTTTTACCTTTTCCACTTGAGATAATCTCATTCCTGGATGATTCCTTTATTCTTGATTAATTTTACACAAAGTTCATAACAGCATGATCCCCCCTCTCATCCCGGTAGGGGATTCAATTTCTTTGTATGATTTCCCTCACCTCCTCCTCTTTAAACCACCTAAAATAGAATTTTAAATATATGGGAGGATTTTTAAAGTTCCCTAATAGTTCAAGGAAATTAGACAGATGATATGACTCCCCACCTGAATCCACCCATTGTCTGATTCTTAAATTTTCCTCAAAAATTGACTCAAATATGAGAAAATGATACAACCTCTAAGCAAATCTCCTTTCCCCAGTTCTCTTATTCATTCAATTTAGCCTTAGGTTTACCAGGGAAACCTCCAAAACCTTGGATTCCTAGATGAGTTGTGAAAAATAGTCTGCGAGAAGATCCACTCTAGCTCTAGGTCTCCAGATTTCATGAGTTTCCATGGTGAAGTTCATATCCCCCCCCCCCCTAGAATCAGATTATCACATTTGAAGAGAGACTTTTTTTGAACAAATATGATAAGGGGATGTGGTCCTCATAGGGAAAATATATTTTGATGGTAGTGAAGTATTTTTCAAGTCTGTGTGAAGAATTCCAAACCCAGTCTGAAGCTGAAACCCAAGAGTTTTTTACAATCATTTTCTTTGGATTCAAACCAATTATCACACCCCCAGAGTGCCCTCTAGCATCCATGTCCATGAAATCATAAATTTTGAAGTTTGTTTTCATAAAAGGGGAAACCCCTTCTTCAGGACCTAGGGTTCCTTGGAGAAGTAAGATGTCGGATTTATTCAGAGAGATCAACCTTCATAATGCAATTTTTGGGGAGGTACTAGCCAAACCCATGCAAATGAATGAGAGGAGTTTCATTAGGAAACTCCATCTATGGTTTTCGCTAGTCTAAGTGCCTCAAAAATAGATTTTTGTTTATCGTATGTCAGTTCCTTTAGAGCTCGTGACTGAGTTGAGGAGAGATGGGATGGTCTTCCACTTTCTTTTCCTTTAGAGGCCAGTATTTGGTTCTTCCCTTGTCCTTGGCTATGGTGGTTGGATTCCATCGAGGCAGAGACGTCTCTCGATCTTAGATGAAATATTATGTTTGAGTTTAATGCGTCATTTGTAGAGGCCTAGTATGAAGAAGAGGAAGGTATGGGTGGAAGAGTAGTATGAGTAACCCCACCATGGTGGTCCAAAAATGCTTTCTGTGAAAGATTGGGAGGGGCTGCAGACAAGGGAAGTGACTCCGCAAGGGTTTTTTGTTCAAAACAAAATAAATCATTCCAAAGTAGAAATTATGTTTTAGGAGATCATATTTCTTACCCGATCAGGATTTTTTATCCTTCATAGGGTGATGGAGAGTCTGATCCTCAGTATCCATAAGTCCTGGTGGAGTAGAAAATGGTTCGCTCATTTGAGGCATTGTTCCTTATGTCCCTTCCAATACAACCCTGGTGAAATCACCTTGTTCTTGCAAGTTTACTTCATTCTAATTCTCCCCCTCTCTTCTCCTTGCCTTTTGTGGTACCTTGTTCTTTTCTTCAAATCCATCTTCCACCGATAATATTTTTAGTCAATCAGCAACCCTGTTGAATGGAAGATTGCAGAATCAGACGATGTGTCCACATT
This sequence comes from Pseudotsuga menziesii, assembly GCA_001517045.1. Taxonomy (NCBI): domain Eukaryota; kingdom Viridiplantae; phylum Streptophyta; class Pinopsida; order Pinales; family Pinaceae; genus Pseudotsuga; species Pseudotsuga menziesii. Next base: position 688,250 of record LPNX010175977.1, on the reverse strand, counting down.
CATGGCATCAGTGACAACGGAAAGGGAATCGTTCATAGTCCAACCTCTACATGCACCTTCCATGTCCCCATATGAGGTATAACTCTTCTCTCAGACCTGTCCTAATATTTAGGGAGACAAGAATCCAAGAAACTGTCATGTGTCACAATCTGGTGAAGGTCATGTATGCATCAATAAACACCCCCAGCGCATTACCAATGTCCCTAAACGAGTCCCAGTTCCAGAATTCCCAAGGAATTCCTAGAAATCTTACCCAGACATGAATAACATCAAACCTTTCACATTCAACATCAAACATCGGGGTCCAATTCTTAAAAATAATGGACATTGATCCCATAATCCAATGGTTTTGTAGTATAATGCATGTGTCCTCCTTTTTCCTGAACTTGAAAAAAAACCAATGCTTGGAAATAAATAGGGTTTTTGGTGTGTATTTGAGTCATTCCACCCAATTATCGAAGTCCCATTTCACAAGTCATTCCAAGCTAGGGAAATTCCCTCTGGCTCTTCTAACCATCGTTGTTTCTTCCATTTTATAAGGACTGAGCTCCAAAGACATTTTTTCACAAACCAAATTTAGGGGTTCTTGCATGGTCTTTAGACACTTACTCATTTTCTTCCTTTGAGTCGTTCCTCCCTACGTGTTCTACCTAATCCTTTCTTCTGAACTATCTCCTTCTGCTCCTTTATCCTATTCTTGCTCTATGGGGCTACAAGGAGGAATGGAGGGAGCATTTTTTGAGTAGTGAATATGGAAGTGGAGGAAGGCATTCAATTATGACTGGGTATGGTATGGGAGAGACGTAGTGTCATACCCTGCAGAGAAATACAGTATTCCTCTACTTTGTTTATAATTGTTGTTGTTGGAAAAGGATGGAGTGGCCCATAGAGGACCAACTCCAGTATCTAATTTTATAAATAATGGTTTCAGGATGTGTTTAGTTTGAAAAAAATGATTGGTCTCTTTTTTTAGAGAACCTAGCCAAATAGGATCGTTTATTATTTATTTATTTTTAACCGTGGGAACAACAACCTCCCAAGAATATATTCAACAACCCGCAAGTTAGATATACCAATAAATTGTGACTTAGCAGGGGTCAAGACATCCTGAATCCCACTGAGGTGATCCTCTATGCCATGAACAAAGAAAGAATGCAGCTCTTTCTCGAGTTTTTGATTTTCCGTTTTGTTGTCTCCCTAAACAAAGGATGGTAGAGAACAATTCTCGTAGCTTGTAGGATTTTGATGTTATGTGTAGAAAGTGAGGGTAGTTTTGATTATCATCTTTGAGAGAAAGTGTGGGGCGCTTCCCTTTTTTTTTTTTTCTCGATCGCACCTTTGTGGAGAAAGAGAAGGGGCGCTACTCATTTGCATATGTTTTTCTTGTAGTATGGACCCGTAATTTTTACGTAGATGTGAAGGGTTGGAGTTTTAAATATTACTTGATTACTATTAAGAGGAGTAGCCTCTCAATGAGAGAGTAAATGATGTGCACCTTCAGTGATTGTTAAGTCATCACTTAAATATGATTCTCCAAACGTTGTTTTTGTAGAGTCCAAGTAGGGAGGAATTTTATAAAAGGATTTTTATTGGATGGTTCTTAATTTGGGTTTAAGTTGAATAATATTTAATTTGAGATAATTATACCTACAAATGAATTAATTTTTCCAAAAGTTAATTGGAACATTAAATTAAAGGAAAAGGTGAGTCAATAACTTACCTTAATATGATATTGAAACAACATCTCTCTAAACTTCAGAGAAAGATGAAAAGCTAAAAACTAACTTGGTCACAAAGTCAAGTCAAGTCAGAGTTGAGAATAAAGTGTGGTCCTAGATAGAGTTAATTGATAGTATTAAGCATTCCAATAATTAACGCTATTATTAAAAGTAGATTGATTATTTAATTACAGTGTTAGTTGGTTGATCCTAACTCATTGTGAAATTAAGTATGATACTTATGGAGATAAGTTTATTGTTATACTTCAAAATTAGAAGCTAATACTAAAACCCTTACATCTTTTATCTAGAGTAAATACTTTCCCTAGTGGACTCATGCCCAGCTCAAGGGTTGCCTCCTGACAAGAAAACATACGTCAACAGAGAGACAATTGGATGGGTGGAAAGTCGAAGTCAAGTTTTTAGTCACTTTTTCTTATGCAAGTCTTAAAAGATAAGTGTGTCCATCGAGTTATTATTTATTGTCAAAATATTTATAAAGATTCTGTTTTGATTATGTTGGATTTAATCAATTGATGTTTGAATGGTCTCTAATTTTATCTAAGTTTCCTTAACTCTTTACTCTAGTTTTCATGGTTGTGAGGTGCTCATAAGAATTGTTGAAATGATCATAATCTCTAATTAATAAGAATGTTTCTTTCATACTATTTAGTTGAGACAGCTACTCCATATTGCCTATGGATGTTTTAGAAGTTAAAGTAAATATGAAAGAATGATGAATTAATGGTATATTATAGTAATTACATTTAAATGTAAGGTAATGAAAAGCTACTTTCTTGAACCACTTTAAAATTTGAATTTACTAGAGTTTAGAGAGCAAGCTACTATAGTGCAAACATGCAAGACTCATGATATGGTGTATACTCCATCCTATCACATGAACAAATGCAATCTCAAATTATGATAACATCATGATTCAATAACCTTGTATGTAGATGACACATCAAGATATCACATGCAGCAACTACTGCAGGGGACACTTGGCGAGGGAGTTTTGTAATATGCATAGGAGAGGCTGAGTCGGTCTCTCTTCATGTTGGAGTTAAATTCCCGGGGTGGAGGGAATTAATCCAACCCCTCAAGCAATTGTTATGTCTTATCATTGTGATGATCCGCAGAGGTTAATGGTGCCTTAGCGAGGTTGACTGAACAACTCCCACTCACGCGTGCATGTATAGGGTTTAAGGAGGCTCACGAGGGAGAAAATGGAACTCATTCACCTTAAGGAAGCTGAATTGATTATTTTATTAGTGTTGTTAGTTTTCTCCTTTGTCAACAAGTTGTCAAAGAGCAAGTAGACATGCCATGGCAGAGAGGTACACCAAGGTGAGGTAGCACTAGGCATGGTGGTGATAAGTGAAAGGTAAACCTGGGAGCTTCATATGGTTATGTTGCACAGCTCTCAATGCCTATGAGGTGTATGATAGACGACTAGGAGTCCCGTGCTGTATTCAAGCACCTGGCCTCAAGGAGAAATGGGGGTAGAATTAACCACAACTAGATGATCAAGAACATGATGGGTATGCTAATGGTCGATTTGAAAAATAAATGGAGTGGAGCTAGGGAGACGGTACAAAGTATAAAGGACTTGCTTGACTCAAACTAACGAGCAATTTCACAACTTGGAGGCCAAATTCAGTTGGGGCACTAAACCATTTATCGTGGTGCTGAGGAGATGGTTGGTAGTGGGAACATGTAACAACATGGTATGGTCAATGAGACACCCGCAGTGACAAAGAGTTGTGTCCCCTAATCGGGATAACCAGGACAACACCCAGCTCAGAACGTCAGTGACAACTAGCCCCCAGCTGGTGAAAAGGGTTCGTGAGGAACCTGATAGTGAGAGAGCTTCACGACCTCTTTCAAGTTGCAACCGACCATCTAGGCCCACCATACGCATGATGATGAATATGGACCTAGCCCCATTATAGAGGAAATGTCAGAAGAAATAGATGGGGACGCTACCACCTAAACTCTCCATGGTCGTCCGTGGTTCTCTCTGTGCCTTTCAGTTTTTTTTCTTTCACTGGTCTATAGATACTTTGTCTTTATGTCAATTAACAGTTTAAATTTTCTATTTTGTAATATTTCAATTGGAAGGTACAACTCTGGGAAGGTTTCCCTTTTATTTTTGAAAAATATGAATAAGAGTTTTGGTTTTTCTAAACGACTGGGCAGGTGACCAAATAGTCTCAGGACCCTGTAAATTGACACATGTTCTTATGTATATTGTATTTGGTTACCTCTGTTAATATGAATTGGTTCCTGTAGCTTACAGGAAAAAAAAACACCATGAGTCAATAAGTTATTGGATTAAATGTTTTTAAACTTTGTATGGGGTACTAACTTGATGTTAAAGTCATTGTTGCAAAGATTTTCAACATATAAGTTGGGTAGGCATTAAAGATTGATTAATGTTATTATGCCTTTTCAAATAGAATCCATGTTCTACTTATGTTATATTTATACAACTAGATAGAATGTAGTGAAAATATTATATAAAGTAGTTGAAGGTGTATTTAGTGTAAAAGATTGTTAAAGTTAGGGTGTAACCTTACCTCGAAGATGCTTTAAAAGTGCAAACATAATTGTTTGACAAGGATTTAAGTGAATAGCTTAATAGGTGAGGATTATGTTGTTAATTGAAAAGTTAAGTGAATAGCTTGAATCTCCCAGAGGTTAAAATATGGCCTCTTACAGTGACGGTTTTGAAAACATTCCATGGTAAATGATACTGGATAGAATATGAATGTATCTTAGCAATGGACTGTCATGTCGTGTAAATAACGGTACTTGCATTCTAAGTTTGTATGGACGAATTAAAAAAAAAATATTGCCCCACCTCTCTAAATGTTACTTGTGAATTTCAAGTATGTTACATCGATCACTAACTTAATTCCTCAATGTTTTTATTTAACATTTGATAATATATTTAATGAAAAACTTGGTTAATCTAAATAACATTTACATATTACTTTATATTTTAAATTTAGATATTAAATATAAATTTGCTAATATGGAAATTAAAACTTATTTTAAAAAGTATTTTTTTTTAATTTTATTATTTTAAAAAGTGTTTTTAAAAAATTAATTAGTTATTTTATATGGTTCTCATTTTTAAACCACGAACATATAAATAGCATTTAATTAAATGATAAATAGTATTTAATTAAATGAATCATGCCTGTTCATTAGCTTTAATTAAATGAATTATTGCTTTTATATGTGGGATTAGGGGTATTAACCTCTTCAATGATTATGTGGATACCAACTTTAATTAAATGAATTATTGCTTTTATATGTGGGATTAGGGATACCAATAATAAAATAAAACACAAAAAACACTATCCACGTGCTTTGACTGCACTTGGAGCCGAAGGTTACTTTGATGGAGCATCTAATCAATCCTATTGTGGTTGTGGTATGGAAATTGGTCTCAATAAAGACCATTACTTTAAAATTAGGATGGGTGGTGGTCAAGGCTCCAATACAAAGGTTGAGCTTCTTAGCCTTTTTCTTCTTCTCAAATATGCCACTCTACTAGGAATTTTAGATCTTAGTATCTTTGGAGACTCTAAATTACTAATCAATTGGATGAATGGTCTATTAAATATATAGGTGCTTGCTCTTAACCATTGGTGCCAGAAAGTCAAATATTTAAGCAAATATTTTAGTAAAATCTCCTTCAGCCATATCTCAAGAATTTACAAGACAAGGGCAGATCCACTCTCTAAAAGTGCAATTTCTCTCAAATTTGGTATTCTAAAAGTTTAAGAATATCTAGAAGGCAGCCTAATATATGATGGAGAAGCAAATCTCATAGATTTGATATAATTTATGATAAGAATACCAGTAGTTTTTTTATAGATGTAGATACTATTAATGCTTATTTTATATAAAAGACTTTGCATTATTTGCTTGTTTAGAGATTTAAACTCTAGCCTGTTTGTATGGAATCGGACTACAAGGGAGATATGCTACTGTAAAAAATTTCTTTGATTTTTATTATAGCAAGAAAAATGAATTTTTTTGTGAAAAAAAAAGATTAAATAAATCATTGTTTTATATTATTATTGTTTTTTGTTTTTGTCTTAAGCATAGTATTTAGTTATAATTGTTTTTTTTGTTTTATAATAATAATAACAAAATTTATTTTTTAATTATAATTTATACTATTTAAGCATATAAATTAATCTATTAAATTATTTACAAATATTTTTTATTAAAATTTTATTTCTCATTATTCTTAATTTAAAAATAATATTATTTGTTTTTATTAAATATGAATAATCTAAAAATATATTTATAAATTAAAAAATATAAATATATTGTATAGTGATTCTATATTTAAAAGATAATAATATCACTATTTAAACATTTTAAGAAAATACAATATAAAATTATAAAATACAATACATAATAAATCAAATATTATTGTTATTTTTTTAAATATTAAACTTATTTTAAAAACATTTCTAAAACATAAAAATTTATTATTATTTTTTATGTTTTTTTATTTTTTTTATGTTTTTTTTCTAAGGAAAAAAACATAATTTTACTACCAAAAAACAAAATTTCATTTTGTAGAAGAATTTTGCAGTCTTTCTAGTATCTAAGCTTTCCAGCCCTGTGATAAAAAGTTCCAAAATGATGGTGCTTCTTTGACTTTCACATATACAAAAAATGTGTCCAAAAAATTTATGTTGTAGAGAGCATATCGAAAAATCATCTAGAATAGATTTCAATCGCTTTGTCGGGCATATTCTTTTCGACTATAGCCAAAAAAATGTGTATATTACTTATGTAGTATTTGTGGGCTCTTTTCCTTTGTTGAAAGTCGGATTAGTCGATATGTGAAGGGCATGTGGTAGTATTCAAAACAAGTATCATTATTTTACTCACCAATTTTCCATTGACCATGGGGGATGTTTAGTCCTAGCTTTGAAATTCAATCAGCTTCTTTGTTTTGTTTCCTGTAAACATGTCGAAAAGAGAAGGAATCAAAATCCTCCAGATGTCTCGAAAATTCAACAAGAAAAGCATTTAGGAGAATGTTGTGATAGCTTTGAACCTTGTTTATCCAGTTTATTACAATCATCGAATCTCCAAAAATATGAAGGTGTGTGCAATTTTTTTCATGAGCAAAACAAATCAAAAGTTTTAGAGATGCAAGTTCTGAGAAATTGTTTGAACCCCTATCAAGACTCATTTGGATATGCAAATAGTGCAAATCGGAAAGGTACATGGTGGTGCCTCCACCACTATCATGGTTTTGATAGGCTTCGTCAAAGAACGCCCAAGGCCTATCCAGGTGGATTTCTTCCTTAGGAAAAATTCTAATTATGGGGTTGTCCTTCTGATGTGGGTAGTAAGAGAGGATGTCAGTGCATTGTGTCCCAGACTCCCAATGATTTCGGAAATAGAGGGGATATTCTGAAAAGTTGATTTATTTCTTACCAACTAGATGCCCCATATTGGAAGAAGGGGAAGAGCCTGAAAGGGGGTTGAAGCCATGTTTGAAGACCAAGATTTCCAAGCCTCCTCAACTGAGGTACCCTATGAATCAAGGATGAATCCTAGTCTCCTCTTTAACTCAATTCAGACATTTGTAGAAAAAACGCAGGTGATAAACAGATGTAGGATTGTTTCTTCACTTTTTTTGCACATAACACACTACCCTGGCCCGGCAAGACTTCAGAGTTGCATTCTATCTCGGATTGGGATCTTACCCACCAGCATGCACCACATGAAAATTTTTGCTTTTTGTGGGCACTTTTTTTCCAAATGATTTTCCACCACTAATAGTCATCATGGTGTTGAGCTTCATCTGTCAATTTTTTGTATCTCAGCTTCGGGGAGTATATCCCATTCTTTGCAGTCATCCAAATCATCTCATCAGGGTCAGTAGAGAGTCTGATGAAATTGGCTCTGATAGAAAAGAGATAGGTGTTCCAATATACCTCATGATGGACTAGAATTTCTATATCATCAGTGCCTTTCCAGCCCTACTACCATATCATGGAGTTCAATGGGTTAGAAATTTTATTTAAATGAAGAATACCCTGCTTGTGTAGGAGTCGAGTGACTGGTTGGGGAAGGATATGATTATTCTAACTCCTTGGCCAGGGGTTGGAGCAAATAAAAACCTGAGTACCATTTCCAATTTTCCATGCCAATCCTCCTTCAATGAGTGGTAAATAGGAAATCACAGCTATCCATATGATAGATATTCCCTTTTTGCATAATGGTATGTATTCTGAACCAATCCAGAATCGAGTCTAGGGAAATATATCTATGATGAAGAAACTCAGTCCATAAGCTATTGGTAGTTAAGAGTCTCCATCCTCACTTTGCTGCTATGGATTTGACAAAGAGAAAAAAATTCTTTAAGCCCCATCCCTCCTAATATTTTAGTTGGGAAATTCTTTCCCATTTTACCCATGAAGTGACATTATGCTCATTTTTTTCGGACCACAGGAACCTATAGAAAAAATTTCTAAATTTGACTAGGACCCCCTTGGGAATATAGCAAAGAGACATCCAGTACACCAGAATACATTCTAGAAATTCTTATAACATGACCAAGCGTCTCGCTCTCGACAGCCACCTATGACACCATATGTTTATCCTTTTTCTCTAGCTTCCAGATTAGCCAATGTCAGTCCTCCGCTTTGTAAAAATTTGGGTTTACTATAAATCCCAAGTATTTGAGACCCTTAACCAAAAATTAAAACTAAAAGGGAAGAGGATAGATTACTTGTGTATTTCAAGATCCTCCGTAATCATAGGGGTGAGAGTAGATTTATTTAGATTTACCACCATACCAGTGGCCTTTTCAAAGAGTTTCATTATTTCAGCAACATTTTCAGCATCCCTCTCTAATCCATCAAATAAAAGTAGGATACCATCAACAAAGAAGAGGTGAGTGATGCTAAGAAAGATCAAAAAAATGTGTCCAGCAAAATTTCCCATTGTCTTGGCATTCAAGATAGCTCTGCTAAGACCTTATGCAATGAAACAGAATAGGAGAGGGGAGAGAGGGAACTTGTGATGTAGATCCCTATCAACATTGAATAAATGGGAAGCAGACTCGTTTATGAGAACTGCAAAATATTTTTATGTGATACAACTCATGACCCACATTATTTAAACATATATCTAAACTCCTTATGCATCATGAGAAATAGCAGGTAGAGCCAATTGTCTTTATCGAAATCCTTGGACAGGTCGATTTTTAAAACAACACTTTCAAATTTTTTATTTTGATGGAGTGGAGTCCTTCCTATGAACCACCCAATTGCTTCATGAATCTGATGTCCTTCCAAGAATCCAAACTATTCCTGTGATATCACCTTTGACAAAAAATTCTTCAATCTTCTGGAAATAATTCTTGCTACCACTTTGTAAGTGATATTGCAAAGGGAGATCATCCTAAAGTCCTCCAAAGTAGTAGGATGGTCTATTCTGTATGAGAGAAATGAATGTTGAGTTGAGTAGTGGGTGTATGAAACCCATAGATCTATATTCTTCAGCAAGGAGAAGCAGATATGGCTAATTCATTTCTTTATTTTTTATTATTTTGTTAGGTAGGAACATTACATCTCCCCCATATTGTGTTTTTTTCTCACCCACAAATTTTTTTGCAGATAATTAAATTTTTACTTTTTTATTGTTTTGTTAGGTAGGAAGATTACAACATCTACCCCAGATTAGGTTGTTTTTTGGCCTACATTTATTTTGGCCTATAATTAAAAAAATTATTTTTTATTAATAAAAATAGCATTACTTAACATTACATAACTCCCATGACTTAACGTTACATGACTCCCATTTGAATCAATTTCTCTTGCTCCTTGATTAAGGACTAGTAAAAGGAATCAAGTGAAGGAATTTTCCAACCGGGGAAGCCTTCCTGCTTGGAATGAAATATAGAAACAAATACATAATACTCAGAGCCGAGTTTGCTAAGAATGGAGAGGAAATTTCGCTCATACTTCCTTTCTATTCGGCACTGTCTGCATTGAAGTGCAAGAGAATTGAATTTAGTAAATAATTGCTTAATAGTCTCAAAACCATTGGGATGTAAGGCTACCAACTCATTCTCCAAGAGGTGTCCTCGAAGCTCATCTTGTTTTCCAAACAAGTTCTCAAGATTCTCCCAGGATTCTCTAGGTGTCCTCAAACCTTCAAGGTGGAAGAGGATATCTCTAGGTATATGAGTGCATAGATAACTGAAAGATTCATATAAGCGGTTCATAAACTTATTCTTCTCAACTGGCTAATGGGGCTCAACCTCCCTTCCAAGTACTATCCTGAAGTATCCCTTGTTGCACAAGGAAACCTGCATATCATCCCTCCAATCAAGATAATTGGAGGTTGTAAGGATCTGAGGAGTAGAAGGTAGAGAATCCATAATTCTCCGACTGAAACATCACAAAACTTCACACAAGCTATGTAGTACCTGTAGATTTTCACTGCAAAACATTCGAACTATGTTAGAATCATGATTTTCCTCTCGACATGAACATATTTTCAGGTTCCTTCAAGCCCGCACCACTACTTTGAATAAGTTCATGGTTTGCAAATCAAGATTAGGGACTTCTGTGGAAACCCAACTGCTTCTGATGTTCAATGGAGAGAAACCCACATGAATCCTACTTGAAATGGATCTGATACCATGTTAAAATTGTTGTGCCATTTAGATCTTCAAGCAATGAGTCCAAAATTATTATTGTAGTAAAATGAGAATGAAGATACATACTGAACAAAACAAACCACGCCGGAAACGAATGAGTATAGCTCAGGTAATTACAGTATCATTGTCATTAATTAATCCAGTGTTACAATAGTGTTACATAAGGAAGAATTCGAATCAATTAGGGATGAATTCGAATCTACCAATTGGATGTGACTGTACCTAACTGACTAGCTAACTCAAGATGTCTCAATCAATATCGGAGTCCAAATGGTTAACTCTAGATGTGTAAACAACTCACATAATCAGTAATAAACAGTTAACTCGGTCTAACTGAAGTGGTAGGTGAGAAAAGGTGCCTTATCGACATGCATCCATGCATTAGACATGCATAACTAGCACTAACTGAACTGATTGTGATCTAACTTAATGTAACTGAAAACTAACTTAACTAGTTCCAACTCCAACTAAGTGATGGAGGTTGTGTCGAGACCCCCAGTGTCTCCTAAAATGTAGGGATTGGTCTAGGAGGTGCCTAAACTTATGCATGCAAGTGCATTCAATGTCATTTAACCTCTAGAAGTGTTCCCCACACTCTAGTAAATGGTACATGTGGCCCCATTAGGCTAAGTGGACCCAATTAATTAATTAAAGCTCCTAAGTTAGGCTAAATAATCTAATAGATAGTACGGTTAAGAGAGGATTTATAATCGTAACAATAAAGGCACACCATGGATCAAATCAATGGAATGATTGACCTAACAATGTACTGGAACCCCAACAGGTGTGGTGAACATGTCTTTGTATGCTTATACAATCTTGTCCACTTGTTTCTGCTGCATAGAGGGGTTCTGTGTGGAGGTGGTAGATGTTGTCGTGGTCTTTTGTTCACGCTCAGAACGAACCAGGAAGAGTACGAATGTTCCTGTCTCGAAGATTACCTTTATGCATTGCTTCGTTGTGATGAGAGACACTGCAGTAGCAGAAAGTGTCTCTGGTATCCTATAGAGTTTCTTTCCCAAAGTAATAATGACACTACAAGGTATAAACTCGTACACAACATGACATTTCCACATATATGATTTTCCTAAAAGAATATCACAAACTTTAAGTGGGGAAACATCACACATTACCTTGTGTTTTAATGGCTTGATGTCATAGGAGAGGCGATAATGTTGACTAACCCAGATGTCTCGTCCATGGCTCAGCCAACCAATGTTGTAGGGTTGTGGATGTGGAATCATTGGAAGCTTCAATATTTTGATGACCTCGACTGATATGAGGTTCTTCTGACTACCATTGTCAACAATGAAATGTAGTGAAGTCCCCTGCACCCATAATTGCGAATGGAAGAGGTGATCCCCTTCCTCTAGATCCTTTGACTCTTCTGGTTGAATCTTCATAGTTGTGATGGTGGCACTAGGTACTATGTCAATGATCTAATTGTTATATTTTTAACATTAATCTATCATTATTAGGATCTTTTAACTGAGAGAATAACAAGCACAACAATCAAACACAAGAGACAATGAACATAGTGTTTTTCCTCGGGGAAACCATAAATGGAGAAAACCCCACTGTTACGGAGAGAAATTCCTATGGATTGGGGTACCACAACATACAGCTAAACTCTAGAAATCAATCTTTCCCAATATGCAATAGAAATTAAAAGCATCTAACACTAAAGGATCGAACCTCGTACCTTATTCCGGACGGTTGAAGTAGATCCCCGTTGAGCTTTCCAATCTTCAGCTTGAATTGTTATAGCACGTCCTCAACAACAAGTAAACAATACAAGCATACTATATTTCATGGTGTTAGATCTATTCTAGCATATATAATCAATAATGTATAAGCATTTGACATATTCCAATGGATGCAACATTCATTCAAATACACATTACTGGACAGGAAAATATATTTCTATTAATATGAATCAGATATTACAAGTGACAACCTCTGACGGCACGTCTGCGAATCGGAGAAACTGAATCCCCCACTTGGGCCTCCACCACCTCAATCCTCCATCACTCCGATAGCAAGCTCACTAGCAAAGGCAAGCTTGGGAAGAACACAACAGTGCTCCAAAGGGACAAAGGGATGCAGACTCAAGTATAGTTCTGGCAACAATGGACTATAGTTTCGGTACTCTCAATTCTCTCCTCTTGCTTTCAATGTCTCAATGGTTCCTTATATAGCTTTCCAAAGTGACACTGAAAGGTCGAATCCGTGCGATCTCAAGGCATATGGAAGGCCAGGAGTCATATGAGTCGAA
>LPNX010175977.1:642643-668792 GCA_001517045.1 Pseudotsuga menziesii | reverse complement strand
CTCAGGCAGTGCCAAAGGAGACTCAGCAACTAACAGCATTCACCCAGCAATCCACAATCTTCCACAAAAAGGTAAAAACCAGGGTATACGCGACTGTGCACAGTGAACCCACGTGTATACGCGGAAATTCCAGAGGAATCCGCGTGTATACGCGACTGTAAATAACAAACCCGCGTACAGGAAGAAAAAGATGCAAAAAATTCAGGCAAACAGATAGGCTGAGACTAAATTCACACCAATCAGGCTCTACCAGGCATACATGCCCCCATACCTGACACAGAAACAAGAGAGAGAGATCACTTCAAATACATTGAATGCCAAAAGATCAACCCCTAAAGGACAATTACTAGGAACTCCCCAGTGGAGTCGCCAATTCTGTTACGGAGAGAAATTCCTATGGCTTGGGGTACCACAACAGACAGCTAGACTCCAGAAATAAATCTTTCCCAATATGCAATAGAAATTAAAAGCATCTAACACTAAAGGATCGAACCTCGTACCTTATTCCGGACGATTGAAGTAGATCCCCGTTGAGCTTTCCAATCTTCAGCTTGAATTGTTATAGCACGTCCTCAACAACAAGTAAACAATAAAAGCATACTATATTTCATGGTGTTAGATCTATTCTAGCATATATAATCAATAATGTATAAGCATTTGACATATTCCAATGGATGCAACATTCATTCAAATACACATTACTGGACAGGAAAAGATATTTCTATTAATATGAATCAGAGATTACAAGTGACAACCTCTGACGGTACGTCTGCGAACCGGAGAAACTGAATCCCCCACTTGGGCCTCCACCACCTCAATCCTCCATCACTCCGATAGCAAGCTCACTAGCAAAGGCAAGCTTGGGAAGAACACAACAGTGCTCCAAAGGGACAAAGGGATGCAGACTCAAGTATAGTTCTGGCAATAATGGACTATAGTTTCGATACTCTCAATTCTCTCCTCTTGCTTTCAATGTCTCAATGGTTCCTTATATAGCTTTCCAAAGTGATACGGAAAGGTCGAATCCGTGCGATCTCAAGGCATATGGAAGGCCAGGAGTCATATGAGTCGGATTCAAGACAAGGAACGGTCCAACAATTTTGGATTATGCACACATCCCGATGTACGCGACTATAGAGGGAATATCTGCGTATGTACGCGGTTATCGGGGAAAAGGCTGCGTATATCATTTTTCTAATGTTTTTAGGGATGGTCAATGATACATCAAAAGACAATAAATGGTCCATAGGGAATAATGAGTCTGCAGCGGGATAGGGGAAGGCCATACAATGTGTGATTCACCTAGTGTGGTGAAATCCGCTATAACACCCGCAACTTCCTCAAAGATAGAATCAGCACCAAATAGAAAATCCCAAAATAGTAATATGATCTCTCGATAGTAGTAACCTTCTTTCTATCTAGCCCCAGTGTCTTCTCCTTCCTCAACTATGCACTACACTTGAGTGTGTATGAGATGTGTGTTAAATAGAGATGTCACCTCTCTATTTATACTGATTCTCGGCATGACTAAAACCCTACTAGGGCCAACTTCACTAGGTGAGTCTAATAACCCTAGTGCCCTGGAACTACGGGTACTTTAACCCTTAGACAATAGAAGGGTTACCCACAATGACTTGACATGACTTGTTTACATTATAGATCCTCCTGATCGAAACATCGAGGCATGACATCATGACTCAATTACATTACAGACACATCCCGGAATAAACATTGGGGTATAAGACATAATATACATAGATGAATACATTCTGAAGTTACAAATACATCAACACTCCCTCTTAACTAAGAAGGTATTCTTTTGACACAATTTTCAGCACTGGTCTTCTTATTTGTATCGACTGGGTCATCTTATTATCTTAATCTTCAAGTCTTCTTAGTCTTCTTCGTCTTCTTCATCTTCTTCGTCTTCATGTCATCTTCTTCTTCAAGTCTTCTTCATCACGGGATCTGCATCATCACGACTACTAGATCATCACTGCTAGATCATCATCACATCTAGATCATCACTTGATCTAGATCATCATCACATCTGGATCATCACTTGATCTGGATCATCATCAAGTCTGGATCATCATCACATCTGGATCATCATCACACTTGGATCCTCACTTGATCTGGATCATCATCAAGTCTGGGTCATCATCACATGCTATCTCAAAATGGTGCTATCTCAATTCTTCTCGTCACAGGAAGTTCTACAAAGTCAATCATGTAAGTCTTCATCAATTCTTATATCTCACACTTAAGTCAAAATAGCCCACCCAGCTCTTACATATGACCTCATCTTGTCATAAAGGAACGCCCAGCACTCACATCTGACCTCATCTTGTCAGAAAGGCCCAGCACTCACATCTGACCATGTGTAAACACATCACGCCAGAATGGCTCAGCACTTATATCTGACCATGTGCAAGCACATCACATCGGAAAGGCTCTGCACTTACATCCGACCCCATCTTGTCAGAAAGTCACAACACTCACATCTGACCATGTGTAAACACATTATGCCAGAATGGCTCAGCACTTATATCCGACCTCATCCTATCAGAAAGGCTTTGCACTTACATTAAACCATGTGTAAACACATCACATCGAAAGGGCTCTCCGTCCCAAACTGAGGATTCCTGGTAACTGACTAGGTGCCTCCATTCTCCCATAGAATGGCAATTTCCCTTACATCTGACCTACTTGTCAGAATGGCCAACACTCACATGTGACATGGGAGGAACCTAATCCTTTAACCATGACAGAATGGTTCAGCCCTTACATCTGATCAAGTGGGAACACATCCCTCTATCAAATCAGAATGCATATCAGTCCTAGACTAAGTTTTCCTGGTAACTAACCAGGCACCCCCATTCCAAGAATGGCAATAGCCCTTATATCTGATCATGTAGGAACCAATCCTATAGTCATATCAGAATGGATCAACACTCATATCTGACATGGAAGGAACCTAAATCGTCTCACCATGACAGAATGGCTCAGCCCTTACATCTAACCATGGAAGGAACTTAATCCTCTCCCATGTCAGAATGGCTCACGGACTCATCACTTCCCTTTGGAGGGAACCTTGATCTAGAGAACACCAAGCTTCTCCCTGAAGTACTTAAACTTCACCCTAGCCAATGGCTTCATCAACACATCAGCTATCTGATCGTCTATCGCAACATACTGGAGCTTCACTGCTCCCCTCTACACCATATCCCTGATATAGTGATACTTGATCTTGATATGCTTTGACTTGTCATGGAACACCAGGTTCTCAGATAACTTCACATAACTCTATTTGTTGCAATATATACAAGTAGCATCCAACTGGAGATCAAATAAATCAGACAGTAGCTTCCTTAGCCATATTACCTCACAACTAGTTGAACAAGTTATGACATACTTTGCTTCAGCTGTACTCAGTGCCACATAGGATTGCTTCCTACTAAACCAAGAGATCACACCTGATCCCATACTGAAGCAACACCCTGAAGTGCTCTTCCTATCGTGGCACTGCCTGCCCAATCTGAATCAACATAACCCTTTAGGTTAATCTTCTAATTCAAATCATACTTGAGCCCATAATCAACTGTACCCCTTAGGTACCTCAGAATATGCTTTGCAACAATCAAGTGAACATTTCTTGGATCTGTCAAGAACTGGATCAAGGTGTTCATAGCAAAGTAAATGTCTGGTCTCATGTTTGTCAAGTACATCAAATCATCTGACGATACATAGTAGCATCAAATGACTCTAATGAAGCATCGCTCAATAGCTTTAGGTTTGATGCCATAGGTGTGGCCATGGATTTGCAGTCCATCATCCCAAACCTCTTCAGGATCTCTACTGCATACTTCCCTTTCCCAAGGGAGATTCCATCCGCACTCTGCCACACCTCCATGCCTAGAAAATAATGCATCATACCCAAGTCCTTCATTTCAAACTCGGCAGCAATATTTCTCTTCGTATCAGAAATAAACCCATCCATACCTATCACAAACAGATCATCTACATATAGTAGGAGCATCACTAGGTTGCCATCTTCAACCTTGTAGTAAAGGTTGGAATCTGCTTTACTATTGGTAAAGCCCGAACTTGATAGAAAGCTGTCAATTCTATCGTACCATGTCTTGGGTGCCTATTTCAAACCGTACAGGGATTTCTTCAACCTACATACATGAGACTCTCTATCATGTGTCTCAAAACCGAGTGGTTTTTCTACATACACTTCCTCTTCCACTACACCATTCAAGAAGGCAGTCTTGAAATCCATCTGGTGTATCTTCCATTTCATCACTGCAGCCAAAGCAAGTAATGATCTGATGGAAGTGTATCTAGCTATAGGTGCAAAGGTTTCTTCATAATCTATTCCTTCATTTTGTGAGAAGCCACGAGCCACAAATCTTGCCTTATATTTTTCAATGCTACCCTCTGTAGCATGCTTGATCTTGTAGATCCATTTGGAAGTTACAACTGACTTCCCTTCTGGTCTTGGGACAACATCCCAAACATCATTCTTCATGATTGATTGATACTCTTCAATCATAGCATCCTTCCATTCTTTTCGTTCTGTCGCTTATTCATAACTGAAATATTCTTTATCGATGAAATCACATAGTAATGCTACATACCCGGAGCAGGATCTGGTCCTCTTTCTTTCTCTGTGATTCTCTTCTGGAGCCCCATATCTTTCTGCACCTTGGATAATTTCTCGTACCCAAGTAGGTTTCCTCTTGTGAGGATTCTTCTCCTGAGGTGGATCTATAGGTCTTTGTGGTTCTTCAAATTCTCCATCTTCTTCTTGAGTTTCTTCCATCATGGTTGTATCATGATTTCTGGGTGCTTCTGCTTCTTCAGGTTCTTCAGCAAGTCTCTTTCTGGATTTGTTGTAAGTTGTGTCTTCATCAAATGTCACATCCCTATTGATGTCAATCTTCTTGTATCCTGGGAAATATAATCTGTAAGCCTTTGAGCTTTCAGAGTATCCCACAAATATACCCTTCTTTCATGAAGGATCTAGCTTTGTCCTCTTTTCTTTCAGAATGTGTATGTACACAAGACAGCCGAATATTCTGAGATGGCTGACTTCTAGTTTCTTGCTGGAGAAGACTTCTTCAGGAGTCTTGTTCTTGAGTACTCTATGTGGAGTACGGTTCTGTACATACACCGATGTTCTGGCAGCTTCCACCCAAAGATGCATAGGAAGATCTTGATCATGAATAATTTCTCTTACAGCTTCCATGATAGTTCTATTCTTCCTTTCTGCAATCCCCTTCTATTGTGGATTATAAGGAGTGGAAAACTCCCTCTTAATCTCTGATTCTTTACATAGCTCTTTGAATTCATTCAAAGTGAATTCTCTACCATTATCTAATTGAAAGGTCTTGATCTTCTTTTCAGTGTGATTCTCAATGAAGGCTTTGAATTCCTTGAACTTGTTGAATACTTCGTCTTTGTTCTTCATGAAGTAGATCCATGTCTTCCTAGAAAAGTCATCAATGAAAGAGACATAGTATACATACCTGCTTAGTGAGCTTGATGACATAGGACTGCATACATTGGGGTGGATGGTTTCCAAGATTCCTTTTTCTTTGCTTTCACTACTTGAAAATGTCTCTTTGTGTTCTTTCCTTTCACACATCCTTTGCATACCCCATCATGTTTTGCTTGTATTTCTGGAAGACCTTCAACAGCTTTGCTTGCAAGAGGTAGTGCTCTGTAATGCACATGTACAAGCCTTCTATGCCAAAGTTCATTTGGCTCTACTGTGTCATGGACCAAGGCTTGTTCTGGATGGCCCTTCAATTTGTACAAACCTCCTTCTTATTCCCCAATCACTATTGCATCATCAATAGTCTTTCCTTTTGGCCACATGATGACTTGACCATCTATGAAAGCAACCCTCATTCCTTTTGCATCTAATGCAGATATGGATAGAAGGTTCTTCTTGAGTCCTAGTACAAACAATACTTCCTTCATTTCCATAGACTTTCCAGAGTCTAGTTTATAGGAGGATTCCCCACTACCTTTTATTGGATACTGGTAGTCATCTCCTAGTTTCACCTTGTGAGGTGATTCATGTTCTGAAAGTTTCACAAAGGATTCCTTGAATCCAGTCATATGCTTGGAAGCCCCACTATCTATAAGCCAATCATTGCTTCCATGAGTAATGTTTCCCGTGAGAGCAAAAATCAAAACATATTCTTCCTCGCTTGAATAATCTTCACTTTCATATCTAGTTCTCTTTGATGAAGGTTCATCATCCTTTGCAGCATGAGCATGATGTATTCTCTTGTTTCCCTTCTTCTTGTGAGAGCTACTTTTGTTCTTAGGAAAATCTCTATCAAAGTGTCCTCTTTCATCACATGTATAGCAAATGAACTTAGATTTATCTCTAGGATTTCTAGATTTATTCCTTTGATTAGAGCACTTACTTCTGTGATGGTTGGATCTGGGTTTCTTGGATTGTACTGTGAGAGCTTGATCTTCACTTCCCATCTTCTCTTCTCGAACTACTATCCAAGATTCTTCTTGAGAACATTCTTCCCACAGTCTGTTGAACTTGACTAACTTCTTCCTGGCACAGATCCCTTGAATGAAGGAGTCACATGTCCTAGGGAGACCATTCAAGGTGGTCATCACAATCTCTGCATTCTCCACTTCTTCATCTACTGCTTCCAATTGTTCCTTGATCTGAGAAACCCTTGTGAACTAATACTGGATGGTTTCTACATTCTAGATATTCACATTCTTCAATTGGTTCCTCAAGTTCATCTTCCGGTTTATGTTATTTCCTTCAAACAATTTGGTTAGGGAATCAAACATAGCTTTAGGTGTCTTGAGGGAGGACACCTATGGTATAAGGTGATCCTTGATAGAATCAGCAATGATCCTCTTTGCCATAACCAACTTCTTCTTATGTAAGGCCTTAGCCTCATCTCCCTCTGGAACTGGAACCTCCTCATTGATGTAGGAGTCCAACTTATTCTCTTCTAGAACCAAGGAGATCCTATACTTCCAAGCTCATAATTTTTTTAGAATAATCAACCCATAGTTAGCTACCTTAGACATTAAATTAATCATTTTTGTCTTATTTGCCTAGTTTCATGATTCCACCTTATGCAAGTTGTCATTTGCCTATCCATAGTGGTAAAAATTGCCTATTTTGACTCATATAGCACTTGGGAAACCTCAAGGAATCAATTCTTCATTATTCCTGGCCTCCTAGGCGCCCTTCTACTTTTTCTGCTTTATTGCCTGCTTTTTCAGTGCTTTAAGGCAATTGGGAAAGTTTGACTAGGTGAGGTTAACTAGTTTTTTGTCCTCCACATCCTCCACTCTTTTCTCCTATGAAAAGCATGTATGAGTTTTCATTCCATCACTCTTTAGCTTTCCTAAGTACTTTTGCCAATTTGTGAGCTCCATGACTGATTTGGAAACTAATTTATGCACCTATGGGGGATTTGCTTAATTTTAGTAAGCCTGCTTTTGACTAGATTCGAATTGCCTCCTCATGCATTTGAATCCCTTATGTAATTATTTAATGCAGCAGCCTATGTTATTACAGGGTTGGATATTGTACACCTATTCAATACAGTTTAGTGTTCAGCTCCATATTCAGTCTCTTTTGTGAGTGATTTTGCATGTACAATTGATAATTGTTGTGAGTAAAATTGTTCTATCACTGGGTTCAATTTCCACATGGTATCAGAGCCTTTGTAGATCGATTTCTCTCCTTCCAATTTGTTTTGCAGGTTCAACATCAGTGACTGGGAGCCTTCTACTGACAGCCAGGACAATTTCTGAGCTATGGATCAATCTCAGAAGATCATCTTGACTCCCTTCAACTTCTTTGAATGGAAATCAGAGATGGAGATACTTTTGAGAGTGAAAGGCCTCTACAGAGTGACTATGGCAACAAAAGTAGATCCCAATGCAGCTGCAGAGAAGATAAAATGGCACAATAGGAGGGATGAGGCCTATGGTCTCTTGTGTCTGAGTATTTCCAGAGACCTCCTTTTCCATCTTGATGGATTGACATCACCGGATGAAGTATGGGAGAAGCTTACTGATCTTTGTGGAAAGATAGATGAGATGAGGGGACATCAAATCGAAAATGAACTGATCTCCCTGAGTCCAAATAGCTTTGAATCCCTGCAACTCTATTTCTCCAAGTTCAAAGCACTTGTTTTGCAGCTAAAACAATGTGAGATCGAAAAGAAGGATGATCAGCTGGTCTTGGCCATACTCTCGAAGCTTGGCCCTAACTATTTAGTGTTTTTTTCGACCTTCTATGCCACAAAGTTGACAACTCGAACCTGGAAGATGCCTAGCCTTACAAATTGCATGGAATCTCTCACACAAGAACAAGACAAACTGGTGATGATGGGCACCATCAAACCATCCAAAGACCAAGCTCTGGTTGCTGGAGATTCGAGGGTGGATTCAAAAAGAAAAAAGAAAGCTAAAAAGCCACTTGAGCAAAAGAGAGACAAGAACAAGTCTCTGGAGGAGCCACAAGGTTCCAAGAAGAACTACCAGAAGAAGAAAAACAAAGGAGAAATGAGCAAGTGCGCATACTGCAGTAAGGGCAATCATTCTGAGAGCTCCTGCATGAAAAAGCAAATAGACATGCTGAACCAACTCCTAGAGAAGAATGGAATCTCCCTTCCAGACAGCTCAAAGAAGAGAGAAGGAGGATCAAGTTCAGAAGACAGAGAGAGAGTTCATGCATTGGTTGCTGGCACATCAAGCTCACCTAGTTTCATCATTGATTCTAGAGCTTCAAGACATATGGTTCGACCAAGAAGGCATTCACCTCACTTGACAAGTCGAAAGGTCCACCAATAGTACTGGGAGATGACTCTCTCACTGAAATTTTGGGCAAAGGAAGGATTGATCTTGATCATGGTCAGTTCAACAATGTGTTGTATGTTCCTGGTCTTGCCTCCAACCTCTTATCAGTGTATCAGATGACTCACACTGGGTCTCCAAAGAAGGTCATATTCTCCCCTAATGAAGTTGAGATCACAGAGATCTCAAGTGGTAAATTCATTGCAAAAGGAGTTGCAAATCATACTCAGAAGGTATACATGTTCTCACACTTCCTACCCTACTCAAACTCCTCTGCTCTTCTGATTCATGCTAATGAAGCAAGCAAGATTTGGCATGAAATATTTGGCCACCTAAATTACAAGTATCTTTCTAATCTTAGTGAAAAAGAGATGGTCATAGGGTTACCAAAGATAAAATTTTCCAAAGGAGTCTGCCAAGGTTGTATCCTAGGAAAACACCCAGAGCATAAATTTGAGAGAGCTAGTCATGAGAGAACCTCTACACCCCTCGAGTTGATCCACAGTGATTTTTCTGGCCCATTCCCTCATATGTCCATGAGTCAGGCCAAATATGCATTGACTTTCATAGATGACTTTTCCAGGTATTGTTGGGTTTACTTCCTGAAACACAAGTCTGAAGTTTTTGGCCTCTTCAAAGTCTTTAAGGCCTTGGTTGAAAACCAGTCTGGGAGGAAAATCAAGGTCCTCTGATCTGATAATGGTGGTGAGTATGTCAAGTCTGAGTTTATTCAATATTGTGCAGATGTAGGTATTCAGATGCAGCATTCTATCCCTTACACACCACATCAAAATGGTGTTGCTGAGAGGAAGAACAGATCACTGAAGGAGATGGCAACATGCATGATGGAGGCCAAAAATTTGCCACCAAAGTACTGGGCCAAAGCTATCAACTGTGCAGCCTATATTCAGAATAGGGTGCCTCATAAACAGCTTGATGGTATGACTCCTTTCGAAGCATGGAGTGGGCACAAGCCAGATGTGACCCATTTCAGGATTTTTGGCTCAAGGGCTTGGGCTAGAATTCCAACAGAAAAGAGGAAGGATTTGCAGCCCCAAAGCCAAGAGTGTCTATTTGTTGGGTAATCTAAAGATTCAAAATGGTACAAGCTGATGAATTTGAGCACAAACAAATCCTTCATTGAAAGGTGTGTTCAGTTTCAAGAAGAACCCCTAGCAGCAGTGGAAGTGGGAGAAGCCTCTTCACCACCAGAACCTCTGAAAGTAAGTGAAGAGATTGTTGAACATGCTGATTCTGATATGTCTGATAGTAATGATTTTATTGTATATCCTAACATCCCTACAAGGCAAAAATGGGCAGCCAAGACACTTCATCCAGCAGGAGAGCTAGTTGGGAATCCCAATGACCCTCGGAGGACTAGATCTCAATTTGAGAGTGGTCTGTGCATGAAGGATCCTGTGTTTGCTGAGAAATGGTATCTGATGGTGGAATCAGATCCTCGAACATATGAAGATGTAGTAGGAGATCCAAGATGGCAAGCATCCATGAAGGAAGAGTTCAGCTCACTCCAGAAGAGCAACACTTGGGAGCTAGTGGATCTTCCCCCAAGGAGGAAGCTAGTTCAGTGTAAGTGGGTGTATAAGACCAAATTTGCTGCTGATGGTTCACCTTTGAAGTACAAGGCTATATTGGTAGCCAAGGGCTACTCATAGGTTCATGGCAAAGATTAAAATGAGACCTTTGCACCAGTGGCAAAGATGGATTCCATCAGGCTAGCCTTAGCCATTGCAGCTTCAAAGCAATGGGAGGTACATCACATGGATGTAAAGTGTGCCTTCCTGAATGGAGATCTCACTGAAGAGATATACATGTAGCAGCCTCAAGAATTTGCTACTAACCCATCTCTTGTGCGCAGGTTGAGAAAGTCATTGTATGGGCTAAAGCAAGCCCCCAGGGCTCGGTATGCCAAGATTGATAGCTTCTTGCTATCACTAAATTTTGTTCGGTGCAAATCAGATCCAAATGTCTATTTGAAGTTAATTAATGGTTCATTAATGATCATTCTGTTATATTTTGATGACCTTCTCATTACAGGAAGCTCAAAGGATGAGATTGCTTCCTTGAAGGGAGCAATGAACCAAGCCTTCTCCATGATAGATTTGGGGCTCTTAAGCCAACTATTGGGGCTTGAGATTGCTCAAACCAAAGCTGGAATCAAGGTGCACCAGTCCAAGTATGCCTTGGATTTTCTGAACAAATTCAAAATGAAGGATTGCAAGCCAAGCAAGACTCCTTTCCTTTCAGGAGTGAAGCTTGAAGAAGCTGATTCTTCACCTATGGTAAACAATACACTGTATAGGAAATTGATTGGATGTTTGTTGTATCTTACACATACTAGACCTGATATTTATTATGCAGTAAGTGTGGCTTCTATATATATGGATCAGCCTCATGAGATCCATTGGAAAGCAACCAAAAGGATCCTTAACTTTGTTCAGGGAACAAGGACACATGGGATCTTCTATAAAGCAAAATCTGATCTTGATTTGATTGGGTTTACTGACAGTGATTGGGCAGGTGATAGCACAGACAGAAAGTCCACATCAGGATATGTGTTCATGCTTGCAGAAGGGCCAATCAACTGGTCAAGCAAGAAACAGAGTGTCATTCCACTCTCATCTACAGAAGCAGAGTACAAAGGAGTTGTCAATGCAGCAACTCAATGTTTATGGTTGCAGGGGTTACTTGGAGAGTGTGGCTTCGAATAAAAGTACTCAACTACCATTTACTGTGATAACTAGAGTACCATTCGAATCTGCAATGATCCAATTCAGAAGCAGAGAACCAAACACATTGAGATCCATATGCACTACATCAGAGAGCTTGTGCATGATGGCACCATTCACCTACTCTTATGTTCATCTTCAGAACAAGTAGTTGATATCTTCACCAAAGCATTTTGTGAGAAGACCTTCAGCAATCTCAAATCACTGCTGGGGATTTCTGATCATGCTGTGAATCATGAGTGAAGACAAGATTTCCAAATTTTGTTTTACAGTCCATGTTTAAGGGAGGATTTTCCCATGTGGTTTTTGCCTCTTTCCTTGTTTAAATGGACATGCAGTATGTAAAGGGTGACTAAGCCTTGTTGCTAGGCCCTATAATTTTCTGATATATTACTCATAAGTCAGGCTTAAGGGGGGGTGTTAGAATAATCAACCCATATTTAGCTACCTTAGACATTAAATTAATCATTTTTGTCTTGTTTGCCTAGTTTCATGATTCCACCTTATGCAAGTTGTCATTTGCCTATCCATAGTGGTAAAACTTGCCTATTTTGACTCTTGTAGAGCTTGGTAAACCTCAATAAATCAATTCTACTTTATTCCTAGCCTCCTAGGTGCCCTTCTACTTTTTCTGCTTTATTGCCTGCTTTTTCAGTGCTTTAAGGCAATTGGGAAAGTTTGACTAGGTGAGGTTAACTAGTTTTTTGTCCTCCACATCCTCCACTCTTTTCTCCTATGAAAAGAATGTATGAGTTGTCATTCCATCACTCTTTATCTTGCCTAAGTGCTTTTGCCAATTCGTGAGCTCCATGACTGATTTGGAAACTACTTTATGCACCTATGGGGGATTTGCTTAATTTTAGTAATCCTGCGTTTGACTAGATTCGAATTGCCTCCTCATGCATTCAAATCCCTTATGTAATTATTTAATGCACCAGCCTATGTTATTACAGGGTTGGCTATTGTACACTTATTCAATACAGTTTAGTGTTCAGCTCCATATTCAGTCTCTTTTGTGAGTGATTTTGCATGTACAATTGATAATTGTTGTGAGTAAAATTGTTCTATCACTGGGTTCAATTTCCACAAAGTTATCAGCTCCCTCAAGCTTGGTATGATGAGACATCTTAATTGAGAACCTCAAATGGAAATACAAAAGATTTATATCTTACCAGGTCAAGATGTCAGATCTGAATTTGGAGCTGAAATCCTGTAGTGCTGGTTTAGGAGCAAATTAGGGTTTTGGTTTTTCGGAGTTTTTTCCAACCAAATGCTTTGAATTCGATCCCTAAATTATATTTTGGGGAGGATATCAATCCAAGCTTGGGCTCACTAAAAAATTCCTCTTCTGTGAAAAGCCCTAATTTTTGGCAGTAGTGTCGGGTCTAAAACTGAAAAACCTCAGAATTTGATTCTGCTTCGACAGAAAGATGCGCCCTAAGGAGGAGAGTTAATCCAACCTTATTTTGCTGAAAATATGTGGAGGAATATCCACAAAGTAGGAAGCCCTAGTTCCCGCAGCTACATAGTGTCTTCTTCTCAGGTTAGCTCTGATACCATGTTAGATTTTTAACATTAAGCTAGCATTATTAGGATCTTTTAACTAAGAGAATAACAAGCACAACAATCAAACACAAGAGACAATGAACACAGTTTTTTTCCTCAGGGAAACCATAAATGGAGAAAACCCCGTAACTTCCTCAGAGATAGAATCAGCACCAAATAGAAAATCCCAAAACAGTAAGATGATCTCCCAACAGCAATAACCTTGTTTCTATCTATCCCCAGTGTCTTCTCCTTCCTCAACTATGCGCTACATTTGAGTGTGTATGAGATGTGTGTTAAATAGAGAGGTCACCTCTCTATTTATACTGATTCCTGGCATGACTAAAACCCTACTAGGGCCAACTTCACTAGGTGAGTCTAATAACCTTAGTGCCCCAAAAATGCAAGGACTTTAACCCTTAGACAATAGGAGGGTTACCCACAATGACTTGACATGACTTGTTTACATTATAGATCCTCCAGATCGGAACATCAGGGCATGACATCATGACTCAATTACATTACAGACACATCCCGAAATAAACATCGGGGTACAAGACATAAGATACATAGATGAATACATTCCAAAGTTACAAATACATCAACACTACTTACCCCTTTATTTATTTGCATTAGTTTTTGAGACAAAGTATAGATCTAGGGATTTTGTCTCAGCCAACAATGATTGTTTTGAGCAACATTCATTAGTGTTGTGCCAAGGTCTTTTGTGGAACTTGGCCCACTTTTTGGTGTCCTTCAATTTCCTATTACCCTTCTTTTCCTGCAGCTTGGACTGGTTGTCAGGAATTTAGCCACCCTTTCTCTATCCTTTGGGTTTTGAATTAGGGCACCTTTTCCCGGCTTTTGCTACTTATTTCCAGACCCAAAATCCCGCTTATTATTTCGATTAAACTTTTTCTCAATCTTGAAGGAATATCAATAAGTTGATCCTACTGAGGGTATGTCCAGGAAATCCACCTTCGACTGAATGTACTTGTGTAGGTCACTACGGTACTTTATAACAAAGTTTCATTCAAATTCTCTAATACCCACCTTTGAGTGCAAGGTATGGATTATATTGGTATAGTCTGACACCATTTGGTTTCTTTCCTCACGCAATGTCATCCATCGGGTGTATTGGTCATCATAGTTTCTGACAAGGTTGAATTCCTCTTTGATGCCATCGACAAAAGATTTCCAAGTGGTTATGTATTGAATATTTCAAATTCATCCCTCGCATGCCTATTGCAGTACCCATCCCACTAGTATTTTATATGGGGGAGGGACTTAAGGAGCACGAAGGTGATATTTTCACTGTCGAAAAATTTTTGAGCAGAGAAGTAACCCTAAAATAGACTCAACCATTTTTTCAAACCATATGCATCTATCTTTTCTTCAAATAAGTGGATTTCAAGTTTAACTTGTACATTGAAGGGAGTCACACCCTGAAACATCTGCTTGTTGAAGGTGCATCTTCCATTGTCGACATTCTTCAAAGGATCTGGGTGAAGTTATCCATCATATCATTCCTCTATCGCGTGAGGAATTCCTCAAGCAACAATTTAATAGGATCTCTCGCTCCATCATCTCTCTTTTCTTTTACCTCCATGTGAGACTACTTGGGATGATGAGAGGTATTGTCCCCATCCTGAACTAGTTCGAGACCCAACTCTCAATATTTAGATCTCGTCAGGGACATGCAGTAAGAAACCACAAGAGTAGAAAGCTCTAATACCACTGATACGGATTTATGTTGAATGAAATGAAATAGAATATATATATTCACACACACACACACACACACACACACACACACATATATATATATATATGAAAATACACACAGTGATACAATAAGCTCAGATTCTATTAAATGAATTTTTATCACTCCAGGAAACTCCTCTAGGTTGTAGCTCGAGGATGCCTGGTAACTGAAACTGTTTTTTGGGTTTTTTCTGAATTGGATCAAGCCAGATAACCTATATAACCTCTCACTCTCAAGACATGTATGAAGCTCACTCAATCACAAGGCTTTTAGTTACAACTTGTTCGGTAGATTGACAAAAAGGTGCAAGGATGGAGAACTCACCAGGCTAGCAGACTCACACACATAACATATGCATATAAATGGCTAAATCCTACTAAGGATGGTGTTTATAAATCAAATATAACTAAATAACCAATAGGATGACAGCTATCAGCCCTTTAATAAATC
Source organism: Pseudotsuga menziesii (assembly GCA_001517045.1). Taxonomy (NCBI): domain Eukaryota; kingdom Viridiplantae; phylum Streptophyta; class Pinopsida; order Pinales; family Pinaceae; genus Pseudotsuga; species Pseudotsuga menziesii. The sequence goes on along the minus strand of LPNX010175977.1, from coordinate 653,420 downwards.
TGAAAATTACCTAAATGCACATTCAGGCAATAAACACAGTAAAGAAAGAGATGGCTGAACAAATCGCAACAAAATATCTTATACTTAGAATAAACCAGATGAGACGCTTGATAATGGAATAGGCTCATAAATCCCCAGAGTCGAACCTTTATTAATGAAATAATCATGGGCTTTGTAGCCTTTTACAAAATTTACAGATCTTGAAAATCCGATCTGTTTACATCAAAAATGAATGAAAGTCATAGTTTTTTCCCGATTAGTGCTTCAAACCCTTGCTAACAAATATGTTTATTAATTGTGAAGATCTAGTTCACCGGGTGATCTTTTAATGACTGAAGTGGTAGCTGATAAGCACTACTACTGGTTTGCTGTGAAATTGCCACCAACACCCAGTGTATCGGCGTTTAACTGAAGTGCCCCGTCTCATTCAATCCGCCTGAAATGCCTTTTTACTTTGTTGTCGTAGTCGCCGATCGGAAGCTTTGTCTTTTGTTTCATCGGCGCCTCAAGTCAGAATAATTGCCGTAGTTTTGGAGGTGAAACGAACTAGTTTTATCGCTGTCGGAAGCATATCGTCAAAGTTTGAATCGGACCTTTAGTCTTCTTTCTTCCGCCATTTTGGTGCTCCAAGACTCTTTGTTGCCACAGTATCGGCGCTCCTTAGATCATCAGTGTCATGATGGATTCTTCATCGATGGTTAGAGGTTTATTCTTTTATCACATATACGCTCCTAATCAGCGTTCTCCATAACTAACACATTGGTGATCAGGAGCAGTAATAACTACAGTATCGGAGTTGTTCGTCTTCTTTCTTCCACCGTTGCGGCTTCCAATTTCACTATCTTGCCAACGGCTAGTGATTTCAAGTTTCAACACCGAAGTCTTATCTGCTTTCAGACCCCGTAGTTTATATTTCTTCCACCATTGCGGCTACTTAGAGGACTAATTCGCCACCGATTTTATGTTTTCAAGCTCCGGTGCGTAGTCTTTAGTTCCTCCGCTCGGCAATGTCTTTCTGTTATTTCGGAACCCGCAGTAAGTCTTTCATCCATCATTGCAGCTCCACATTGAACTATCTTGCAGCCAGTTAGTCTTTAGCACCTTCGACGTCGAAGTTTCCATTCCCTCCGATCGGCAGTGACATTGATTTATCAGCTTCCTTTAATCATTATATTTTTTGTCGTTGTGGCTCCTTAGGGAACAAGCTCACTGATAATTAGTCCTTTCAAGTTTCGACGTCGATGAGTCTATGCTGTTTCGAAACTTGTAGTAAGTATTTCTTCTGCCGTTGCGGCTCCTCGGAGGACTAGCTCACCAACGGTTAGTGTTCTCAAGTTCCAATTTTTTCCACTTGACCTCGGCGATATTTAGTTCTTCATATCACCAACATTTCAGAACCTTTCAACCTTTTCCTGCCGCTACTTAGTCTTTAGTTCTTTCTATCTGATTTCATCACTGTCAGATGTCATTAGAAGTTTGAGTCAAAATGCTTAGTCACTATATTCTCTGCAGCGGCTGAACTTTTAGTCACTATATTCTCCGTCGTTGCGGTGCCTTTGGGAACTAGCTCACCGATTGTTAGTCCTTTCAAGTTCCGATGCCGACACTGCGGAAATATTTAGCTCTATCTCGCCGATCTTGTAGCCTTTAAAACCTCTGATTACTATTAAGAAATGCTCCAATGGTGTAAAAAAGTTACAGCAATGCACCTATCTGCCGAAGGGGTCTTCCATCTTTCGGTAGCTAATGAGATGTTTTGATCCTCTCCCAAGCCACCGAAGCCACAACTTTGTGAAATTTGCATCAGAAATAGAGGTCTTCAAAACTTTTAGTGATCTTTCATCATTTAAATTATTCATACTATCAAAAATAAATTTATTTTATTTGAGAGATGACATCTGGCTCCTACTCGAGGATGGGAACCTCCCTATGGTCCCAAGAACCCCAGACCAAAATTCCTTTCCCTAAAAGCAACTAAGTGACTTAACACTATTCTTTATTGTTCCATTGGGCATGGAGTCTTATTCCGAAAGCAAAAACAACCTACAATCTACTAATTTACAATCATAAGGCCTCAGAGACTCAAATAAAATAGAGTTTTAGGAACCGCCCATTTACTGGGCCATCGAATACCTCTTCACCTTCTAGATTATGCAATTTGAAGCCTCGATTTTGTATCATGACACTATGTATTATCACATTTTTGATGTATAAAATTTTTTATGGTGATCGATTTATTTATTTACATGTGTAAAAATGTGTTTGTGATTAATTTATTATGAATGAAACAAATGCCAATCTAACACGTAATTAGCATATGAGTCAGCAACTTGATTATTATTTCTTGGAATGTGTATATATGTTATATTGTCAAATTGTCGTTCTAACAATCTCACACATAAGAATCTTCTCAATAACGTCGGATCTCTAACATGGTACAAACCATTGAGCTGTGACACTACTAACTCCGAATCAAGATGTACCTCAAGAGATAGAACGCCATGTAGAATGGCATCCCATAGAAGCTCAATAATAGCACTATATTCAGCAACATTGTTGGAAGATGGCCGTAGACATACACCTCCTGAAGACAGTACCTGACCCATAGGAGTATAAATCACCCAAGCAGCAGAGGTTGAGTGTTGAGTGTGACGGCTTGCACCATCCATGAATCCTATGTAGGTGGAAGATTCCATTGACATCTGCCAAAATAAATGGAAACTAATCACAAACCCGATCACGATAAGAAAAAGACCTAACTATGCAAATTTGTACGATAATATACAACAAGCAGCCTTGGCTAAAGATTATGCATAGTATTTTTTGAAATAGAGCCCATTTCTAGGCTCCGCCAAAGCTGTTCCTTCGTAATCCACTAACTCATAAGCACCCTTCTCTAGCACACGCTTGACCACATAAGGACCACACCACATAGGATTGAATTTCCCTGCCCCCAAGGGTTCTTTTGGTTGATCCCACAAAAGGACCAAGTCTCCTTCACCAAACACTCCTGGACGGACAGATTTATTGTACTGGACCTTAACACGACGCTTATTAACCTCTAGAGCCACCAAGGCATCCTGACACTGCTCATCGAGTTGCTCAAGGTGAACCAAACGCTCCTCCAAAGGTGAAGTGTCTGGGAAGAGTTCCACAGCTAGCTTCAATGAAGAAATTTCGCATTCAACCGGCAATATCGACTCCACTCCATGTACAAGCTGATATGGAGAAAAACCAGTGCCAGTCTTAACCGCGGTTCGATATGCCCACAAAGCAGGATATAACATAATGTGCCAATTATTCTTGCTTTGTGCGATGGTTCGTTGGAGAATAGATTTGAGTGATTTATTCACTGCCTCTACCTGTCCATTCGCTTGGGGGTAGTAAGAAGAGGAGTGCTCTTGCTTATACCCTAACTTCGATGCCAACTCTTCCATCATACGATTCAGAAAGTGCGAGCCATGGTCAGTGACAAGCTCTTTCGAAATCCCGAACTGAGTAATAATTTGGTTGAATACAAAGTGAGTGGCTGTCTCACCGTCAGATTTTACTGTAGGCATAGCCTTAGCCCATTTCGTGAAATAATCAACAGCCACTATAATGTGATGGTGCCCCCCAACCGAAGCTGGGTTGCAATCCATAAAATCGAGCCCCCACTTAGTGAAGGGACTGACAGTGATAATGGGATGTAACGGGGCAGGTTTCGAGCGCATATTATGTGTGAACACCTGGCAAGGGTGGCACCTCTTGACCGCATCAACACAATCCTTAAAGATCGACAGCCAGAAATAACCTCCTCTCAAAATCTTTTGAGCTGTAGAAAGCCCAGATAAATTACCACCACATGCCCCTCCATGGAAATCATTCAGCACAACCTCAGCCTCGTCATGAGTTAAACAACATCATAAAATGGAATCTACCCCATGGCGGTACAAAGTATTGTCCACTATAAGGTAGTTCTTAGAGACGTGACGTAATCGTCGTTGTTCATCTCGCGAGAGGTGAGTAGGGGTCTTCAGTGTTTGTAAATATATTGTGATATCCCCATACCATGGGTCTAACGTAGAGATTAAGAAGATGTGTTCATCGACAAATGTATCTTCATAAACCAGCTCCTCAGCCTTACTCAGAAAATTCGATATAAGCTCTGCAAAGATTAAAGACTTCCTCGATTTTTCCAAAACAAACTCGAGATCAAATTCTTGCATAATGACAATCCATTTATTATACTTTCCCCCAATCATCCTTCGAGTGAGGACGAATTGAAATGGATTGACATGGGCCACAACCAAGGTCTGGCGAAGGAGAATATAATGTCTCAAATGCTGAACCGCATGTATGGTAGCTAAAGCAAGCTTCTCGACATGAGATTAACGAATCTCTGCGTCAATAAGGTTTCGGCTCAGATAATATATGACATGCTCTTGGAGCTCCTCATCCTCTTGAACCAAGACCATACCAATCATCTCTAAAGACACGGCCACATATAATAAGAAATCACGGCTATAGTCTAGGGGACTAATCACCGGGGCCGATGCTAGGGCACGCTTGAGTGCATCGAAGGACTCCTAGGATCGCTCATCCCAATAAAAGGGAGTATCCTTCTTCAAGAGACGCATGAAGCCTCTAGTCAAATTGGCAAAGTTGACAACAAATCTTTGTAAGAAGTTTTCCATACCTTGCAAACATTGAAGATGACGAATATTCTTCGGGGGAGACAATTGAAGTATTGCCTCAACCTTCAAAGGGTCAACTCTTATACCCTCTTTCGAAATGATGAATCCTAACAAACCATCTGACTTCACGCAAAAGATGCACTTATGAGGATTTAATCTAACTGAATAGTGCCGACATCTTTTGAATACCAATCTCAAGTGATAGGGATGACGCATTCTCATACGAGAATGAGCAGTGAGATCATCCAAAAATACCTCGATAATTGACTTGAGATCGTGGAAAATCAAGGTCATCGCCCCCTGAAATGTAGCTCCGGCGTTTTTAAGGCCGAAAGGCATTTTTCGATATGCGAACGTTCCCCAAGGACAAATAAATGCAATCTTATGTTGGTCCTTAGGTTTAATCTGTATCTAATTAAACCCAAAAAAGCCGTCCATAAAGGAGAACACTTCGCTCCCCGCACACTCATCCAAAATCTGATCTATAAATGGTGTGGGGAAGTTATCCTTAGGACAGGCATGATTCAAATCATGGAAATTAGTGCATATACGGATTTTTCCCTGCTTCTTATCCACCAGAACAGGGTTTGAAACCCACTCCATCAAGGGAGCGGGATAGATGAAACCGGCTTTCAACAGTTTCTCTATCTCTGCCTTAATAGCGGGTGCTTTCCTAGGATTCACCACACGTAAACGTTGTCGAATAGGCTTAGCATTGGGGTAAGTCTTAATATCATGCTCAACAATACGAGGGTCAATACCTGGCATCTCGTCGTAAGACCAAGAAAAAATATCACGGAATTCCTTGAATAGCTCGGTATATTCCAGAATCTCAGCATGGGAACATTCTACCCCAATATAGACATTCTCTATTGTGTCAGGATTGTGAGAAATGTTGATAGGAATCATTGAAGATATGTTTTCCATGTTTCCATCAGCCATCGGACTAGGAGAGCTTAATGAAACCACAGGACTACCAACTCTCTGTCTAAGAACCACCCTAAAATCCTCATGCTCCAAACGGTCAAGTTCTGGGAGAAAGTACGATCTATGATGAAGTTCCTCCCATGGTGGCTCAACTCCCGACATAGCCTCAATAATCACTTCATCCAAAGGGAAAACAGTACCAAGGTAGTCGTGGGCATGATAAGACTGTACTGCCCATGCCGGCAGCACATATGGGTCCTCCTCCTCTGTCTGTGAAGAGGATGGAATAGGATCTACAACACTCTCGATATTAGCTTGATAAGCTATCATGGCTGTAGGCAATGGCGCGCTCGTCTCGACAGGTTCACTCGAAGTACTCGGTGTAGGAAGAATCCAAGGATCTTCCATATGATTTGTGCGAAAAGACACCGATGTCGTAGAATTCGAAGCCTCATCGAAACTAGATCCTATCATGAGGATCAGTGCAGGACAACTAAAGCTTCCCATGATGGATGGATACATGCCTACACCCACACTCCCAGTTGCCAGCTGAGAGTGCTCAACGATCGGGATTGAAGTTCCCGAAGATGCGGTAACAGACGGATTCTTGAATGTCATTTGATCAATCATTACGATCTTCCCGTTATGTGGAAAGCATACAATGCAGAACAAGGAAGAAGCAATGGCTTGCATACTGTACATCCAGTTCCTACCCAGCAAGAGATTATAGTCAAGGGGTGCATCAACCACCTCAACCTCTATCGCAACGGTCTTCCCCCCCAAATGGACTTTAAGGGAAGGAAGGATGCCGTGCGGTCTAAAAGATCTCCCATCGAACGCAGTTAAAATAGTCGCTGATTTAGACAGCTCAGGAGAACCAAGACCCTTCCAACAGGCCAAAGACATCATAGAAGTAGCAGCGCCCTCATCAATCACAGTACATTTGACGATCATACCAAGACATTCTACATGCACCAAAAGAGACACATAGTATGGCAAGTGAGGCTGAAATCCTGCAGTTTCAAATTTGATCACAGAGGAAGAATCATCATCGTTCACACCAAGGGCAGAAAGAAATGCCTTCTTTTACGAAGGACAAATCTAAAGCACTTCCAATGCAGACATCGCACAAGGAATATGGCCCAAATCCTCGACAACTGAATAATTCTGGGCGGCTCGGGCATTTGGATTATGCCCTGAACACTTAAGGACTCCCTTAGGAATGCGAGGTGCAGCCTCAGGTTTATCCGTAGGTTTCTCAATGCGCAAAGGGGATCCTGGTGGAGCAGGCTCTTTGCCTGGGCTGGGTTGTGACAAACTATAATCTTTCGCATGAGTCACAACTTTCGCAGCACGGACCATGTTAATGCACCCACAACCACTACCCTCCGATGGATCATCATCACTAGACTAGTCATTGGACTTCAAGTTCATATTTTGATTATGCGGTAAAGGGTTAGTTAGCACAGCTGGGCCTTGTGCTAAGAATCTCAAAGCTTCTTCAATCCGAGGGCACAAGTCAGTGAGGTGATCATCCTTACATAGCTTGCAAGGGAATTTAACCTGACGTTTCGCTTGCTTGTCCCCCCCAGCATTTCTACCGTTCTTGTCACTATTGTTAGCATTTTCATGCTTATTCCCACCCTTTTGATTATTATTTTTACCCTTTTTTCTATTTCGTCCGGGCTGCTAGTTACCCTTTTGGTCCGACGATTGCATAGAAAGTACATTCACCGTTTTGGCGGGTTGAGACGAAACCAAAGCTTGTCCCAAAGCAGATTGGTTGAGTGACAATTGACTAGCTTGTTTTGCAACCGAATCAACAGGTTTCGCACTTGCACACCCCACAATGCCATCAGCATGTGGTCTAGGTTTGACTTTGGGATCGAAACTGGAATGAGGAGCATTGGGAATAATCTCATACAACAAACCGGACTGAGCATAGATCAAGTCCAGTTCCTACGCCCTAAAAATCGCTTGTTCCTCATTCTACACTCTGGATGTGGAAACATTCTTCGCTATATATGGCAATAACGACTTGAGGAACCACTCGAGGAGGAATTCCAGTGGTATAAAAGCTTTAATTAATCTCTTCTGTCTACACCACTCTTGAATATGATCAGAAATATGTGTGGCTTTATCTTGCCGAAATGTTGACAAGAGTTCAATACCAACGTCATAGCGCACTGGTAGCTGGAAGTGATTAAGAAAAGTCATCACAAGGTCATCAAACAAAGCGAAAGCTGCCTTAGGTAATTCTATATACCATTTCACAACAAGCCCTGTGAGGGTGCGCTGAAATAGTCTCAAACGGACTGAGTCCTGATGTAATGAATTCAAAGAGCACCAAAGGTGAAACGTAGTAACTTGTTCACTCGGATCCTCTCCCGATTTGCCTTCGAACTTAGGTATGTTCGAAGGAAGCTTGGTAGGGATAGCCGGCTAAGCCAGGTCATGAGCCACAGGATCGTTCGTCAGTTTCGATAAGTCAGGAAGATTAAGCGTCGCAAGGAAAGGGAGCCTAGGATGATGAGGTCAATGGACCGCTCCCTGGTTCATATAGGGTTGATTACCACCATGGCCTTGGCCATAGTTTCCTCCTCCTGTCTGACCCGTATAGGGTGGCGTGGAAGTACCATAGTATGGTGGACCTTGACTAGTAGGAGCTACAAAGCCATAATTAGGAGAGTAAGCAGGTTGTTGATACCCGTCTCCATAAGGTGAAGAAACCTGTCCATACTGCGTCCCATAATAAGGTCCATAGGTCATTGCATGTGATGCCCCATGAGACACTCCATAGGTAGGAAGATACGCTCTAGAAGTAGGGATATATTCCCCGGAAGTAGCAAGATGACCTCTAGAAGCATGAACATAGCCTCCCGAAGTAGCGGGCGGTATGTGAACTTGAGACACAATCGGTCTAGTAACCGCAGTATGAACATGACTCATAGCCATATACCGGCTGGAAGGACCATGTGAATAAGGTGGAGGATGTACATTTGAAGTACTAGGGACCGAGGATGAAGGAACCTGAGTAATAATATATGTATTACTGCCTATCGTCACTCATCTCGGATCTGGTATCCTAATCGGATCGCTAACCCTAGACCTAGGAGGGAGATATGATGTAGCTTCCACCACTGGGACGGAAGGTGCAATGTGACTAGTGCTCCCAAACCTCTCTGCATGGTAAGGAATGAGAATTCCCCCAAGCATAGTGTTAGGATCGAAATCGAATTCGACATGAAATGTCAAATCATGTGTAGGGAAACCAGACGTAGCATAACTACCGTAGCTAGTGCTGGCAAGTTCAAAATGAGTCTCGGCGTCCTCCAGCATTCCATACCAGTAACGCATCAATGGGGAATCAGACCTGGAGTGAGTAGGCCTATCATGCAAGGGTCCTATCTCAGAAATCACAGGACCTAACTCAGCTAAGTCGGGTGAAGGATCATAAGTAGGAGTAAATTCCCCATCGTTTATACGAATGGGAGGAGGTGGTTCAGGAATATCCTCTAACTGGTCTCCCATGGTGTGTGAATCAATGTGTGACATAGTCCGCCTAGACTGTCTAGGTCTCTCTCCCAAAGGAGGAGGAGAAGTAGAAGGCAAAAGTCCTGCTAAACGACGAGAATGGCGAGGAACCGCACTCGAATCCACAATGACTCAAAAAATAGCAAAGACTCTCTATTTACGTAAACCCTAGGCCAACTATCATGCACAGAGCAATCACTAATAAAATCTAAAGCCAAATGGTGGCCAAATGCAAGAAAACAAGGGCTGGATAAGTGAGATCCTGAATGAAGCAGGTATGTCTCACCTAGGAGAGGCTTGAGACTCCCATACACAACAAGCAGAGGTACATAACCAATTATTGTGGCCCTCAGCTTCAACGCGTCAAGCGACTGTGTTGTCTGACCCCAACCTGGCCAGAACACCTGCAGAATAACCCCTGCAAAGTACCCCCTCGATATCCTAGGTAAGGCCACTAAGGTCACCTCAATATAATCAATGCTCAGGTGGACAGTCGCAGGCGGGACTGACCGTATGGGCAGGGTAGCAAAGCCCGAAACTCTCGAAAGAGACCCCAGATACGAATACAATCCTGGAAATATCTCTGGTGCTACTCAATTATGACTAGGGGTCATCCCAATCAATAACCGCTCACACTGCCTCGTGCTTAACTCCCTTTTGAGAGGAGGATCCTAAGAAACACTGGTTATACCAAGGATTTCACACACTCACCTGGACAGACACCTAGATGTTGTTGTTTAGTGATCTTGGAGAATTGACTTACAATGAACTATTCCAAGATCCTAAAACCTAAGCTTGTTGGTGCACCCTAGAAAATAAAAGAGTGTAATTCATTTTATTTAGTGTTGATTTTAGTTGGCTTTATTACTAAAAAAAGGGATATGACCGTGCAACTAGTGGTGTTATGATGCAACATGAAGTAAAATGCACACCTAACAATCAATGCAAATGCATTGTGTCCATGAAAACAGGGTATGCTACTACGTGAAATGCATAATTCTTCTTCAACTGATAGATGCAAATTTTCCTATATGAAGTCCTAACTAGTACTCCAAAGCAAATCTAATGCAAGTACAATGCAAAGTGCAAAATGCAATACATGATGATAAGCAAATGTTTTTGGATTTTTTGAAAATAAAAGAGATGCAAAAAGAAAAAGAATGATTCTACGACCCCTAGACTCTGAAATCACACCCAAACAGCACTCAAGCAAAGCACTAAGGTAAAAGAACTCTAATGCACTAATCTCAAACAAAAAATCGAAAATGCCATGACAAGAACTTTCTTAAAAAAGAAAAATTTAGCCTAAAAATAAACGTTTCTGGTCAGGAACAGAGGTCAAAACAGGCTCAAGCAGTGCCAAAGGAGACTCAGCAAATATTAGAATTCACCCAGCAACCAATTATCTTCCCCAAAAAGGAAAAATCAAGGGCATACACGACTGTTCACAGTAAACCTACGTGTATACGCAGAAATCGCAGAGGAAACCGCGTGTATACGCGACTGTAAGTCAAAAACTCGCGTACAGAAAGAAAGGTGCATAAAATCAAGGCAAACAGATAGGCTGAGACAAAATTCACACCAATCAGACTCTACCAGGCATACATGCCCCATACCCGACACAGAAACAAGAGAGAAAA